>CM055274.1:81350028-81757357 GCA_029237695.1 Conchocele bisecta | reverse complement strand
CCAGGGATCCTATCTCACAACACCCTTTATCATAAACAAACATTGGTTCAAGTAGTTCATCTGATCTATAAAACGGAAAATGCAACTGTTCCTGACGTGTGTTCTTCACAAATGCCTCAATCACCTCTTCGTGTTCGTAGGACACCGCGTCTCCTTTCTTCATAAGAATTCTGAATATATCTGGACACAAGTAACCGCCATCGGAATATTCCTTTTTATCTGTTGGGTGCCTTTCTGGATCAAATGGCTCATTCCAGTCTATCCCGTATGTGTATGGACATATTCGATTGTCAATCATTGACGGGTCCCTTCCGTAGAGTATTGCCCCCTTTACGACGGATAGAACCGCTTCTCCCGGTGGAATTAACACTATTTTATCCGGAAACCTGTGCTTAATTGTTTTCTTCATCATTTCACAGTCTGAAAATCCACCAACGAGCAACAAAGTATCAATATGCAATGTCACCGTCTTGATAGTGTCGGCAATGCAATTAACAATTTTCTTCACGGTGTCTTCAAAGAACCCGTAGCACATGTCCTTTTCAAGTGTCATCTTGTCTCGATTGAATGATACTGAGCTTTCGAATGGTGCCTGTCTGAGAGACTCGGACAATTCCTCTTCATTGTTATGCTTGTGTATCTCTTTAAATGAAGCTGGTAGCCTGATCGTTGCAGCCTCGTCGTCATTCCAAGCGCATTTCTTCAGCTCAAAGTCCCTCATGAGCGTGAGATAGTCTTCTCTTTCCTCGTCGCAGAACTCGACAAACGCTGGGGCGCCAATTAGTTTAATAAGGAATTGCCTGAATTTCTCGTTCACTGTGTCCCCACCCCATGGGCCACCTGTCGGGATTATTTTCTCCTGCAATCTCCCGTCTTGGCTCACCCGGTGCACCGTCATATCTATCGTTCCCCCTGTAATATAAACTATTTTCACTATATTTTTATTCAGTGCATGGGGTAGGGGTATACGTACACCTCCACATGTGCTGATCTTGCAAATAATTGGCAGGTTTTTTATTTCAAAATACTTGAATAGTGTGCTTGAAATCAAGCAAATTGATTGTCTGAGCCTGAGCTGTGCTACAGCTCGGACTCCGACAATTAAAGTGTTTCCAATAGATGTTCAAAAACGTTGATAGTATGTGCAAGATTAACCCAGGCCGTTGTGTGTATAATATTATATTGTATGTTTAATTGCTACACCTGTATTAGGGGCCCGTTTCACTAAACTTCGTACGACTTAACTGTTCGTTTGCAAAATGATGATAGTCCTTAAATTTCGCATTAACAATGGTTTCGTGTAAACAATTATTGTATATGCAGCCTATGCTCAATAAATGTAAATCCATCAATTGCAATTTACAGACAATCCTAAATGTGCACTTACGAATATTTTAGTCGTACGAAGTTTAGTGAAAAGGGCCCCGGAATTGTTATGCGTTGCCTTTCTCTGTCTGATAAACTTGACATAAACATATACTAGCCTGGAATATTATACTTTTCGAACACGTCGGAAACAGTAGGAATTCCTGCGAATTTCCTGTACAGTTGTATAGGTGCACCTGTAATTTTAGTTTTGACCCCGTTCGTACACCATACTACTTACCGCCCATGTCTATGACCATATAGCAGGAATTTGGGGACATCGGGGTAGCTGATCCCTTGGCAGCCCCTTGCGTGTATGAAGCCAGTCCGAGGGTTTTCACGAATACGGCTGCACATTCTGGTTCTAACGCGATCCTCACGTGGTCTGGCGCGATACCCGTCTGTAACGGTTGGTTGGTTGGTTGGTTGGTTGGTTGGTTGGTTGGTTGGTTGGTTGGTTGGTTGGTTGGTTGGATTGGATTGGATTGGATGGATGGATGGATGGATGGATGGATGGATGGATGGATGGATGGATGGATGGATGGTGGGTGGATGGATGGATGGATGGATGGATGGATGGATGGATGGATGGATGGATGGATGGATGGATCGATCGATGGATCGATGGATCGATCGATGGATCGATCGATCGATCGATCGATCGATCGATGGATGGATGGATGGATCATGGATGTATCGATCGATGGATCGATGGTTTGCTGGTTGGTTGGCTGTCTGGCTTGATTCATTCATTGATGTGTTGACTGATTGATTGATCGGTCGATTTTTAAACAGCATTTACACCTCCCCCACCCCACCCCAGCAACCCGATTCTACCTGTTCAGCGGCCGCACGCATAAACGTCTTCGCTCGTTCGCTCCAAATGGCCGGCATCGTGATAACGTAGTAGATCTCACTTTCATTCAAATATGGTTCCTTGTCGTTAACAAGGCTGATGATTTTCGATTTGAAATATCTGATTGAAAGGGAGACAATCTGCAATGCGGGAAATTCTGCCCCCTCCGCGTCTTTGATTGTCGATCGGAGCGACAGATTCTGAAATAAATAGAATATATCCATAGTCTCCCACTTCACCCATATTGCCGAGTTTTGTCGCCAAACAGCCAGACATTGTACGGATACGGGGGTGGGATAAATTACCTAGAGCACGGCTGAAGCTCGCGGGTTATCTCCTCGTACATACGGACAAACCGTGCTCTAAACAGTACTTTTATCTCACGAGTGCATATATATTTTTTGCTTTTACTAGCGAGGCTTCATATTCCGGAATTCCTGCTAACATTCTGTCAATTTACGACGGCATTTAAGGAAAATAACGTATTTTTTAAATTCATGAAATATCGTACATTTTTAGCTCACCTGAGCGAACCTCACGTGAGCTATTGTTACCGCAATGTGTCCGTCCGTCCGTCGTCCGTCGTCCGTGAACATTTTCAAACGTCTTCTCCTCGGTAACCATTGGGCCTATAGTTACCAAACTTCATGGTCATGGTCCTTAGGTAGGGGGATTACAAAAGTGTTAAAATGATGTCATTAAGTAATCCAAGATGGTCGCCGTCTAGAAATAGCACAAATTCTTCAAAAATCTTCGTCTCAAGAACAGCCAACCGGATTTAGACAAAACTTGGCAGGAATGATCGATGTACAATGCACTTTCAAAGTTGTTAAAATGGTGACACCGGGGTCAAAAATGGGCGTGGCCCGTGGGGTCACATTGGGGTCAAATTTTATTTTTGACCGAATATGGTCATGTCATATATAAAATCAACGGTATCAACGAGGGTATCACTCTGGTGCATTTTTTGTCGAAATCGGATGGTTATGTCATCCATCCAAGCTGGCCGCCGATTCTTTTATTAGAGATTTCAAAATTCTTCTTCACATGAACCGCTTGGCCCATGGTCGCCAAATAAAAAAGTTATGGTCCATGGGTGAAGCATTCAGATTTGCTAAAATGGAGGTCATCGCTGATCCAAGATGGCCGCCGTCTAAAAATAACATAAACTCTTTAAAAAATCTTCTTCTCATGAACCACTACCCGGATTTCGACGAAACTTGGTAGGAATGATCGATGTACAATGCTCTTTCAAAGTTGTTAAAATGGTGACCCCGGGGTCAAAAATGGGCGTGGCCCGTGGGGTCAAATTGGGGTCAAATTTTATTTTTGATCCAATATGGTCATGTCTATCAAATCAAAGGTATCAAAGAGGCGATCGCTCTGGTGCATTTCTTGTTGAAATTGGATGGTCATGTCATCCAAGATGGCCGCCGAAAGGTCAAACTGTAGTTTTTTGCAAATTGCAGTTCTTTTAATAAATATTTCAAACGTCTTGTTCTGGTAAACCGCTTGGCCGATATTGGCCAAATTTCACGGTAATGGTTATTGGGTCAAGCCTTTTCATTATTGTTTAAATGGTGGTCATCGTGAAATTAAACACTGTTGGAAAGTAGCTCAAATTCTTAAAAAATCTTTTCGCGAACTGCCAGACCGATTTTTACGAAACTTGGTGTGAATGATCGATAGTTAACGCTGGTTCAGATTCTTTCAAATGGTAAACCCCGGGTCAAAAATGGGCGGGGCAGGTAAGGGTCAAAGTTCACATTTGACCGAATATGGTCATGTCATATATCGATTCGAAGGTATGGACGACACGATCACTTAGGAGCATTTTTTGTCAAAATCAGATGATCACATCATCCAAGATGGCCGCCGAAAGGTAAAAAGTTCGTTCTTTTATTAGATATTTCAAACGTCTTCTTCATACAAACCGCTTGGCCATTGGTAGCAAACTTCGCAGTTATGGTCTATTGGTAAAGCCTTTTCAGTTTTGTTAAAATGGCGGTCATCGCATTAATCCAAGATGGCGGCCGTCTGAAAGTAGCGCAACATTTTAAAAAATCTTCTTCTCATGAATCATCAGACCGATTTCTACCAAACTTGACAGAATGATCGATGTACAATGCTTTTTCAAATTTGTTAAAATGGTGACCCCTGGTTAAAAAATGGGGTCAAATAGGGGTCAAATTTCATTTTTGTCGGAATATGGTCTTATAATATATCAAGTAAAATGTATTGATGAGGCGATCGCTGTGGTGCTGTTTTCATCGAATCAGATGATTGCATCATCCAAGATAGCCGCCGAAAGGTCAAAAGGTCGTTCTTTTATTAGAGATTTCAAATGTCTTCTTCATACAAACCGCTTGGCCATTGGTGGTCAAACTTCGCAGTTATGGTTCATTAGTAAAGCCTTTTCAGTTTTGTTAAAATGGCGGTCGTCATTAATCCAAGATGGCCGCCGTCTAAAAATAGCATAATTTCTTAAAATTATCTTCTCACGAACCACCAGACCGATTGAGACGAAACTTGACAGGAATGATCGATGTACAATGCTTTTTTCAAAGCTGTTAAAATGGTAACCTCTGTGTCAAAAATGGGCATGGCCCGTGGGTCAAATAGGGGTCAACTCTTTTACGGAATATGGTTATATAATACATACAATCTAAGGATTGCAATAAAAAGTAGGCTGGAAGCATCCTTTTGTGGTCTCCAAACCTCTCAAAGTTGTGCAAGATATATCTGTACATATCGCGAGACGTCTCAAGTGTGTCGCATTGACATTGTGTGCCTGTCATGGGTTTATTTTGATGTATATGTAGTGACACCTTTACATACCAGTATTTGCTTGATTGTTGTGACATTGCACAGTGAGCGATATAGGGCCATCATGGCCCTCTTGTGTATGTACAAAATGATATGGCTTGTCTCAAATGAAAAAAGCTTCTAAAGGGTTATACTTCATTCACATATTGTCAGAGTAGGTAGCGTCCATGTATTATTCTATAGTTATGCCATACATATAATCAGAGACATATATCTACCCATAAATCATTGATATAATCCACAATCGTAATGATATTTAATATGGTATTTATTAATTTACTAAACACATTTATTGAGTTCATAAAAAAACTCGGCTGAACCTCGTTTATTATTAAATCAGTAAACTTGTTAGTATAAATATGAGATTACGTCATCACTCATAAGGTCCTCATTTATATACGTATATCGGCCATACAATACATTCATTCTGTCAACTCACTTTATCGTCAAGCAGCCCCATTTTGAACCTTGTGAAATAAAACCACTTTGTATGCTGTTTATTCTCAATCAATTTCGCATACTTTTCTTCCGCCTCATACCCAAACGAGTCCAGCTTCTTTTCCGGATTCAGTAGCAATACAGTTGGCGTTTTACCCGTGCTCCGGTGACTGTTTGACTTCCATTCCGGACAAAATATTTTAGACTTGTCATTTTTGTAATCGGAGAGAAAGGACAAGGCTATGCCGGAATACGTTGTCCCGAAGTCGATGGCCGCGACTAGAACCTTGTCCGTCCATTTCTCGCCCATCTTCGATCTGTAACGTACAATGGAACCTCTCTAAACCGGACACCAAGAAAACACTTTATTTTGATGAGTTTCTTGGTCATTTATCTGAGGTGATATAATGTCTGTTTGTGATTGCATAGCACACAACTATGATTCAGAATGGAATTATCAAATGCCTGATTTACAGTGGAACCTCTATAAACCGGACACCCTGGGGATCTCAAACGGAGTGGGTGGTTGGTCGGGTGAATGCGACGGCGTAAATTAACTGTAGGGGTTCCTCCTTATAGGATATGCATGGTTTGGCCCTCAGGTACGTTTATATCTCGGGATCTTTTGTTACCTGGGAGTTAAATTGGGTTATTGCTCATTATAAAAGTAGGAAGATTATTACTGATCCTACTGCTTTCGGGAGGGGCCAAGTGATTCTGGTGTGGCAAGGACCTGGCATCAGATCAGGATTATTTATGGGATTTCTGACCTATGTAGCTCCTGATCCAATAGTACACTCCAGCTGTAACCTGATAGCGATATATATTCCACGTTAGAAGCATGACGGAGGTTTCATTGGTGGAATGGGCAACGGTGCAGAATCATCACACTGTGCAGATGCAGCGGATGCACATATTGATCTGGATCTACGCTGGTCCACAAGCCCCATTTCTCGAGTCACAGCCGCATAGTGGAGGCTATGTGATGCCGCATTGTTATTTATTCAGCATTTATTAGTTAGTAATATAAAACTATCGAATTATGGACATCGATAAATCTAATTATTGACATAAATAAATCGAATTTGACATAACAGGAAACTGCCAGCAAAGCTGTCTTTAAAAACTAGATGGTCGGTAAATCCGACAAATTCTCCACGATGACGCCTGGATTGAAATTCAAAGTCCTTGACCCTGGGTATTTGTGTAGTATGCTTATTAACCACAATAAATGGTGATCAATGTGTATATCATGTTTCAAGTTGATATCGCAAGACGTCACAGAGATATAGCAATTTGAAAAACTTTAACGTAAGCTTAAGCAAACATTCTAAGTCATTTGACCTTTGGCTCCTGGGCAGCATGTGTAGGGTTTACAATGAAAATATGGATGGTGATCAATGGGTATATGCAGTTTCAAGTTGATATCCCAAGCGGTCACAGAGATATAGCGATGCGAAAAAACTTTAACGTAAGCTTTAACAAATACAATTCTAAGTCATTTGACCTTGACCTTGGGCTCCTGGGCAGCATGGGTAGGGTTTATAATGAAAATATGGATGGTGATCAATGTGTATGTGACGTTTCAAGTTGATATCGCAAGCGATCACAGAGATATAGCAATTGAAAAAAACTTTAACGTAAAACTTATAACAAAACTTTAAAGCCATTTACCTTGACATTGGGGTCCTGGGCAGCATGGGTAGGGTATACAATGGACATATGGATGGTGATCAATGTGTATATGAAGTTTCAAGTTGATATCCCAACTAATTGGACTATACCAATGTATGTGGATGTGTTCTACGAACGTGAACAGGCACTATCATCAGAGATAGATGACAATGGAACCCATAAAGCTAAGGATACAGAGACGGCCTGCGTGTCCGGTTTAGAGAGGTTCTACTGTATATGGTAGTCTAGATATCAGGTACCGCTTTATGTTACAGAATGAGAAAATATGACGTGTGTTTGGTTGGTTACTGGATACTGACGTCATTTCCCACTAGCCAACCAAATCAGTGCGTGCCACGTGATTCGTGATAAAGATGGCGGCTAACATTCATTTTTAATCAGGAAGTGAAGGTGTTTGATTTTAAAAAGCGAATTTACGTTAGTGAGACGCGTTTTTAGTGCAGTTTACACTCAAAATCTTTGAGAGTTATGTTAATGTATTAGCAACTGTGAAATCTATGCCGAAACCCCACCCCAAGCAGCGGTTTCGACACGCTGTAATGCGTTGTATAGGCGAGTTTCAGATGTCTACATCGCGTGACTTTTGTTTTAATGGTGGCGAATGGGAGTTTTATACCTTTCTAAGTACTATTATGATTACACCCGGGCGCATTTGAATTGTTTTGTACATTGTTTAGAAAGTGTTTCATGTACATGTATATACAAACAATAATTGACCATCCAAGACACGCTAGAATTACCTGTGGTCTTATCTGGGTCAATGTCAAATTATCAGAATGAAAGGTTGTACCCTTACAGATCCTTAGAGGAGAATTTTAAAATAGATGGAAACATGACAGACTTACCCTGTTTAAACTTTAATCACATAAATTAAAACGTGTCCATTCAACTAGCATATTCAACATAAAAACTGAACATCAAGTGTACGCCCTACACACTGGTTCCCTATATCATGTATTACCAGAATTTGATTACGTTTGACCTGTAAACCGGGAAACAGTTATCGAAATAATAGTTATCTTTAGTTAAAGGTACATGGCCACTCAGTAGGTTATACTATAGGGAGACAGATAGTTTTGTATATTCTGTAGATATGACATTTTCTGGCAAAATAAACATTAATTTACCATACCCCACGTATTTATTGGCATTAGTATACGTTTTATATCAGACGTAAATTGACACACTGATATCAGGGGCGATAACCGTGTTTCCTTAAAATGTTAAGTGACATTACTATTTATTCTCTGTATGTATTGTGGGGTGTGCAATGATCATACTTTATAATCTGTCGAAACTATTAGAGTTTTTTCTTCAGGTGACGCATTCAGGCCCGTAGCCAGACCTGTTTGAGGGGGGGGGGTAGTTTCGAAGGCCCAATGGGCCTGAGGTATATAGGGGGGTCTAAAAAAGTGGACCTCGATGCTAAAAAAGTGTTCTTCGAGGCTGGGCGGGGGGTCTATGACCCCCCTGGCTACGGGCCTGGCATTTAATTATATAAATAACTAAATAATATCATGCCTCCTTTGCATATGAAAATAGCCTGATACCACTGCGAGTCACTATCAGTAAAATAAATATTACTAAATGATTATATTATGTATAGCGGGCACTTGTATGCTTTAGAACTGGAGGAATGGTGCCACAATTATACACTTATTTAATTCGTATAACGAACATGTTGTGCCTACTGAGTCGGCATGTACCTTTCAAGAGACACATGTAGTCTTGCCGATAGTTGGCCATTTTGGGCCGAACACCGGACTTGACCTATATACAATTTAGGTATTTGGTGATTATGCATCAACATACCAATTATTATTGGAACCCGACGGATGACACTCTGTCATTCTTCAGCATTTTCCAATAGCTAATATGGCGTCCAAGATGGCTGCCCAAAACAACACAATCAGATAGTTGCCTCTTAACAATGCAAATAGGCGGTTTTCGTTTTCTTATATACATGTAATACATTGCTTTAAACCACATCAATAAAACGTAATATTTCCCGTCTGAATCTATATTCACACGAGGCGCAGCCGAGGGGAAATATAGTTTTAGACGGGCAATATGACACCATATTGTAGAATCACAATAACGTATTTTTCATACCGGTACCGTCGATTCTTTATATTTCTCCAGAATTTAGTTGTATAAGTGTATTGGTGCATGTTTGACGTCGTATACATATGGCGTCAAACGGTACGGCGTCATGACGTTACACATAATTATATTACCTGACGCCATCCAGACATAAAGGAGACGAAATATAACTTGCCAATTTCTGGACCGATTTTACAAATATAACTTTCGTTTTCTTAGTTAGCGCATTACCAATCCCTATGACTATGTTTCGGAGGTTATTTCCAGTTGTTTGTGTTGTTGTTTTTTTCGTTTTCGAATCGACCTCGACCCACCGCCATTTTTGATTCGAGCCGTATTGACGGGCTTGATAGGTAATATGGGCTCATATTACCCGTCAAGCTGACCAATAGAGACGCGAGGAAGTTATCTGCAGTATGAAAAATTGCGTTATTATTTGAACCACTACGGTAAACGTACAGTGAAGCCTCTCTAAACCGGACACCCTGGGAGGTCCCCAGGGTCTCCGGCTTAGAGAAGATTCACTCTAAATCAGGCATTTGATCATTCTGAGCCATATTTGTGTGCTATGCGATCACGAACATACATTATCATCGGAGGTAAATGACCAAGAAACCCATTCAAAAATACGATCGCAGGTGTATTTGTATTAGTTTGGGTATAGTTATATCTGTATGTCATTGAAGTAGTTTAACCCTTTCACCCCTAAGTAACTGGAATGAATTTGTATATGTTAATATCCAGACCAATCCAATCGTCATAAAATGATGTTCAGACTAGTCATGTAACGGGGGTCTTTTTGTTCTCAAAAATGTGAACATTACTTGCAAATAGTGTAGATCCTGATGAGACGGCTCGTCACGAGCCGGCTCATCTGAATCTACACTATTTGCCAATACCACTATACAGGCCTGTATTGTTGAAAGGGTTAATATATGAAATATAATGTCTTGATTAAGGAGGTAATAAATGCTATTGAAACGCATAGTGTAACGTTTATCTTAACCATTGAAGGCATATGTCAAACAATTAGAAAAATGCCGAGTAAACTAAATTTAAAATAATTCTAGCTAATAAGCATTCTACTGCAGGAAATCAGAATTTTTCAATGTAAAATTAGTTTCTGTGAATACTTACCTGTTATATGTTGCTATATAGCTTCTATTGGGCTACCCATTCCGAATACAATTTATTGACCCGCATTTAGTCCGCACTTATACCTGTCCCATCACATCTCGACCGCGCATGCGCGCACGTGAGACTTCCTCTTTGCGATAGAACAAAACTCTCACCTTGCGGGGTGGGAGGTGGGTGTTAAATACATATAACAGGTAAGTATTCACAGAAACTAATTTTACATTGAAAAATTCTGATTTCTGTATCATACTTCCCTGTTATATGTTGCTAGAATTTGTCTCCAAGGTGGGAAGGTAAGGTGATACAGAAATCAGAAAAGAATAATTCGTTCTGTGAATACTTAACCTAGGATCAATAAAGTACTCACCAAATCTTTGTAGATGACTGCTGGGCCCCGTCTTAAGCAGCGACCCCCCTATTCGCTCCCAGAAGATGCCTGTGTCACTCTAGTAACGCCAGTAATGTCTTCTGGACTGCTTGATTCTCGTCCCATCCGTGTCTCAACATATTGAATGTGACAACTTCTAGCAGTTTAGCGTAATGTCATCCATACTTAATGTCTTACAATAATATTCCCAGTCTCTACACTGAATCTAATAATGTCCACAATTGTCTTAATTTCTCATTCCGTTTCTCACAACTTAAATGACTCCACTAATCATCCATATATACTGACAATCACATACATGTACTATCAAAAATTTACAGTACATATTATCAGTGACCCTAGATGATTGGTCATTCTGTCTTCTAGTGTCATGATAATGATACGGTTAGTGCACCGGAGCACAGGGAATTCTCCGGTATCCTCTCCGGACCTTACAACCCTTGTTAACAATCTACAATTGTACATGCACATAAATTCCTTATCCAGACTGGCATTAACTAATTATGTAAAATAGAAAACAATTTTGAAAACTTTTCTAAAACATAACTCTAGCTAGTTGAGAACTAGCTATTAGTACTGCCAATCTGAATATATTCCCAACTTTGTTTTCCTGAACTGGATCCAATAGCCCAGAATAACAAAAAGGCTTCTAATCGAGCCTTTTTTACATAGTATGTTCCTCACTCGCGACAACCCTGCCAGCCGCGACTCAGGGACCCAATGTGTAAATATCTGCACTCTGTGAAGTCAGTGTGCGCAAATACAACCTAGAAAAAGTAGAATGAGATCTCCATGATGCCGCTTCCATTATCTTCTCCATGTACTCTATTTAGGAAAGCCCAATAGGTCGAAACTGCTCTGACCTCATGTGCCTTGACTTTCAACTTCTTGAGTGTCTTACCCGAAGAAGATTGATATGCTCTGCGAATCGCTAGAGATATCCACATTGACACCGATGTTTTGGATAGATCCTGATCACCTTTGCACGGGATAAACAGACTGACCAGTCGAGGAGGGAAGCATGTGACATGGTTTCATATGGAGCCTTGGTCAAGGCCCATAGAACTACAGTCAGATTCCATTTGTGGGTGATTGTCCTAGCTACTGGCCTTTCTCTAGTAAAAAAAAGAAATCATCGCCGATAACCTAGGATCTGACCCAATGTTACATGTTGGAGCCTGACTGTACCTCAAACAGCTGGCTAATGCCGACCTGTATCCCTTAATAGTTGATGCCGATGCTTTCCTGTCATCGAACAAAAACCTAAGGAATTCCCCTACTTCTCCTATAGCTGGACTGAGTGGATTAACTTGCCTCTGCTTACACCAATTAACCCAGACCCTCCATTTTGCGTCGTAGCAAGCTGTAGTAGAGGGTCGCCTTGCCCGTGCGATGATTGCTGCAGCTTGCAGCGAAAACTTATCCTCTCTGACTCCCTTCCTGATAGCCTCCAAGCGTGAAGGTTCAGAATGTGAGGACTTGCATGTAGTGTCTTCCCCGCATGCTGAGACAGCAGTCTGGGAGACACTGGAAGTACCGCCGGCTGTTCCACTAGGAGATCCAGTATGTTGGAAAACCAACTTCTCGTTGGCCAACACGGAGCCACTAGTGTGACCTGGCAGTTTGAAAGACGAATCTTCCGCAACACCTGAGTCAGTAGGACAAATGGTGGAAATGCGTATCCGTCCACCTGGTTCCACGACAAGGACATTGCATCTACCCCCCATGCCCTGGAGTCCGGTACCGGAGACACATACATTGGGAGCTGATTGTTCATCCTGGTCGCAAACATATCCAGCCAGGGGTGGCCCCACCTGTTGATTACCTCGCTGGCAACTGTCTTTGACAGCGATCACTCGGTAAGAACTGGTGACCCCACCCTCGACAGATAGTCCGCCAGAATATTGGACTTCCCCGTAATGTGTCTCGCCTGCAGTACTATCTCGTTCTGGTGACACCAGATAAGTAATGCCCTGGCCTCCAGACACAGGCTCACAGACCGAGTGCCACCTTGCCTGTTCAGATATGCCACGACTGTAGTGTTGTCCGTGGCTATCTGCACTACTTTTCCCCTTACTTGGGACAGTGCCTTTGCTAGGGACAATGTTACTGCCCTCAACTCCAGCATATTGATATGGCACCCTGTCCATTCCTCCGTCAATATCCCTGAGAACACCAGTCCGAGAGGCTCCAGGTGAGCTCCCCACCCCGAGTTGGAGGCGTATGTGGTCAACACCAACTCCGGATCGGGAATTGACATGGGAACCCCTTGGAGATACCACTTCCTCTGAGCCCACCGTCTGAGATGACGTTTGAAGTCTTTGGACAGCGGTATCAACCTGACCAGAGGGTGATAATGAGGTTTCCAGTGGAATAGCAAATATATATGCAGGGGTCGTATATGTAGACGCCCTAGACACATCATATTTGCTGCGGAGTTCAAGACTCCCAGCAGTGACAATAGTTTCCTGGCTGGTAGCTGAACCGACTCTAAGACTTTGAAGACCAGCTTCAACGTCCTGTCCACTCTGTCCATTGGCACCCTGACTATACCCAGATTGGTCAGGAAATTCATTCCTACATAGCAGAAGTCCTGAGTCGGTACTAGTTCCGACTTCTCTATGTTCGGTATGAACCCCAAACCTGTGATCAGATCCCAGAACACACGTAGATTGATCAACAGTGTTGCTCTGGACTGATCGTGCAGCAGCCAGTCGTCCAGGTATTGTAGTATGGAAATACCTCTTCGTCTGGCTTCTGCTGCAATTACCTCCATTAGTTTTGTGAACACCCTTAGAGCCGTGGTTATTCCGAAGGTAGGACACAAAACTGATATACCCTGCCTTCCGACTGAAAACGTAGAAACTTTCTGGAGGGAGGGTACATCGGTACATGCAGGTAACCGTCCTGTAGGTCTATGGAGACTGCCCAATCGCCGACTCTTATAGTTTGTCGTATTGATCGAGCCGTCTCCATCTTGAAATGATCTGTTTGAATGAACTGATTAAGCAATGACAGATCCAATACGGGGCGCAGCTTTCCGTTTCGCTTTGGAACTACGAAAAGCCTGCTGTAGAAGCCCGGAGATTGCCAATCTCGGACTTCCACAATTGCGTTCTTCGCCACGAGGGATTTCACTTCCGCAACTAGTGACTCCCTTTTCAGCGAATCCCCTGGACGCACCTCCCTGTTTGTGCGGCATCGGTGGTAAGGGTTGTTTGAAGGCAGCCGTTCCTCTACCCATTGAACTCTGAGACGAGGAGGCCGAAACTGGCTGCTTGTATCCCCCTCTCTTTCCTGCATTCTGCTTCCTAGCGGTGAACTGCTTTGCCGAGGGAGCCACTGACAGTCTCGCTAACTGCTGACTCTGTCTCTCAGCTGCGTCCGCAGTAGCGACCTGCGAACACTTATCGCCAAACAAAGTCTTGCTTTGTAGCGGTGCAGCCCTTAGCAGATCTCTACCCTGTCCGGGAAGAATGGACGACGTCGCCAACGTGGCGTCCCTTTTTGACAGCACTACGTCTGTTGACATCGTCAGAGCTGTAGCCATAATATGCTTAGTGGCCCTGGCTGATGACTGAAGGAGAGATTCCACTGCTCTGGCGTCTCCCGCCTCAATGGCCGCTCTGGCCGCTCCCAGGAACAAGTCCGTGTGAGACGCCATGGACACAATCGATCTAGCTCTCGCATCCAATGATTCCAACAGACTGTCCGGTGCCTTGGGGAACGCAACTTTGTTCACCCCAATCCTCTGAGCATCATCATCTAATGCCGGGTGCTTCAGAGGCCACGTTTCCGTATGTGGCACATAATACCTTAGGCCCTGATGAGACAAAAAAAGTCTTGGGCGTCAGAGAACCCACCTTCTTGGGGTCAAACCCCTGTGCTCTGTTCAGATCCTCTAACAGTGCACCAACTGTGGGTGACTGTGGCAGTTTAGGCATTTCCTTAGGTGCAGATACTGCATTTGCCTCCCACAGGGACTTAGCCCTCGGCACCGGTGCCGGTTGAGCTGGGCAAATATCCTCAGGCAGATACTGATAGACCGCAGTCACTGCCTCAGGATAAGAAGGTGCACTGTCATCGTCAGCTACGCTAGCTACCGATTCCATTTCCAAACATTGTCCCCCTTCTTCCACCAATGCCCTCTCTTGAGTATCGGTAACTTCCACACGAACTGGTGAAGTTTGCCTTTCCTCCGCCCTGCCTGGCGCATTCTGTCTAGTAAAATTCTCCATCATCTTGGAGATAGACGATAGCAATTTCGCAGATTCACTGTCATCTGTCCGTGACCTAGACCTGCGTCTGCTATGTCCATGACGACTTCTATGTCTGTAACTCTTACGAGACCCAGACCGTCGCCTATGTTTCCTGGATCGATACGACCTCGGGCTGGTAGACGAGCTGCCTGAAGACGAACTAGACTTCGACCTAGTTCTCTTCCTAGACGCCCGAGATCTACCAGTCCCACACGATGAATTTGATCGCCCCTGATAGACGCTATCAGATTCCCCGCTGGACACATACAGGGTGTCGGTACGCCTGTGCCCTGTACCTCCACCCTGCTGTATCCCTGTATCCAGATAGCTCTCTGAACCAGCGTGGTCTAAACCAGTGCCGCCGATATCAGAAGCTGTGTCCGGTGTCCGGTGTCCGGTGTCCGTGTCCGGTGGCCGGTGCCGGTGTCCGGTGGAACTCGCTCGCGTTCCAGCGAGGAGCGATCAATTGGATTGGCGTGTACTGTACTACCCTCGCCTATCCGCCTGACGCTACCTGCCTCGTCCGGTGTCCGGTGTCCGGTGTCCGGTGTCCGGTGTCCGGTGTCCTGTCCGGTGTCCGGTGTCCGGTGTCCGGTGTCCGGTGTCCGGTGTCCGGTGTCCGGTGTGCGGTGTGCGGTGTCCGGTGTTCGGTGTTCTTGCTCGTTGGGTGGTGGGCCACCCTGAGCAGAACTAGCGACGTTGGGTGCCTCAGTCATAAGAGACACCCTGTCACGAACCGAACTTGGACCTGGCAAGGAATCAGAAACAGTCTTAAGTTTCTGAATCCTGCCTATCGCTGACTGTTTCTTATCCTGATAAGACCTCACAGTCATCGCCTGACTCCACGTTTTTGGACCCCACAATGCCGAAACATGACACGGTTTCTCCCGTGAGCAACCGTTCTGCTTCTGACAACACCGAAAACAAATGATTTCATGGGAATCCAAATTCCCTGCTTTGTGACCACATCCTAAACTCTTCTGACCCGCACTGGGCCTAGGCGTCGCCTTGCCCATAGTGAACGCGGCACAGAAACTCGAGTCAAAATACCGAACAACCAAAATCGGAAAAAAATATATATATTTTTTGTCGACAATAGGTACGTCCGACAATAGGAAATTCGCGATTACGCGCTTTGTGGCCACCCAAAGAAAATTTCGAAAACAACCTTTCAAAACAAAATTGTTTCGACTAGCAACTCAACGAACTGACTAGCACTGACTCTATTTCATAATATATTGTCTACTTACTGACAATAATCATGAATAGAACGCAAAAAACAGCAAAACGAAAAGGTGCACCTAAAAAGGATACGTTCCCGCCAGCCTCCCGAAGCAAAGAGGAAGTCTCACGTGCGCGCATGCGCGGTCGAGATGTGATGGGACAGGTATAAGTGCGGACTAAATGCGGGTCAATAAATTGTATTCGGAATGGGTAGCCCAATAGAAGCTATATAGCAACATATAACAGGGAAGTATGATACAGAAACGAGAATATGTGTGTCGGTACCGCTCTATCACTGCTTTGGAATGGTGCTCGCCTGGCTCCAAATACCCAATCGCGGCGAGACCTGCGTGTTCCCAACTGTTCCCAGTGTCTGGCTTTGACGTCGGGGTAACATTAACGGCAATAGCTGCAGAAAGGTACTCACTTAATTGAAGGGGTCAGCTGAAGAAGGGTGAAATCCCTTATTTTGCACGCTAACATTTTCGACAGATTATAAAGTATGGTCATTCACCATTACCCCACGTATTGATTGGCATTATTATACATTTTATATCAGACGTAAATGTCCACACTGATATCATAGGCGATAACCGTGTTTCCTTAAAATGATAACTGACAGTACTATTTATTCTCTGTATTTATTTTTTGATGTGCAATGATCATACTTTATACAGACAACAGACAACATATGAAAGATATCATGCCTCATTTGCATATGAAAATAGCCTGATACCACCGCGCGTCACTATCAGTAAAATTTAATATTACTAAATGATTATATCTGTATAGCGGGCACTCGTAATGTTTAGAATTGTTGGAATAGTGACGATTATATAATTTAATTCCTATAATTATGTTGTGCCTACTGAGTGGGCATGTACCTTTAAGGAATAAAACCATAGGCTGTTGTGTTTACTGTGGTTACACTACATTTGGTCTGTTTAAAGTGCGCAAACTTTAAACAGATCAAATGTATTCGTCACCCCAGTAAACGCAACAGCCCATGGGTTTATTACTTATATTTACACTGCATTTTCTGATAGTTTCCAAACAGTAAATAACCGAATTGTGGCGTTAAAATTAACAATAATCTTGTTTTACGTCATTTTTTCGCAATTCCTTGAACAGCGACGTTGCGAACTTTAACCCAGGGGCGGATCCAGGATTTATGTCTAGAGGGGGCGTGGATTTCAATTTTCATGAAATTCACATTATTTTGTCTGCATTTTTTTCTTATTTCTCATCAAAACTATATGTTGTTACCACTCAGTTGAACCGTTTCGACGAGACGGTTCAACTGAGTGGTAACAACATATATACACTTTGTGTGAGAAATAAGGAAATAATCTGATCTTTCCACGAAAACAAAAAGGTTAAAATCTAAACTCGACCAATTGTATAGGGGGCGTGCGCCGGACACGCCCCGCCTGGATCCGCACCTGTAACCAATCAACAACATCGCGCGAAGTCTAATATATTGTATTGGGATGTAAACGCAATACGTCGAATGGGCGTTTGCATTATGAATATAAAAGGTGTAAATATTATGTGATGAAACGGCGTGTATTGCATGTGTGCTATGGGACGACGGAAAACAGCCCCGTGACAGCGAGATGACAGCATTCAGAAGAGGGTATCCACAGTAGGACGGGCACATCCTCACGTGGAGGTAGGCGAATAGTGGATTGGTGGATGCACAGTTGGTTGGTTGGTTGATTGATTGATTGATATGTTATGTCCGTTCAACAGTTATAGCTTATATAGACAAGAACATATAGGTATGAAGGGAGTACCTTGCATTTCAGACCGGACCCGGGGCCAGGCACCCTTACTACACTGGATCACTTGGCCCCAGGTGTGCCAGTAAGATTCACCGTTAACCCTTTCAACACTACATACCTATGTAGCAGTGTTTGCAGCAGTGTAGATCCAGTTGAGCCGTCTCATGATGAGCCAATTCTTCAGGATCTGCAGTTTTTGCCAGTAATTTTAATATTTTTTAGAAAACAAAGATCCCTTCTTATAAAGACACTGGTCTGCAAATCATTTTTGTTACGATTGGATTGGCCGGGAAATTAACATATCACAGTCCATTCTTGTATATTAAGTAAACATATATACATGTATATGAGCATGCTGATTACTAGTAACAGAAACCGCATGTTCTATTTCCTATTAGATACACGCTTAAATAAATCACAACCACATAAAACATTGGCGACATAATTTCGTGTAGATCATCTGCATTCACAGCAAGTGCGATACAAGTGACCGCAGTTTCATGATGTGATGGTACTTAATAAACCTTAGTTTGAACAAACAGACGGAGATAACTGAATTTGATGCCACTTAGCTGATTATAGTCAACCAATTCCTTGATAAAAGCATGTAACTAAGATTGACACCAACAGAGATACGGCCATAATGGACGAGAACGGAGGACAATATGTATGACACTATAATAAACAAACATTTACATTGATCAAACCATGCAACTATTATTGACCCCAACAGAGATACGGCCATAATGGACGATGCCGGAGGACACTATATGTGACACTATAACCAAACCTTTAAACACTTATATTAATCAAAACATGTAACTATCATTGACATCAACAGAGATACGGCCATACTGGACGAGGACAGAGGACAATAGGTATGACAATATAATAAACAAACACTATATTAATCGAAACATGTAACTATGATTGACACAGAGATACGGCCATAATGGACGAGGACGGAGGACAATAGGTACGACAATGTAATAAACAAACACTATGCTATTAATCGAAACATGTAACTATGATTGACACAAACAGAGATACGGCCATAATGGACGAGGACGGATTATGCACGATAGTCGGCAGGCTAAAGGACATGATCATCCGTGGCGGAGAGAACATCTACCCACTGGAGATAGAGCAGGTGCTCTACACCCACCCCCACGTGATGGAGTTACAGGTTGTGGGCGTGCCAGACCGCCGATTGGGGGAGGAGATCTGCGTATGGGTACAGGTGAAGGCGGTGCATACGGTCACGGAGGCGGAGATTAAAGACTTTTGCAGGGAGAAGGTAATTGGTAGAGTTACACCAACACCTGCGCTAATTAAACCCCCGGCATACGAAGTATGTCAAGGGGTATATAGTTTTCGTAATTCCGTCCGTCTGTCCGTCCACGTTAATGTTTTCGGGTACCCATTATCTCTGCAATGGTAAGTCGGATTAACTTATAACTTCACATACTTCCTTATCATCATCCATATATTTATTCCATTCCACACCCATGTGGCTTTCATGCCCAAGGTCAAGGTCAAATTATTTAGAAATTTGCGTTAATTTTTTTTTTAATATTTGCGTTCAAATTTGTATTTATCGGTCCAAGCGGTGGCCGGGGGTATACGTGAGCCCATGCTCACTTTCTCTAGTCTTGTCAATATTTGTCAATATGTTTTTTTCGTTTTACTTTAAAATACTAGAATATTGTGCTTGAAATCACGCATATTTATTGGCTGAGTCTGAGCTGTGCTACAGCTCAGTCTCAGCCAATCAATCTGCTTGATTGCCTGTTGAGATTGCAAATAGATGTTCAGAAACTTTGACATCTTGGCAAGATTAACGCAGGCGTTCTACCTTTAAATAAGTCGAATATTCATCACTGGTTGGGTATGGGTACAGATAAAGGCGGGGCATTCAGTCACAGATGCGGAGCTTAACGCATTTTGCAATGAACAGGTAATGGTAGATATATACGTTATAACATTAAATAAATTAAAACAGGATGGTTGCAACTTGCGAGCTCTACTATCGTTTTTATCTTAATATTTACTTCCATCATCACTGCGATAATATTACATGTGTAAGTTTTTATCCCGTCAACACAGTGCGTACGTGCCGTGAAACACGGTGCCGTGAAACATTTTTGATATCCTGTCAATACGAATATGTGCGATGGCTGTGATTATTTTGTTTGCATTTTAAAGCCATTAGTAGATGTTGATGGGATAAATAGAATAGTAGGTTAGTGCCGTGAATGGGAAAAATATCTGGCGCGGCTCAGAAACGGGATGTGCTCGGCAGAGCCTCGCCCATCCCGTTTCCTAAGCCTTGCTAGACATTTTTTCCCATTCACGGCACTAACCTACTATTCTCTATATTTGTGTGTGCCTACTCGTGTACAGTTTAAAATGTTTAAGTCATTAAACTGTGCATCCCTGCTAGCAAAACGTTTGTGAAGTAAGCGTGTATGCTGTGTTACAGCACAGGCGATTGGACTCCTCACCCACATACCCCCTTTAGATAAATCCATCTGGTCCGTTTATACTACGTATGTTATAGACTAAATTTATAAACGTGTACTATATGGGGTGGGGGCGGGGGATATATAATATGTTTTGGATTTAATGTGTTTAATGGTCATAAACGTGCGAAATGTCTAAGGGCCGAACTGATTTGTGACGTATGAAACATTTCAACAAATCACATTTCCTGTTACAAATCACCAGCTCTCTTACCAACGAAGAATAAATTATTTCTACATTTGATGTAGGGTTTTCAAAAAAAAACAAAACAAAAACGAAAATAAGTTTTGTTTTGAAAATATTCTGTCTTAAATTTCTCAATTTATAATCAAACCATTACATTGTAAATGGGTTACAACACGACATAATAATGTTTTAAACATCATGTGATAATATAAAATTATTGCCTTTTTGTGACGTCAATACGTGGTTTTAAAAGTGATATCAACCTCGGACTTTGTCCTCGGCCGATATCACTTTTATAGGGACATGTAAATATTCAGTTCTGATATTTGGATTCTTACCCCATCCAACAGGTGAAATATGGATTCATAAAATATGTTTACAAAATTTACAATATTTTTCGTAAATAGCATAAAAAATTAACAACTTTTTCATAGTGCATGCATGCAGCCACAAATGATAGAAGCCCATTTCTCCAGTAGCATGTCGCGAGTTGACTGGCCATCATTGCCATAGGCCCAAGGTCTCTAGTAACAGGTCACGAGTAAGACTGGCCCTAAATGCTATAAGCCCATGTCGCCCATGTCGCGAGTTGACTGGCCATCAATACCATAGGCCCAAAGTGGTTACAAAATTTACAATATTTTCCGTAAATGGCGTCAAATGTTGGCAACATTTTCCGCACATTTTGTCAACTTTTGACCTTATTTATGAAAACTATCGTAAATTGTGTAAACGTATTTAATGAAATTACGCAGATGTCCAAAGTACAAAATCACATAGCCTGTCTCCTGTTCGTCATTCACCATCGCTTTATGTCAATAAAAATGGCTCAAGCAGATGCACAGGCTGATTTGAATATACACTGATCGCAAAACACATACGCCCAAGTTCTCCAGTCACAGCCACAAATGTTATAAGCCCATTTCTCATATGTCGCGAGTTGACTGGCCATCAATGCCATAGGCCTAAAGTCTCTAGTAACAGGTCACGAGTAAGACAGGCCATAAGTGCTCACATATTACTTGCAAAAAGTGCAGGTCCTGATGAGACGGCTTGTCACGAGTCTGGATATACACTCTTTGCCAATACCACTATACAGGTCTGTTAAATGTGTCCTTCAAATAGATTGAACCGAGCGGCGCACTTTCTACCACTAGTGTCTATGGCTTCTGCATGGAGTTCTGTAGCGCCAAACTTAATATGCAATTCAACTGGTTTGTCTAAGCGCCGTCCAGATCGCGGTAAAGTTATCACAAGGGTTCCTATCTTACAACACCCTTCATCATACACAAACTTTGGCTCAAGTAGTTCTTCTGATCTATAAAACGGAAAATGCAACTCTTCCTGATGTGTGTTCTTCACAAATGCCTCAATCACCTTTTCGTGTTCGTAGGACACCGCGTCTCCTTTCTTCATAAGAATTCTGAATATATCTGGACACAAGTAACCGCCGTCGGAATATTCCTTTTTATCTGCTGGGTGCCTTTTTGGATCAAATTGCTCATTCCAGTCTATCCCGTATGTGTATCGACATATTCGATTGTCAATCATTGACGGGTCCCTTCCGTAGAGTATTGCCCCCTTTACGACGGAGAGAACCGCTTCTCCCGGTGGAATTAACACTATTTTACCCGGAAACCTGTCCTTAATTGTTTTCTTCATCATTTCACAGTCTGAAAATCCACCAACGAGCAACAAAGTATCAATATGCAATGGCACCGTCCTGATAGTGTCGGCAATGCAATTAACAATTTTATTCACCGTGCCTTCAAAGAACCCGTAGCACATGTCCTTTTCAAGTGTCATCTTGTCTCGATATAACGATACTGAGCTTTGAAATGGTGTTTGTCTGATTGACTCGAGCAGTTCCTCTTGATTGTTACACTTGTGTATATCTTGCAAGGAAACTGGAAGCCTGATCTTTGCAGCATCGTTGTCCTTCCAAGCGCATTTCTTCAGCTCAAAGTCCCTCATGAGCGTGAGATAGTCTTCTCTTTCCTTCTCGCAGAACTCGACAAACGCTGTGGCGCCAATTAGTTTCATGAGGAATTGTCTGAATTTCTCGTTCACTGTATCCCCACCCCATGGACCACCTGTCGGGATTATCTTCTCCTGCAGTTTCCCGTCTTGGCTCACCCCGTGCACCGTCATATCTATCGTTCCCCCTGTAATATAAAATATTTTCTCTAGACTTTTATTCAGGGAATGGGATTGTATTATACGTACACCTCCACCTGTGCTGATCTTGCAGATATTTGGCAGGTTTTATTATTTGAAAATACTTGAATATTGTGCTTGAAATCAAGCAAATTGATTGTCTGAGCCTGAGCTGTGTTACAGCTCAGACTCCGACAATTAAATTGTTTGATTTCGAATTGGCATTTCAATAGATGTTCAAAAACGTTGATAGTCTGTGCAAGATTAGTTGTGTGTATAATATCGTAGTGTGTGTTTCGTTGCTACACCTGTACCATGGGCCCGTTTCACTAAACTTTGTACGACTTAATGTTCGTAAGTGCAAAATTATGTTTGTCTGTAAATTTCACATTAACAATGGTTTTTTATTGGATATGTAGCCTATGCTCAATAAATGTAAATCCATCAATTACAATTACAGACGATCCTAAATTTGCACTTACGAACATTTTAGTCGTACGAAGTTTAGTGAAACGGGCCCCGGAATTTCTATGCGTTTCCTAGCCCTGTCTGATAAACTTGACATAAACATATACTAGCCTGGAATATTATACTTTTCGAACACGTCGGAAACAGTAGGAATTCCTCGGAATTTCTACGAATTTCCGAAATTGCCTGATAAACTTGCTATCCAAAGACACTAGCCTGCTATTTGATATTTACGTCTGCGTACTTTATGGTGTACGAACGGGGTCAAAACAAAAAGAACAGGTATATTTTTTACAGGTGGATCCACTTGCATATTTTACCTGTAATTTTAGTTAGTACCCCGTTCGTACACCATACTACTTACCGCCCATGTCTATGACCATATAGCAGGAATTTGGGGACATCGGCATAGCTGATCCCTGGGCAGCCCCTTGCGTGTATGAAACCAGTCCGAGGGTTTTCACGAATACCGCTGCACATTCTGGTTCTAACGCGATCCTCACATGGTCTGGCGCGATACCCGTCTGTAACGGTTGGTTGATTGATTGGTTGGTTGAATGGATGGATGGATGGATGGATATGGATGGACGGATGGATGGATGGCTGTCTGGCTTGATTCATACATTGTTTAAACAAATTTGCTCCTCCCCCACCCCACCCCAGCATCCCTATTTTACCTGTTCAGCGGTGGATGGATCGATGGATGGATAGTTTGGTTGGTTTGTTGGTTGGCTGTATGGCTTGATTCATTTATTGATGTGTTGACTGACTGATTGATCGGTCGATGTTTAAACAGCATTTATGCCTCCCCCACCCCAGCAACCCGAGTATACCTGTTCAGCGGCCGCACGCATAAACGTCTTTGCTCTTTCGCTCCAAATGGCCGGCGTCGTGATGACGTAGTAGATCTGACTTGCATCCAAATACGGTTCCTTGTCGTTAACAAGGCTGATGATTTTAGATTTGAAATATCCGATTGAAAGGGAGAAAATCTGCAGTGCGGGAAATTCTCTCCCATCCGCGTCTTTGACTGTCGATCTGAGCGACAGCTTCTGAAATATATAGAATATATCCATAGTCTCCCACGTCACACATACTGCCGAGTTTTGTCGCCGGGTTATTAGGAAAACCAGACGTGGTACGGATACGGGGGTGGGATAAATTACATAGAGCACGGCTGAAGCTCGTAGATTATCTCCTCGCACATACGGACGAACCGTGCTCTAAACAGTACTTTTATCTCACGAGTGCATATATATATATGGGCCACGCTCTGTGAAAACCAGCCTTAATGACAACGTCATGAAAGGCTGAAAATGACGTCGCAAAGTTACGCATACATTTACCAACGTCACTTCGGATTTTGACACTTGGTATTGTTGCGTCATTGCAATAAGTTGTCCTATTTATAGCCGTACGCTTTAAACTCACAAATATTTTAATGTTGGATATGCGTGGCAGAATTGTACAGTTGTTTTCATAGTGGTTCAGACAGTTTTTTTATTTTCCTTCAATTTCCTTCAAGGAAATACGTATTAATTTTGTCGATTATTAATTATTATACAAATGGGCATATTGCATTTATGATTTTTATAATATATTATTTGGACGACTTGTGAAATGACATTTGAAACTAAATAACCATACGACCGGTATTTTTAGATAACACATAACAATATCAGTATTATGTAATCATAATGCTAATATTTCTTTTAAACTTTATGTATATATTTATATAACAATTACAAACAAACGCGAGAACAATTGTAGTCGGCGTAGATGGAGGCGTCTGCATGTTTTTTTAATTTGGGTTTAAACCGGAATACTCACAGAAAACAAACTTATCCTGTCTGGCGACCACCATCAGCTATACATGTACTTACAACTTTAAGATCGACCCCGGGGCGCATGTGTGCGCTCTTTACTAATTATGCTATTCGGTCCCGTTCAGATTAGAGCGGGCTCGGGTATTTTCGGCCGTCTAAGACGGAACCGTACACGCTGTACAAACCCAGTTCCGATTTTGGGATTTATTTATAGATTACACTGCATTACGCATTTTGATGAGTAACTCTAACCTTCATTTGAACGTGACAACCGATTTTCGAAATATGTAGACAACCTCGGGTAAATCTGCATTCATGTATTCATGACTTAATGATGTTGCATGATTATATTTATGAAAAGGTCTTGGTTTACAGATGTCGTTCTATGGAAAACGATTTAATATGGTAGTTTTAATTACGCGGCTCCTCGCATATCGCATGCATCATGTTGACACTGGGCCAAACATGTTTTATTATTTAGTATTTAGTGTGTTGGTATTGTGTCACAGGCATATTTAATGCGAACATAAGTGTAGCCACCGGGGGCCCGTTTCACTAAACTTCGTACAACTAAAATGTTCGTAAGTGCAAATCTAGGATCGTCTGGAAATTTCAATTGATTGATTTACATTTATTGAGCATAGGCTGCTCATTACATTTATTGAGCATAGGCTGCTCAATAAATGTAAATCCAATAATTGTTTACAGGAAAATGTTGTTAATGTGGAATTTACAGACTATCTTAAGTTTGTACTTACGAACATTTTAGTCTTACGGAATTTAGTGAAACGGGCCCCAGGGACGTAGCCTACTGATTTGTATCTGTATCTGCAACCACTTGCATGTACCTTCTAATGTCACGTAATTTTTAGCGACTTTCAAAAATATCACATTACATCAGCCGTACGATTGCCGTTTGATGACTGTTAAATATTATTTTAATTGACCACTTGTAAATATGGTTAAATGAATGTATGGCATATATTTTACTAGTATTTTTGCAATCAGTGCAGACCCTGATCAGGCTGCGCAGATGCACAGGTCTCCAACATTTACAAATTTAAGAAGTCCTACTTTAGATCGTTGTTAATTTACTTGCTACTAAACACTGGATGTCTCTGTGCTTTATTGTTTTTTTTATCAAAGGGACGTTCTAGTCGGAGGCGTGTAAATAATATAAAGCAAATACTAGGAGCGGATCCAGGATTTCAGGTTAGGGGGGCGGGGCGGGGCGGGACTTCTTAATTGAAACAGTTTACTATATTTTCGAACTAGCACCGTTTGTTCGTCGACCAAGCGGAGCTCGGGAGACTGCTAAGTGGGTCCGGCGGTATGCCCTCCTGAATAGTGTTGATATCTATACCCCATTTTGCTGCGTTATAACGCATTTTAGAGCAAACATATCTTTACTCGCAAAATGTTAGGGGGGCGCGCGCCGGGTTTTCCCCTACGTGAATCCGCCCTGGAATACACAACTTCTATATTTGCAGATTCAACGCGTCTAAATTCAAACGAGACGCTTCAAACAAATGTCGCAATTTTGTGGTCGGTACAAATTTAGTGTGCAAATAACTGACTTGATTATATAGTGTGCAGACATGAATTCAAAATACATATACGTACGCCACGGTGCTTTTTAGCATGGCTTGGTTGGCCACTCATTTCTTTGTTTACAAAGGCGTTGAATGTACTTTTTCTGAAACGCAACACAATTATTGCAAATTTCGTTTTCAAATTAATTATTCCCGACGAGAGGATACAGTGTATACATATACATGCACCAGTACTATTATGCTTGCTGCCGGTATTTTTATCAGAACATTTTATAACAATTATACAATCATGTATGTCATATCGACACATTTTCCGGACATTGACAGGTTTATGTAGTTGTATATATATTTGTTTTCAAATGGAAACCCATTATCAAAAATTCAAACCGACACACATTTAAAAATACACAGTAATGGATAATTTTGCCCTGAATGTTCTGTTGGCCACTATTTATTGTAACAACTATACATTCCACTTACTAAATAAATACGCATGCTGTCGCGCGGGCATCAGTCACGCAAATAAAAACATATGAAGTAATCTATAAAGTACGGTTGATAAATGCGTACATTTATAAAATGCGAAGAAACTTATATAAAAAATCAGTACCGGCAGTAAATTCATAGACAGGATCGAGACGGGTAGCCCACACAATAACTTTTTTAAGCGGACACAACTAACAATATCTGCCCTCTCGGTGTGGGGCCAGTGGCGCGGCGGTGGGCAGTCGAGGGAGTGGGGGTCAGCTCATGATTTCCCCATAGACCTGCTAGTACGAGGTACATGTACACAAGACCGTCCGTCAGTCATATTGGCTACACAGGAAAACGTTCCTCCCGCTTTCGGAGATGTAAATTTAATTCCGAGAATCGGGTATGGACAATCGATTTTTAGTTTATTTAAAACTCACCGGGGGTGTCCGACTACCCTCTATACGTCATCGGGCACTGAACTCATTGATATGTGCAGCCATAGGCCTATTAGTCAGGTGGCTCAACCCCATATTTTCCCAAAAGGTAGAAATTTACTCCTAAAATCATTTTTTTGCATTTTTGATTAGACCATGGCATGTAGAAACAGAATCCACCGGGTGTGGACTTCAACCTGGCTTGGCTTTTTCAAAATCCAAGATGGCCGCCAAGATGGCCGCCAAAATGCTAGAAATGGCATAAGTTCTGAACTAATTGACTTAGGAAGGTGATCCTGGTCCCACGTTTTTGATGATGCAATTCAGCAGAGCATCACATGAAGGCGACTGGCCACTCCACATCACAACAGCAGAAAGCTATGTTGCCCTACATGTTCGCGGCCAATCACCACAACTACGCTAGATATGGACTGTATTATGTTCGGTCGATGACGTGGTTGGGGCCTGAACTCGAGGATAAATTCATCAAAGGCGAACAAACCATGCATCACATGGATGGCCTGTGGAATGGAATGCCAACAGACCAATTCATTGAGACCACCTGGATGAGGAAAGGACACGGTCCACAAGGGGTCATTGGTGACACCCAAAACGCTCAAACAATGGCAACTTGGGTACATAGTAGGAATGCTGTGCAGACACTTACCAATGATCTACGAAGAATGACAGGCAGTTCCGATTCCGTACAGATGACAGCACAAGGAGAGGACACATTCCGTGTACGACGAGATGCAGAAGACCGGGCCTCAATACGAACAACTCTCGAAAGTTGCATTGATCCAATGGATCCCGACTCACATAAAGCTGGAGCTCTACTGAATATTTCGACAGGACAAATTGCAAACTCTGCAGTGAATGTTGACAGCGCCGTCGAAAATCGGCAAGGAGCTGCTAACACAGTTTGAGAACCACGTGGCCAGATGGATTTTATGGCAGGCTCTCCAAGCATGTTGCGACCTTCGCTTCCCAGAAAAAGCATGTTCTTGTTGGTGAACACAAAGTGTTGGATCAGGAGGCCATCTATGCCAGAGTAATAGGTCTTCTAGTTAGCAACAGAGATATTGACTTACCACAAGTACTCGCAACCGAGCTGGCAGCATACTAGTCCAGGCCCTGCCTAAAACCCCGTATACATTTCATCCGCAAGAGATTTTGAAACTTGATTTGAGTTATTGGACCATTTATCTTCAAAAATCACGGAGGTGCTTTTGCGAAACCGGCTGCGAGAACGCACTAGAAGAGCAAATTCAAGATGGCCGCCAGAAAACGTATTGCAAATGTAAATATCAAACTACACATCATATTAGTTTGTGAAACACATCGTTTTATAGGTTTTATGGTATGGGGGAATCCGTTTCCGACATCGTAATTCGTGTTAAAGGTCACGTTCACAAGATCAAGGTCGAAAATCACCAAAACCCCAGACACAAATTCCAGATTCAGACCCCCTTCCGCCACATACACAGCCCGTCACCTCACGGTCCCTACCCATCGCCTTGTACATGTACAAAACAACCTCTCTACAACAGCAATTCATGGAAAACCTCAAACTGGCTGTTGTACAGAGTGGCTGTTACAGAGAGGAAACTCATATAGTAATTCAGAGCTACAGTTAAGGTGCGTACTTTTATAAACATCTTGCCAGTTTTTGGTGAATAAATACACAAAATCCCCCACAATGTTGATCAAATTACGCACATTAATTGTGGCTCTGGTAATTCATCACGTTGGATCTTAGAATTGTGGCTGTTAAATAGAGGTGGCCGTTGTAGAGAGGTGGCTGTTCGTGGATGTTCGACTGTATATCGTAGATGATATATCTGTCACTTTAATACATCATATAAACCAGTGTTGTTAATATTGAAATAAAATCACAGCGTTGTATTGTTCTTTCGCGCCACTTTCCAATCACGCCGTGTATCGTATGTCCATTAATTTAAAGTACCGCGCTGTTAATATGTAACACACCAATCCAGCATTGCGTTGGCCTATACCGATTGCAGCTGAATGTTGCACGTCACAGTTGGTTTCTGACTGTCAACTTAGCAGCATTGCTACACATTTTCATAACGAGTATTGAATTCAAAGAGTGTATATATATGTAGTTGTATACGTTGTTGTCAGTTTGTCGTATACATATACACAGACTGTACGAGAATGGCGGAGGGCAGGAGCCAGCAGTCTACTCCTGTGTGAACATGTTGGGGTTCTACTGACACCGGGTATCTCAAGAGTTTGATCCCACGAAATGCATCATCTGCCAAGAATTGGGTGATAAGCATAAAACAACACAACCAAAAGAAGCTGGTCGAGAGAGTATGAAGCGTGCTGCGTCAATCAGGAAAGATGTAATCAGCAAAAGACTGAGAATAGCAGAGGGTGGAGGCACAGCATAGTGTACCACAACACTAACAAGTGCTTCAAGTGGTATACACATATGCAAAACTGAAAGCAATTGAACAGGCTGAAGCTGTTGCTCAGCATGTAGACACTGAAATGGAACAGATAGAAGACGAATGTACACAACCCATGATGCGTCGCAGCTCTGTCACACCGAGGGAAGCAGCGAGTTGTGAGAGAGATCTAACACTGCTGAAATGTGTTGTGTGTGGCAGTGATAGGGTTCAAGTAAAACCGTGTATCGTTGCGAGACAAATTCAGAATTAGTGAGCGAGTTGCAGCGCAAAATTTTCTGACTGCTACTAAACATCTGAAAGATGAGGTATTCTGTAGAGTCGCGGAGCTAAGCAGTGTTGAGGATGTGTTTGCATCAGATTTGTATTGTCATGCAATTTGTATCAGACGTTACTTGCATACATATGAGCAAGATGTACAGTCCTCTAGTAGTATACCTATTGACGAATGCAATTCGAATTCTGCGGTCAAACATACTTTGTTTTTGCAGGCCTTAGAGCACATTGACCCTCTGTTGCAAGAAGGGTATGGGTTTACTGTGAAGGACATCACTAGTTGTATGTATCATTTAGATGACACTCTTGATTTCATAATATACAACCGCGATGTTAAAAAGTTACTCGAAGACCACTATGGTGGCAAAATTCAATTTGCTCCAAATCCTAGGCGAAATGAATCCGAACTTGTTTTTTCATCCAACATCACAGCCGCGGAACTTAGCTATTAAAATTAAAAATCTTGACGCTGTTAGACACGTTGGTGAATCATTGAACAAAGCCGCTAAACAAGTCGATTATGGTCTGGACGACAAGTTCTGTGACGCTGAAGAACTTAAGCATTCCTGGGAAAACACGATAATCCCTGACGAATGGCTGACATTCTATTCAGCATTATGACATTCCCAAATCAATGATGGCCAAAATGGAAATGATACAAATGCCAGATGAGGAAGAACATGCATTCTGTGATGATGGTGAAGACACTTTGTTTGACGAAGAGGATAGATGGGCTTTGAAAAATCGCCATTCCAAACTCAATTGTCATTTCCAGATGACATATAACCATATTCACCACGGCCGGAGGAAAACCCCACTCCACACAATGCTAGGACAATACATGTATGGGAAGACACGCAGCAGGGAGATACTGACAACACTGAACAGAGTAGGTACCTCGTCTAGCTACAATGAGTGAAGCGATCAAGGTGTCTCATGTGTGCTTACACAATACAGTCATCGGAGGTCACTGGGGTGCCCATTCCAAGCCATTTTTCCGACGACGGCTGGGCATTTGGCGCCTTTGACAATGAAGATTTCGAAGATAATTCATCCATTTCAGGTACACAAGGCAAACATTATACAGCACAGGCTCTATACCAGGAGACCACTTCGCCAGCCAAGTCAAAGCCTTTTGTATCAAGCACGAATCTCTCGAAATTCGCACGTCCGTCAAAGAAAAACTTCCCTGTCAAATTGTACCCTCTCACCACGAAACCCGTGATGAAGCCTACCTTACCACCCAACTTTAGGCTTGTAGATAACATTGACGTGGACATTATATCGGATGCTGAGAAAGCTGTAGAGCAGTCAGCCAATACCGAATTTGTCATATCACTCATTCGCTGTGGACTCCCATACTCTGCTGCTGCTCCTGGCGAGCTTCCTCCTGGGGTGGAATTCATGCACATGATCACAACAGCAAACGTGCCACTGATGAGAGTTGGGTTTCTTCCTGTTATCCCCTCACCTGTGACGGAATATGCCACTGTCCGCAGGCACTGACCAATTTCCAAGCATCCCGGCGCCAGTTGAATCAAGATACTATGGCCATAGTTTCTGATGAGGGTGTAATATCACATTGTTGTTGATATAGTCATGAATGAGCCGGGCACTTTCGACGACCTTTTTCCAATGTTAGGAATGTTTCACTTTGTTAAGGTACTTTTGCGGTGTGCAGGGAGGTATCTTAGTGGCAGTGGAATGAGCGATGCCCTTATTGAAAGTGAAGTTTTCGGACCGAAAACAGTTTCAACTGTGCTCTCTGGTGGCCACTACGTCAGGTCATTAACAGGAATGCTGATCGTATCAGAGGTTCTTGAATCTCTCATGTGGAATGCATTCTGACAGTCCAATGATCCCACGTCTGTACCATTTGTCCAGTCTGCCATTCAGCTCAAGGATGTGTTGCAAACAAAGAGGCGGGAGGGGTCTGTCCCAAAGTTTGAGCAGGTATCTGCTGATGCTGCCGATCTCCGTCAACAATTCAACACATTTGTCCAAGGGTGCCAGGAGAAATCGGAATTATGCCATTACTTCGTGAATTTTCAGAAGATTGTTGCAATAATCAAGCAGCTGATTGTAGCAGACCGTGATGGTAACTGGCAGCTGCATGTCGGAACAGTGAAGGCTTCAATGGCCATCCTACGTGAATTTGATGCTATCAATTATCTGCGGTACGCATCATGGTACTTGGAGAGGATTCAGGTTCTGGAGGTCACCTATCCCACACTCTACCGCCGGTTCTGTATGGGCCAGTTTGTTGTGAAAGACCGACCGGGTGCGGTATTTGCTGCCGTGGCAGGGGATATGAAGCTGGAGCAGTCGCAGAACAGATTCTCGCAGGGTCCAGGTGGACACGTGATTGTTGGGAGCGCTGGAGATGCTGCTGTTGTGGCCGAGTTTGGGCTTCTGTTTCATGAAATCCTCGCGATCAGCAATCTTCTCCAGTTACTCACCAATGCTCGACTCATGGATCATCTGGAAACGACAATACAGCATGAGCTCGGTGGCCGAAAGGGTTTGATATTTGACCGAAATGTGACACGATTACTAGAGTTTGTGAAGGCCCGGGAAAACCCCTTCATTGTTCTGGCACCACACGTTCCACTCTACAATATCGTGACAAAGCACATTGTCAATGACATCGTTAAGGTGAGACTTCTGAAGGCACTGGAGAACGGTGACATAGCGTACCGGAAATTTCGCGATGAGCGGTACGTGGTCAGGTCTAAGAAACTCAGCGTCACCATATCTAAGGTGAATCTCCCTGCCTTTGACTCACAATGTACAACGAAAACCAATACGGTTCCAACCAGGACTGCCGTTTCCGCACAGGATATCGCATCTGCACAGAGGGAGGCAGAAATCGCTACACTTCGCGGAATGTCGCCAGAAGAGCTGTATTCGCATGACCTTCTGCAATCTAGCCAACTATTTGTGGGCGACATCACAACAAAGCCTGATAAGGCAAAGTTGGTCACTGAGCTTGAAAATAATCTTACCTCAAATGATTACCAATTCACAAAAGACAGTCCACTAGCAACACATGTCTTGCTTGACTTTATGTCAAAAATCAGACAGTTTCCCAATCTCCGGTCTCTGACGCACATAGTATTCGATAGCTACAATGAATTGAGCATCAAGGATGGCGAGCGGAACCGTAGAGCTGGTGATGATATCGCTGTCGATTTGGCAGTCGTGGATGAGTCTGTGCCTATTCCACACCAGTTAGACAAGTTTTGGGGCATCTAGTCTCAACAAACAGAACCTTCAGCTACTGGCGCGGGATGTGGCGGAACGGGATATGCATGACGTGGTATTGAGTGGAATGGTGGTCAATGAAGAGTTAACGTCTGCGAGACTGAAGTTGGCTGGATCACCTGCGAGTGATCTGGCTGATCTAAACAACTGGCAGGAGGAGGCAGACAGTCGCATAATAGCTCACGTGCACTGGGCAGTCGGGAGGGGCTGTGAGAAAGCGATCGTAGTGTCTAATGACACAGATACTGTAATTCTTCTCCTGCGCTACATTAGCTTGTTCAAAGAGGGTGGTTTGCAGGAGCTTTGGGTTCAGTACGGGACTGGGGAGAAGCGACGGATGATTCCGCTTCATGTCATGCACCTCAAACTAGGAGAGGAATTATGCCGTGTACTCATCAAGGCACATGTCACGACTGGAGACGATGCACTCAGCAAAGTTGGCACAAAGCATGCCGCACTCGTATGCAGACCGGCAATGCTTCTCTCCAGCTTCGGCGAGTATCCCGTGCTCTCTGAAGCGGAGCTACATCAGGCAGAACTATATCTGTCCGTGTATGGGCCGGTGCCACAAGCAAAACCACTGCAACTACATTTGACCAATTACGACTTGACGTCCACAGGCATTCAGTGGTGGGAGGGTTAGAGGGGCTACCACCCACAACAAGTGTCATCCGAGGACATCTAAAGAGGTCATTTTATGTGATCCGCAATGCTCTCACTTTACTAGCTGATACCAACCAGCTCGACCCTCTTGAGTATGGTTGGATCAGCCGCAATGGGAGCTTACCGCCACTTAAATCGCTAAAACCAGTCCCCTCCAAAATCCTTACCACTTGTGGCTGTAGTGGAAAATGCAATTCGAAGCGATGTTCATGCAAAGCAGCAGATGTTATGTGTGTGATCTACTGTCACAAGAAGGTTGTTGAGCCGATCTGTGCAAATAGATAAACACATGCACAGATACCTCATTTGCACCCCTTTCTCGGGTCTGATTGCTGGCATATATTCAATGTATTATTTCGAACCATTATGGAGCTAAGGTTAAACATATCTGAAACATCCACAATATGATGCAACACATCTGCCTTTCAAATCAAATGGATGCTTAACAGGAGACACATATTTACGTATATAAGTGATACTGCAACGGTACTGGCACAGTGGCTGCTTAAGACATGTATTCATATCGCACCATTTAGTAAAGACCGGGGCCTGTACTACATGTTTAACTGTATTATTTACTATTTTTGGAGTGCTGTGTACAATTTCATTGTGAACAATGTGTCAGCCAGCCTGATAATAAGTTGTACAATAACATAATTTGAAGTCATCCGTTTTTATAAATGCTTTTTCTTTGACCTTAACCTTTGCATGTGACATTGACATCCAATCACGAAGTAGATGCCACAAATGGATTTCCCACGCCAACACACATATAAAACAATGCAATCCACTTACTTTTACAGCGTATGGATCAAAATCTGGATTTACAATAGGTGGCTGGCGGCCATTTTGGAACTTGATATTGTGAACGTGACCTCTAATCATGAATACGATGTCGGAAACGGATTCCCCACACCCTAAAACCTATAAAACGATGTATTTTACACACTTATATGCTGTGTAGTTTGATATTTACATTTGCAATACGTTTTCTGGCGGCCATCTTGGATTTGCTCCCCTGGCGGATTCTCGCAGCCGGTTTCGCAGAAGCACCTGTGTGATTGTTGAAGATAAATGCTCCAATGACTCAAATCAAGTTTCAAATTCTCTTGCGGATGAAATGTATGCGGGGTTATAAGCAGGGACAGGACTATACCCACCATCCATGTTCAATGCCGATGGGAGCATGAGAGTGGCGACCGGCAAATCAATACTCAAGAAAACTCTTGCCGTAGAAGTGGCATTGAGAAGTTGGGGCTCTCCAACTGTGGTGGTCTTCGATGTCTCGGCTGTTCTCTGGACGATTGACTGGCCTGCAAAGGGCACTGTTCAGACGTTTGTTCAAGGTTTCAAAGTTTGGTTGGACTCCAAACTCACTAAGAGTGATGTGTATCTTGCATTTGACAGGTACCTTGACTACTCAACCAGAGCAGCACCCGAGCAACGCGATCCACGACGTCCGCACGGGTCCACAAACTCAATCTGAAGTCACCACTTCCACCCCGTGATTCGGTGCTCAGAAGTACGCACAACAAGGTACAGATGAATCACTTGATTTGTGAACACATCCTGACTGATAGCGATTTCCTCAGGCATGCAACACATGACCATCACCTTGTGGTGACTGGAGATGATGCAGTTCCTATACAGGTGTTCAAGGGGCGAAAACTACCTCATGTACAACTGACTTCTAAACACGAGGAGGCAGATATCATCATGACCCAGCAGGCCATTTTCCTTGGCCAGGATCCACAGGCCAGAGTCGCCGTCGTAGCTGATGACACAGATGTTTTCGCGTTACTGCTCCACCACTATGCATCACAGAACCTGCAGTGTCCCATGATTATGCAGTCTCCATTCATGCCGTACATGTGTTGACATCCCAGCAACAGTGAAGAAGCACTCCGATATCACCTCACAGGTCCTGGCCCTTCATGCCATAAGTGGATGCGATACTGTGGCGGCCACTTACGGAGTTGGAAAGGTAACGGCAATATCAGTGGCAAAGAAAGGACTTAAACTCGACACTGTTGGTAAAGTGGATGGTGATATGAAGCAGGTTGAGACGGAGGCAACCACGTTTATGGTTGCATGTTATGGTAGCAAACTCAAGTGTGACTCCATGACAGAGTGCCGCCAACGCATGTGGCGCTGAAAACCGGAAAGAGTACTTCATCTGCCCCAAAACTGTGCTCTCTCCCACCAACAACTCCGGCATTCGTCCAAAATGTGTTCAGAATGTCATTACAAGTTGCACAGTGGTATGGGCTCTAGAAGCGGATCCACCTACCCTTAACCCAGAAGAGTTTGGATGGGAGGCAGGCCATGTCAATAAAGCTCTATCTCCTCGCACTGTTGTTGGGGGAGTACCTCTAGCTCCTGAAACTGTTCTCAAGCTCATTCGATGTGGCTGTGAGTCGGAACGAGCCTGTAAAGGCAACAACTGCGGATGCACTGGACGCCAAGTCGCATGTACCATCTTTTGTGGCTGTGGGTTAGGGCTTGACTGCCATAACCCATTCAATGACAAGCTGTCTACTGAGGATGATGATGACGAGGATGTGCCAGACGAATGTACTAATTCTGAGTAATTGTAGCATAATGATAATTACACTATATACATTATCAATGCTGATGTTCTTTCAATATGCATGTTGTAACTCATTATTGATGCAAATGTGAAAGGGTGTGTATTTCCTGAAACGTTCACAATTCACGAACACAGACATTAACTTCATGAATGAGCCATTGCATAGTGACATGTATTGTTACAATCTCGCCATTGTGACCAGCGTAGCCGTATGTTGTTCATTATTCAGTCACCATGGCACAAATGTATTATGTTTACTGACACTACGTTAAATCTGTTTTTATCACCAGACACATAGATCTATTAGGGGCCATGTCATTTGAAATGTGTACATGAACGTCTACATGTACTTGTATCAACACGTACATGTTTCTACACAACTTGGTTGCGAAAACAATCACATGGTTTTCACTGGTTTCGCTTATTTGTTTCGTATATTGCATCGCAACATGTAGGCAAACACTTGTCGTTGGTTGAATGGAGATCATACATGTATTTCCTTGGCTACAAGTAGACGTACACTACACATATCAAACCACAAGGTCCCTATTTTGCCAACAATAATTGTTGGCATCAGCTATTTTCATCAGATGACTGAATAAGATTTCAAACAACTGATCATTATTATCAACGCTCTATGTCATGTATGACTTAAATAATTAAAATGATTTTTAAAAATTAAGCAGTCATTCTGTAGGTCATATGATGATTTTCCTGCAACACCAACACCATATTGGTACACCCTCCCCCCACCCCCCCCCCCCCCCCCCCCCCCCACCAAAAAAAAACCCGATATCTAGAACCAAAGATCACATTCTAAGTCAATTTGTTCATAAGTTGTGTCATTTTAACATTTTGGCTGTGATGTTAGCGGCCATCTTGGGTTTTTATACATAGGACTAAGTCGAAACACATATTTGACATCAGAAACAGAATATTTGACCATGCAATCCTATGTTTAGACCCCAAGCTTACCTTCCTTATCAATTTGTTTTTGCATTTTGGCGGCCATCTTGGTGGCCATCTTGGATTTTTATATGCATTTTGGCGGCCATCTGGGATTTTCTATACATGACTAACTCTAAACATACATTTCACATCAGAAACAGAATCCCTGACCCCGAAAACCTATGTCTAGACACCAATATCACCTTCCTACGTCAATTTGTTTAGAAGTTATGCCATTAGTAGCATTTTGGCGGCCATTTTGGCGGCCATCTTGGATTTGTATATACAGGACAAATTCGAAACATACATTTCACATCAGAAACAGAATCTTGACCCAGTAAACCTATGTTTAGACACCAGGATCACCTTCCTAAGTCAATTAGTTCAGAACTTATGCCATTTCTAGCATTTTGGCGGCCATCTTGGCCGCCATCTTGGATTTTGAAAAAGCCAAGCCAGGTTGAAGTCCACACCCGGTGGATTCTGTTACTACATGACATGGACTAATCAAAAATGCAAAGAAATGATTTTAGGAGAAAACTTCTAGGTACCCTGACTGTGCCACTGGACTATATCCAAATTTTAACCAAATTCAGGCCATTCATTTCTACAGAAAATAGTGCATTTGTTTCAATCACAGATTGTTTCAATTTTATACACCAGGAACGTCGTTTAGTTGTTTGTGTTTGGTCCTTGGTGAGTGACGTAATGTCTACATCAATAAATGACGTCACAATTAACTGTTGCGTAAATAACATCAATTATATTTTGAACTAAATTCTCAAATAATTACAATGTATCTTTCTAACGGTGCATGTATACTCAACAAAACTAGAAACGTCCCTGTTTTATAGCCGGTGTAGCTCTGTCTATGTATGTACCATATGTTCAAAGTACATGTATTTTAAACCGTGGCGATGTTCAGAATACGATCGTGTAGAGTTTAGCCGATACACACGGTTTACATAGCGGCCAGTGACCGGAACGTTGATTTCCACTTTTTGCACGTGCACGCTATACTTGTCATCGATAAGGTGATTCAGTTCATGTCGTACCATTCATGCGATAGGGGCTATTCGGAAAATTAAAAAACTCTTTTTTAATTTTTCACTGTTTTCGATATGCCACGGCTTTCCGAAAACGAGCGAAATCAGGCAATTGGGATGCTTGCGGGTGGGATGGCCGCCAGGGCGGCCGCGCCTCGGTTTGGTTGCTGTCGGAAGACGATTGATCGTCTTGCAGCACCCGGTACCAGCAGACTGGGGCTGTTCACGACCGGCAGCGACCTGGTAGGCCTCGTGTAACGACGGCTAGAGCCGATCGTTACATTACGTTGACGCACTTACGTCAACGTCGATTGGCAGCCACAGTCACTGTTAGGCGATACGGTGTCTCAGGGCGAGACCATTCTGCAACCGTTACGTCGTAATCGCCCAACCATCCGGGCACGCCGCCCGTACAGCTGGTCAGATTATGAACCCAACGTCACCAGTGCTGCCAGACTGTTATGGGCGCGACGTCATCTGAACTGGAGAAGGGCTGACTGGAACCGAGTTTTGTTCACCGATGAATCTCGGTTCACAGTTAGTCATGCTGACGGAAGATTACGGGTATACAGGCGTAAAAATGAAAGATTCACCGATTGTTGCATTGTTGAGAAGAACAGGTTTGGGGGAGGGAGCGTAATGGTCTGGGGTGGGATCATGGGAAACCGGAAGACAGATTTGGTTGTTGTACAGGGCAACATCAATGCACAACGTTATGTTGCAGATGTGCTAAATGCACATGCCTTACCATTTATCCGTCAGCATGGTCCTGGTGTGACATTGATGCACGACAATGCCCGCCCTCACGTAGCCAGGGTCACCACTCAATACTTACAGCAAAACAACGTCGACGTCATGCCATGGCCCGCGGTCTCCCCGGATCTCAATCCCATTGAGCACATATGGGATGACTGGGCCGCAAAGCACGAGCTAACCATCAGATTGACAATGTTCGCGATCTTACACGGGCGTTACAACGGGAATGGAGGAATTTGCCCAACGCACTGGTATTGCGTTACGTCACGTCGATGCGGCGTAGGATCATTGCATGCATTCATGCAATGGTGGCCACACTCGGTACTAACGAGATTTACTGAATTTGCCACATTACTTATGAAATTCCATCTCTAAACATTAAGTAACACATTTCTGAGTTTTTGTGATTTTTGATTTTGACCCCTACCGCCCTTGGCCGGTTATCTCTCGAATATTTAACAAGATATCCAAATGCAATTTATTGGCTTTGATACAGAAATGAATGAACTTGTTTTTCCATTTTGATTTTTAAAAGTAACCCTTTTGGTTTTTGATGAATCTTTCCTTAAACATGGAGGGACGTTTCTAGTTTTGCTCAGTATATATGCATAATATGTGATAGTTGGCGATAGTAGCAAATTACGAGGTCACATGTCGGCTAATTATAGATTTAACATTGATAGTGTTGCGTTTGGTTTGTTCACTACATGTACTTATCATAGTTGTATTCTGTTCAATGTTTGATAGTATTCATACTAACACTTGTAGATACATTTAGTGCAACTTATCAGCAAATACAGTTTACAGCAAGCACAGTCAATGAGTCTATGAACACGCATTTCTGCTGTAGGCTTATGTGTTGCATTGTACAAACGTCAGCGTTTCAAAAACGTCATTTTCTCGATGACGTTACTTTTTTTTCCTATGAAATATATTTGCATTTTCTTTTCAGCATATTGTTTGTGAAAGGTGTCCGCATCCAAAAATGTAAAAAAGTGCAAATCGAAAATTTTGTCATTAAAGCCGGTTTTCACAGAGCGCGGCCCATATATATATATATATATATCTTTTTTGCTTTTACAAGCGAGGCTTCTTATTCCGGAATTGCTGCGAACATTATGTCAATTTACGACGGCATTTACGGAAAATAACGTGTGAGCTATTGTTACCGCAATGTGTCCGTTGGGCCTAGTCACCAAACTTCATGGTCATGGTCCTTAGGTAGGGGATTACAAAATTGTTAAAATGATGTCATTACGTAATCCAAGATGGCCGCCGTCTAAATATAGCACAAATTCTTCAAAAATCTTCTCAAGAACCGCCCACCGGATTTGGACAAAACTTGGTAGGGATGATCGATGTACAATGCTCTTTCAAAGTTGTTAAAATGGTGACCCTGGGGTCAAAAATGGGCGTGGGCCGTGGGGTCAAATTGGGGTCAAATTTTATTTTTGACCGAATATGGTCATGTCATATATCAAATCGAATGTATCAACGAGGCGATCACTCTGGTGCATTTTTTGTCGAAATCGATTGGTTATGTCATCCAAGGTAAATATACGGTAAATATCGTATTTTTTAAATTCATGAAATATCACACATTTTTTTGTGTACAAAATGATATGGATTGTCTCCAATGACAAAAACTTCTAAAGGGATATATTTCATTCACATATTATCACAGTAGGTAGCGTCCATATATTATTCTGTCGTTGTGCAATACATATAATCAGAGACATATATCTACCCATAAATCATTGATATAATCCACAACCGTAATGATATTTAATATGGTATGTATTAATTTACTAAACCCATTTATTGAGTTCATAACAAAACTCGGCTGAACCTCGTGTATTATTAAATCAGTAAACTTGTTCGTATAAATATGCGATTACGTCATCACTCATAACGTCCTCATTTATATACGTATATCGGCCATACAATACATTCATTCTGTCAACTCACTTTATCGTCAAGCAGCCCCATTTTGAACCTTGTGAAATAAAACCACTTTGTATGCTGTTTTTCCTCAATCAAGTCCGCATACTTTTCTTCCGCCTCATATCCAAACGAGTCCAGCTTCTTTTCCGGATTCAGTAGCAATACAGTGGGCGTTTTCCTCGTGCTCGGGTGACTCCGTGACTTCCAGTCGGGAGTAAATATTTTAGACTTGTCACTTTTGTACTCGGAGAGAAAGGACAAGGCTATGCCGGAATACGTTGTCCCGAAGTCGATGGCCGCGACTAGAACCTTGTCCATCCAGTTCTCGCCCATCTTCGTCCTGTAATGGACAGTGAAACCTCTCTAAACCGGACACCAAGAAAACATATGTGATCTTATTTTTGATGAGTTTCTTGGTCATTTATCGAGGTGATATAGTATCTGTTTGTGATCGCACAGCACACAACTATGGTTCAGAATGGAATGATCAAATGCCTGATTTACAGTGTAACCTTTATAAACCGGACACCCTGGGGACCTCCCACGAAGTGGGTGGTTGATCGAGTGAACGCGATGGCGTAAATTAACGGTAGGTGTTCCTCCTTATAGGAATCACGATATTCCTGGTTTGGCCCTCAGGTACGTTTTTATCTGTGGCTCTTTTGTTACATTGGAGTTTAATTGGGTTATTACCCATTATACAAGTAATAAGATTATTACTGATCCTACTGCTTTTGGGAGGGGGTCAAGTGATTCTTGTGTGTCGATGACCTGGCATCAGATTAGGATTATTATGATTTCAGGTCTGAATATATAGTATTTTTTTTATTGTAAATATTCAGTTCTGATTTTGGGATTCCCCTCCCCCCATTTGTACCTGGGAGTTGAATTGGGTTATTGTCCATTATAAAAGTGGTAAGATTATTACTGATCCTATTGCTTTTGGGAGGGGGCCAAGTGATTCAGGTGTGGCTAGCACCTGGCATCAGATCAGGGTTATTCTGATTTCAGGGCTGAATATATATATTTTTCATTGTAAATATTAATTTCTGATTTTGGGATTTTCCCCCCATTTGTACATGTACTTGAACATGTACATGTACTTATACAGGTAATATATGGGATTTAGTACTAAACCCATTGACCCGGCCTTAAATGACCGTAGCTGTTGATAGGTCCTTAAACCCCAACAAAAACGAACCCAGGGTGTCCGGTTTAGAGAGGTTTCACTGTATTTGGTTTGCTAAACAATTGGATGTGATTTGGCAGGCCTACATGTGGCTGTGACTAGAGAAATGGGGTTTGTGGTTTCTGACCAGTGTAGCTCCAATAGCACACTCCTGTAGCCTGATAACGAGATATATTCCACGTTATAAACATGATGAAGGTTTCATTGGTGGAATGGGGAACGGTGCAGAATCATCAGAATGTACAGATGCAGCGGATGCACAGGCTGATCTGAATCTACGCTGGTCGCAAAACCCACAAGCCCCATTTCTCCAGTCACAACCGCATATTGGAGGCTATGTGATGCCGCATTGCTATTTATTCAGTATGTATTAGTTATTAATATAAAATAACCGAACTATCACCCATCTAATTATTGACATAAATAAATCGAATTCGACATAACAGGAAACTTTCAGCAAAGCTGTCTTTAAAAACTAGACGGTCGGTAAATCCGACAAATGGCGACACCTGGATTGAAATTCAAAATCCTTGACCCTGGGTATTGGTATAGTATGCTTATTAATAATAATAATCACAATAAATGGTAATCAATGTGTATGTGATGTTTCAATTTGATATCGTAAGCGGTCACAGAGTTATAGCAATTTGAAAAACATTAACGTAAGCTTTAAACAAAATCTAAGTCATTTGACTTTGGGCTCCTGGGCAGCATGGGTAGAGTATACAATGAAAATATGGATGGTGATCAATGTGTATATGAAGTTTCAAGTTGATATCGCAAGCGGTCACAGAGATGTAGCAATTTGAAAAAACTTTAACATAAGCTTTAACAAACACAATTCTAAGTATTTTGACCTTGGGCTCCTGAGCAGCATGGGTAGGGTATACAATGCAAATATGGATGGTTATCAATGTGTACGTGACGTTTCAAGTTGATATCGCAAGCGGTCACAGATGTTGAACCTTATATGTCACAGAAACTAATATATCACATATTCGTGCGAATGCGTCACACATGGTGAAGAATACGTACGAATACATCACACAAATGTGTGACGTTTACGTTTGGCATCACTACCCCTTGCAACAATGACGAATGTCTCACATGTTACAAAAACTCGAACAAAAATTAATAAAATATTGTCCAGACGAATATTTCACTTGAACATTCGAATGGGGGATAACAGTGAATAAAATAAAACAGAATAGAGCAGGCATATTCGCCGGGTTATTTGAAAGTCATGCCACGCATGCAGACAAGGTAAATGTAAATGCTTTGATTTAACGACGGCACTGGCTCGATGACCTTGCATGTCGATACCGAATATTTAAGTACCCGTATGTTATCACGAAAGTGTCTTGTCTGGCCCAAGGACACGCCGAATCGACCAGTGGCGGGATTCTAACTCGGGGTCTCCCGATCCGGAGTCCGATGATCTACCCACTGAGCTATTCCAGCTGATTTCAGACTGCACTAGGGGCGTATCATGTTATGGCGCTTATCGTCTGTCCGCCTGTTAGCGATTTGGTTTGCGCTCAAAATAATCTTGACATAGTATCCTCAAACTTGGTATGCAGGTCAGTAACGACCAGTGTATGACCAATTGTACTAATTATACCAATTGTCAAAACCGCGGTGACTTTAGACAATAAAACAGTTGCCACTCTATAACTCGAGAAATCCATGACCTTGGATGCCCAACATTGGTTTTCAAGTTAATCATGACCAGCAGATGACCCCTATTGATTTAAGGTCAGTAGGTCAAAGGTCAAGGTCGCGGGCTGACCTTGGACAATAAAACGAGTTCGGCTCAATAACTCAAGAACAGTTGGTGCTAGGATGCTCAAACGTTTGATTTTGAGGTCACTATGCACATTGTGGCACCAATGCGTGTCTTTTTGAGAAGGGGGTGGGGGCTTATATGTTTGACAAACAACTCTTGTTAAACGAATATGTTAAATGGCAAAGTGTCATTCAAAGCTACCACCGGGCGTATATCTCTCTGCTTAGTTTAGTAGTTGCCTCCTGCACTTGTATTCATTATAACCCTTTCAACACCAAGTAACTGAGATGGAATATTCCATGTTATATTCCAGACTATTCCATTAACCATGAGATATTCATTATAAATTTAAAACATGTTACATTTTGTTGTCAGATATTGGAGGTAAAATTAGAAATATTGTCACAAACAGTGCAGATTCTGATGAGACGGCTCGTTACGAGCCGGCTCATCTGGATCTACACTGTTTGCAGTATATATGTATGTGATGTTGAATGGGTTAAGGAATATCTTTACATTTGACATAAAAAAGGAATATTATTACATTTGACATAAACATGTGTTAAACGTTTGTATGCCCCCTATGCGGTAGCAATGGTGGCATATTGCTTTGCTCCTGAGGTTCCGCCCGTACGTCCGTCCATCCGTCTGTACGTCCGTCCTTGTACATTTGCGTCGAAAACTTTGTCCCAGTTTCTCCATCATGTCATATCTTCAATATTACTTAACGGATTCATTCAATACTTTGACACTTGCTTTACATGGACATCTGTGACACACTCGCGCCACCAGTAACACGATCTTGACCTTTGTGACCTTTGAAATGCTGATGAAATACTTAGCCATTGTTTTACGTCGAAAACTTTGTCCCAGTTTCTCCATCATGTCATATCTTCAAATTACTTGAATGATTGCTTTGATATTTGGACAGATTATTCTCCTGAACATGTGTGACACACTCACACCAACAATGACAGAACTATACTGTTCAAAATAATATCGTCTCGTAATACTTTTGTCGTCACCATTAATTCGAAGTGTACGATTTTTTGTCGCGCTGGTTTGCCGACAGCACCGTATAGTCTGCACGTTGGCGGCCGTACATCCGTGCGCCTCAGCGGTCATGCGGGCCCAGGCCATCTCGTTCACTCATTACTCTATGTATATAATATGTAAATTCTGATGAGGTCGCTCACATCAGGGTGTATTGTGGGGGCTATGTTTTAATATTTCAACATTTAGATATGTCACTAATATACACACATAGCATTTGATTGTTATTACATGGTACACTTATTGGCAGTATATCTCCATTTTAACAAATATGAAAAGTCTTCACACACGGACCATAACTGTGAAGTTTGTCCAATATCAGCCCGGCGGTTCATGAAAATAAGACGTTTGAAATCTCCAATAAAATAATGACCTTTTGACCTTTCGGCGGTCATCTTGGATTACGCAATGATCAGATTTGTACAATAAATGCTCCAAAGAGATCGTCTTGTGATACATTCGATTTGATAATGATATGACCATATTCGGTCAAGTTTGAAATTTGCGATTGTGTAACATATTCGTTTATACCAAAAAGTGACAAATATTTGGGTGAGATTTTCGGTTTGTGATATATTCGGCCGAATTCGGCCAGTATTCACCGAAATGTGTAACGTATTCGCACGAATACTTCACACGTGTGATATATTCGTTTCTGTGACAAATAAGATTCAACATAGCTGGTTACGTCCCTGACATGATGTTAAGAACACTATGAGAACCTCCTCTATACAATGTGATTGCGGGCGAGCATATGGATGCCGTTTGGTAACTACGGAGCCCCGCAGGCAACGTAGAATTATTTCTTTATTAATTCGTTCCCACGAAATAACAATTCGTTCCCTCAATTTAACACTTCGTTCCCACGAATTAACAATTACGAATCAACAATTCATTCCCTCAATTTAACAATTCGTTTGCACAGATTGTTATATCGTGGGAACGAATTGTTAATTTGAGGGAACGAATTGTCATTTCGTGGCAACGAATTGTAAATTCGAGGGAATTAATTGTTATTATTGATATAAAAGAAATACCGAATAAATAGTAAAATGACGAAACTGGAGATGTTGATATACCATAATAGAATAATTGATATCAACACATACTGAATAAGTAATAAAAGCCGCCCCATATATATCAATCACTTTTATCAGGGAATACTAGGTTCTCGGTAGTAGTGTTTCGCCAGGTAAAGGGTACAGTGTAGTAAAGCTGAAATCGGGTACCAGTCTAGGCTAGGAAACGCGTAGGAATTCCGGAGCTCGACGTTTCCGAGCTGAACCTGATACACTTGATACAAAAAGACACCTACAGTGGAACCTCTCTAAACCGGACACCCTGAGATGTCCCCAGTGTGTCCGGTTTAGAGGGTGTCCGGTTTAGAGAGGTTCCACCGTAAATAAGACATATGACTATACCAATGTATGCGGATATGTTCTCGTGAACAGGCACTATCATCAGAGATAGATGACAATGGAACCCATAAAACTAAGGATACACAGACTGCCTGCGTGTCCGGTTTAGAGAGGTCAGAGCTCCAGATAAGGTGCGTATTTGCGTAAATACCCATTTAAATTGCCAAAACCCAATTGAAATCAGAAGTAGTGAGTATCAAAAAGCAATGAAAAAATTGTGGTATCTTTATCATGCTACAGGAAACAATAAACAGACCACAAATATAGCATATTTTCTTATATTTCCATGAAAACACATCTTGGTATTTCATTAGAAATGTCTCCAAGGAGACAATTCTAATGAAATACCAAGATGTGTTTTCATTTAGAAGAAAACTATTCAATACGTGCAGTCTGCTGATGTGTAAACAGTAGTGTGATTCTATTTTACCCAATTAAAATTTTGAAATACCCAATTGCTTCAGAAATGATGGAGTGACAATACTCAATTACTAATTCCTTATCTGGGGCCCTAGAGGTTCTACTGTACATGGTATTCTAGCTATCAGGTACCTATGGAAGCCTCCTAGTTCCAACGCTAAAATATATGTATCTACTAATTAGGATATACTAACTCCTAATCAGGACTTACTATCTCCTTATTATGACTTACCAAGTCCTAATTAGGACTTACTAATTAGGACTTACTATCTCCTAATTAGGATTAACACAGATAATAAGTCATAATTAGGTAAGTCCTAATTAGGAGAGTCTAATTAGGAGATAGTAAGTCCTAAGTATGAGATAATAAGTCCTAATTAGGAGATATTAAGTCCTAATTAGGATACACTAACTCCTAATTAAGAGTTACTATCTCCTAATTAGGACTTAATATCTCCTAATTACTTCTATAGGTACTGCTTCATGTCACAGCATGAGAAAATATGACGTGTGCTTCGTTCGTTGTCAAGAACGCGGACTTGTTTACGTTGCGTAATTACAATATCGTCATTCGGTAGAGGAAAAGACACGCAGAAATGAAAAACAGCGTGGCGAAAGAAACAAAGAGATCATTAGCGTTTCTTTGCAGGGCCGTAACCAGAGGTACAAACAGACGAGGCGAATCAAGTCCCGATATGGGGTCAGGGAGCGTTCTCCCCGCCACCACCCCGGGGATTTGTATAATTCTTAGAAGAAAAAAATCGATAAAATGACAGACTCATGTCTGCCTCATCCTGGTTACGGCACAGGTGTTTGAACCGATGGTCAGAATGTTGGTGTCATATGGGTATTTGGGCGGATTTTTTGGTAGATTTGGGTGGATTTCGTTGGTTTTGTGTGTTCATTACACACGACAGAAATCGTCAATTATATACACATTCACGAAACGTTTGGGTCACGCTAGTTAGATGTCAGCCAATGAGCGTCGCGATGTAAAGAGGTTTACATGTCTATGTAAGGACCAACTGTATCCGCTTTCAGAGCTCGATCATATATCCGAGAATAGTTTACGATATATAAATGTTTGACTTGCATTGGCGGTTCAGGTCCATTACATTAATATAAACAAACAATTTGGGACCGGTTTTATTGTTATCGGTTAACAAGTAATGATTTTATTGGTTAAAAATATACACGGGTTTCTGTTTCTCATCTTGAACATTCGTACTCCAGGCCCGTACGCAGGATTTTCTATTGGGGGGTGCGTCAGGGGGGTACGTCAGGGGCTCGCCCCATGTAGTGGCGCGAGTACGCTAGCGTACTCGCGCCACTACATGGGGCGAGCCCCTGACGCACCCCCCTGAAATGTGTTAAACCTAGATGGCCTGAAATGCACTCTCCTGCATTTTATGTCATTTAAATTCGAATTTCAACGGTGGTAAATTGTGACATTTTCATGTAAATTACCTGTATATTAATGCATTTCAAGATTTGTCTCGTACCCCCCACACGTCGTGCGGGCTGAACTCGCGGGAAATGACGTAAACTAATTGTATGTTGGTAACAATGCACCTAAACCAGCAGAGATACCGAAATAACCCATACAACACCGACATATGAACCGTTCTTCAAGAACCTGTGGATTACGGTACTGCTTTGTGGCGAAGAAATGAAGACACCAATAATTAATAGGCGATACATATCGTTCCTTCGTGGCGAAGACACGAAAAATCAACCCCAAACACTATTATTTACTGTAAATAAACATGATAAAGGAATCCACATACAATTCGATCACTCCCGGTTGACGTGAAACAAGAAAGGAAAATTCCAATATCATGCATTTATACATTCTGTATACCATAAATGGAAAACGAAAGTAGAATACGTGACCAGACATGTAACGACATTAGTCAGATAAGCTGGCAAGGTCACCAGTATATATAAACACTGACCTATATAAAGCTGACATTTATTTGCAAACACTGTTGATCCAGATGAGACGGATCGTTACGAGCCGTCTCATCTGGATCTACATTGTTTACTGGTAGTTTTTTACTGGTAGTTGTTTACTGGTAGTTTTTCACATTTCTTTTCAGAAAACAAACAGCCCATGTCTTATCTGGGTCTTTGTCAGATTATCAGAAATGAAAGCTTGTACCCTTATAGATCATTAGAGGAGAATTTTAAAATAGATGGAAACATGATAGACTTACCCTTTTTAAATGTAATCACATAAATTAAAACGTGTCCAGTCTACGTCAACTAGCCTACTCAACAAAACAACTTAACATCAAGTGCTCGCCCTTGTTAACAAAAGAAACACACTGGTTACCTATATCGTGTACTACCAGAATTTGATTACGTTTCACCTGTAAATCGGGAAACAGGCACGAAATAACATAAATAGTTATATTTAATTAAAGGTACATGCCCACTCAGTAGGTTATAATATAGGACATAATTATATACATAAATTATTCTGTAGATGACATTTTCTGGCAAAATAAACATTCATTCACCACTTATGTATTGTCATTATTATACATTTTATAGCGGGCGTAAATTCACGCACTGATATCAGGGACGATACAATGTTAACGGACATTACTATTTACTCTCTGTATTTATTTGGTGGTGTGCAATGATTATGCTTTATGTCGAAAATAATATACTTTTGTCTTCAGATGACGCATTTAATTATATAAATAATTAAAAAATATCATGACTTATTTGCATATGAAAATAGCTTGATACCACTGTGAGTCACTATCAATAAATAAAATAGTACTAAATGATTATATCTGTATAGCCAGGCGCGGATACAGGGGGTGGGGGGGAGGTCCAGGGGGTCCCCCCCCCACCCCTGCTCTCGGCAAAACAAAAAAAAGACGAAAATCTACAATACTCGAATAGTTGGATGACTTTTTTCGTGGCCTAGGTGTCAGGAAATCGCATCTGCGGCGATCTGGCATCTAAAAATTTCATGGGCAGGACCCCCAGACCCCATACTTTGCGATTTCGCGCTCGCGGAGGTCGGCTATGCCGAATTTTATGTACAGACACCCCCCCCCCCCCCCCTGCAATTATTTCTGTATCCGCGCCTGATAGCGGCACTTGTATATTAGAGAGGTTATTAAATAAGAGTATAATTGTGTCACTATTCCACCAGTTCTAAAAATTAAAAGTGCCCGCTATACTGTACAGATATAATCATTTAGTAATATTTATTTTTCTGATAGTGACTCGCGGTGGTATCCGGCTATTTTCATATGCAAATGAGGCATGATATTTTTTAATTGTTTATACTAATTAAATGCATCACCTGAAAAAAAAACATAATTTCTACAGATTATAAAGTTAGATGATGATTGCATATCAAAAATAAATACAGAGAAGAAATAGTAATGTCCATTAACATTTTAAGGAAACACGGTTATCGCCCCTGATATCAGTGTGGACATGGACGTCTGATATAAAATGTATAATAATGCCAATCAATACAGGGGGTAATGGTGAATGAATGTTTATTTTGCTAGAAAATGTTTCAGATATGGATTTTGATTTGTTAATTTTGCAACAAATCTAAATCATCACAAAATTATTTTCAGACCAGTCCATTTATGAGCATGGGGTGTTTTTGTTCTCAAAATTATGAAAATTAATTGCAAAAAGTGCAGATCCTGATGAGACGGCTCGTTACGAGCCGGCTCATCTGGATATACACTGTTTGCCAATACCACTATACAGGCCTGCGGGTTAAGAGTAAAATGGTTAAGGGGGGTGCGTACGCACCTGTCGCACCCCCTCTGCGTACGGGCCTGTCATATCACAGTGAAACCTCTCTAAACCGGACACCCTGGGGGTCCTCAGGGTGTCCGGCTTATAGAAGGTTCACTGTAAATCAGGCATTTGATCATTATGTGCCATAGTTGTGTGCTATGTGATCACGAACAGACATTATCATCGGAGGTAAAATGACCCAAGAAAACCATTCAAAAATAAGATCGCAGGTGTTGTCTTTGTGTCCGGTTTAGAGACGTGTCACTGTACCTCGACTTTTGCTCATGATTTCAGGCGCGTAACCAGGATCTTGCTGAGGGGGGTGCACATTGAGCGGCGATAGCCACCAATTGTCTAGGGCGGTCCGTGGGCATGCCCCTGATTTTGTTTGGATAATGAACGCAAATCCTGGCTTCTACAGCCCTCCAGACATCGATATATTATGCGAAATTTTATTTATTTTAGCAGAGAAATTTTTATTTTACGAAATGTAGTTCTCATTTTATCTAATAATTTGTTAAATTTGCAAATTTTAGGGGGTGCCTTCGCACTTAACCCTTACTGCGCTGAATTAAATGTTGTCGTCTGCTGGAAATGTTTTATTTTCAAGATTTCTCGACAAAAACCTGGTTTTGACAGCACATGAGAATCGTCTCCAATGGAGACGATTCTCATGTGCTGTCAAAACCAGTTTTTTGTTAAGAATTAAAGCAATAATGAAAAACAGCAGACGGCAATTTCCGTCAACAGCGTAGGAAGGTTTAAACGTCATACTTATGTTCTCATTGATGAAAATAAACACATTCCGGTGAAATATCAGAACTTCCGGCTTCTATATTCAAGCTGACGTGGGCTGCACCTGCCAATACACATTTCGTACTACAGACGAGTGTAGCAAATTGACAAATTGGCTTGGTGGGGTATATCATAAATAGAATATTAATATATTTGCAACGAATGTATGTCATCTCGTGTTGTGACATGTCCATATTTCCCTCGTGTCTAAAGGTACTCGTGAACATGTTACACCACTCGATGAACATATATATGCATGTAATATTCTTGCAAAAAAAAGCTTAATATCCTTGTTAGAAGCATGACGGGTATTTCATCGATGGAATGACGTATAGTACATATCCTTTTATATACATGCTGATCTGGATCTACATTGGTCGCATATGAATTGTCATATTTGTTAATTTTAAAACGAAAATGTGACATAGTTTAAGTAAGTGTTATCATTTGATCGCTAGCTTTCACTAAACTGTGTACGACTAAACTGTTCGTAAGTACGAAATTAGGATAGTCTGTAAATTTCACATTAACAAAGTTTTCTTGTAAACAATTATTGGATTTACATTTATTGAGCATAGGCTGCATATGCAGCCTATGCTCAATAAATGTAAATCCATCAATTGAACTTTCCAGACGATCCTAAATTTGCACTTATGAAACGGTCCCCTGGATCTAAACTGGTCTCATAAGAATTGTCATAATTATTTGTTAATTTTAAAACGAAATTGGGAGATAGTTTAACTAAGTGTTATCATTTGATCGCCAGATTGTACCTTAATTGTTACTTCCGTGTACAAAGATATGTGGCTGTGACTGGGGAAATGGGGCTTATGGTATTTCCGGCGAGTCTAGCGAACTCCTGAAGTCTGAAAAGGATCTCCACAGTTTGTTAAACGTATTACAAGTGCTTCCCTGACTGAATGACGAACAGTGTAGGCCCTGATCAGACTGTGCGGATGCGCAGGCTGATCTGGGGCTATACTGGTCGACTCAGTCCCATGCGACTCAGTTTTCCAATCTCAGTAGAATATCAGTTTGTGTCTTGTAATCGCTATAATATGCTAACGACCTGAGATATACACGGAGCCCCACAGGGGACGTAGAATTGTTATTTTTATTAATTCGTTCCCACGAAATAACAATTCGTTCCCCCAATTTAACAATTGTTATATCGTGGGAACGAATTATTAATTCGAGGGAACGAATTGTTAAATTGAAAGGAACAGATTGTTAGTTCGTGGGAACGAATTAATAAAAAAAATCCATGTCCCCTGTGGGGCTCCGTAAATATCAGGTGTGTCATGTAATCGCGATAATATGCTAACGACCAGTGATGTACAAGTACATGTATACTATTTATAAAGTAGTGTAACATTATAGCGGCTGTGTCGAATACTACAGAGTGCATAATAATATTTAGATTGCATACATCAGTATAAGCCAGTTCAATCTGGTTTACGCTGTTAAATACGATGAATTGAATGTATAAGGCCGTCTGTTGGGGCTGGATAGACAGTGTACACATTCCTCGCTTGTGATATACACTCAACTTCGCTGGTTTGAAGGTCGGACCCACGTTGGGTCGACATGGGAGCGCCGTTTGACAGTCTGTGCACAGGTGCCGACCCGGGACTCTGAGATTTAGGCTAATTGCGAACGACTCCACTATACGATCGATTGTGTGCCAAAAAGTGTGATTGCAAACTACGGAACTCGTCTGGGAGAGGTTCCAGACCAGGTGCAACTCACAAAATACTGTTCGCCAGTCAGTCAGCGAAACACCCTGGCCCATCCTGCTTCCAACAAGCTTATGGCAAGCAAAATACACCTAAATAATTCCCTAAACCATGGTTTGGAGCTTAAACCATAGTTTCGGCTTCTCGAACCCTATTTTGCGCTCGCCAAATGCACAATAATTGCTCAACCTGGGGTTTGGGAGCATAAACCATGGTTTAGACTCTCAAACTGGGGTTTAGTGAATTATTGTGCATTTGGCGAGCCTAAACTAGGGTTTGGACGGTCTAAACTGGGGTTTAAGCTCAAACCGTTGTTTATGTTATCAGAAACCCTAGTGTGAGTGTCTAAACGGGTTTCTGCCGCCAAGTGCACAATAATTGCCCAAACTAGAAAACTACCGTTTGGGATCACGATTGGCAGCTTTTTTCTTAAAGGCCCTGAACGGCTCAGTATTACAATTTTCCGATTTTTTCGAACAGAAAAACATGTTTGGCAACTGATTTAGTACATCTCAAGTCTTGAGATTTACATCTTAATCGCAATGTGAAGGCAACAAAAACTTGTTTTGTGTACCACTCAGTGCAAAATGTCAATATTGACAATTTCGTTTCCGTAACCCAACGGCTTCGGCTCGGAAGCGAGTCGATAAACTCCGGCTATCGGAATTCATCGGCCGCGAATCGGGGAGTTTAGGAGTTGACCCGAGCGTCTATCGGAAAATCGATCGGGCTTTGAAACACGCAACTGCTGTTTGTTCATTAACAAATATTGATATTTTCATCGACTACAACCTCATTGTTGTACCAAAATGAATACAAACAGTTTCAAAGTGTGTGTAAATAGAAACCTGTTGGATTTGTGTGTGGGAAAACCCAATACGAGGCCAAATTCGGCAACTTGAGCCGCATAGGGGCTTTAAACTATGGTTTGGGTCCAAACTAGGGTTTATGCTTTTTATTGGATTACGATCTCAAACGGCCGTTTCTGGCCAAATACACAATAATTTCTCAAACTGGGGTTTGTGCGACTAAACCATGGTTTAGACTCTCAAACTGGGGTTTAGTGAATTATTGTGCATTTGGCGAGCCCAAACTAGGGTTTGAGGAGCCCAAGCTAGGAGTTAAGCTCCAAACCATGGTTTAGGGAATTATTGTGCCTTTGGCTTGCCATACAAGCTCCTTATTAGGTTGCAAGAGCGTACTAGATATCAGAAGCTCGCCTGATATACCCGTTATGTTTCCTAGGGTATTGCACATTGGACTTCAATACTGGAGGTTGTGGGTTCAATACTCGCCGTACTTACATATTATTTCCATCCCACTGATCTGTTAGATGAGACGTTAACTGTGGTACCGTCTCTATATGATCTTGGTTGCTGCTTGACAGTTAACCACACTAACTTTCACTTGTTCATGTTACAGCCACATATAACGAGCTAGTCGGGTCCACAGGTGGAAGACTCAGACCGGTGACACACACACAAACAAATGCCCATTAAAAACATCCCATTACCCCACCCACCTGGTCTCGTACTGTACATTACGTTATATACGTAATGAACAGTACGAGACCAGGTGGGTGGGGTAATGTGATTTGTTAATAGGATTATTTTCTGTCACAGGTCCGGGTCTTCCACCTGTGATCGGGTCATAAAGTCCATAAGCCCATTTTTTTCAGTTTTAGATCAGGAGCTAGCTATAAAACCCTAAGCCTCATTTATCCAGTCACAGCCACATATCAAGAGCTGCACTTGCCATAAAGTCATAAGGTACATTTCTCCAGTCACAGCCACAGGTCAAGAGCTGGACTGGCCATAAAGTCATAAGGCCCATTTCTCCTCACAGCCACAGATCAAGAGCTGGACTGGCCATAAAGTCATAAGGCCCATTTCTCCAGCCACATCCACAGATCAAGAGCTGGACTGGCCATAAAGTCACAAGGTACATTTCTCCTCACAGCCACAGATCAACAGCTGGATTGGCCATAAAGTCATCAGGCCCATTTCTCCTCACAGCCACAGATCAAGAGCTGGACTGGCCATAAAGTCATACGGCACATTTCTCTAGTCACAGCCACAGATCAAGAGCTGGACTGGCCATAAAGTCATAAGGTACATTTCTCCAGTCACATCCACAGATCAAGAGCTGGACTGGCCATACAGTCATAAGGCCCAATTCTCCTCACAGCCACAGGTCAAGAGCTGGACTGGCCATAAAGTCATAAGGTACATTTCTCCTCACAGCCACAGCTCAAGAGCTGGACTGGCCATAAATTCATAAGGCCCATTTCTCCTCACAGCCACAGATCAAGAGCTGGACAGGCCATACATTCATAAGGCCCATTTCTCCACCCACATCCACATATCAAGAGCTGGACTGGCCATAAGTCATAAGGTACATTTCTCCAATTACAGCCACAGATCAAGAGCTGGACTGGCCATAAAGTCATAAGGTACATTTCTCCAGTCACAGCCACAGACCAAGAGCTGGACTGGCCATAAAGTCATTAGGTACATTTCTCCAGTCACATCCACAGATCAAGAGCTGGACTTGTCATAAAGTCATAAGGTACATTTCTCCAGTCACAGCCACAGATCAAGAGCTGGACTGGCCATAAAGTCATAGGCCCATTTCTCCAGTCACAGTCACAAATCAAGAGCTGGACTGGCCATAAAGTCATAAGGCCCATTTCTCCAGTCACATCCACAGATCAAGAGCTGGACTGGCCATAAAGTCATAAGGCCCATTTCTCCTCACAGCCACATATTAAGAGCTGTACTGGCCATACAGTCATAAGGTACATTTCTCCTCACAGCCACAGATCAAGAGCTGGACTGGCCATAAAGTCATAAGGCCCATTTCTCCTCACAGCCACAGATCAAGAGCTGGACTGGCCATAAAGTCATAAGGCCCATTTATCAAGCCACATCCACAGATCAAGAGCTGGACTGGCCATAAAGAAATAAGGTACATTTCTCAAGTCACAGCCACAGATCAAGAGCTGGACTGGCCATGAAGTCATAAGGGGCATTTCTCCAGTGACAGCCACAGATCAAGAGCTGGACTGGCCATAAAGTAATTAGGTACATTTCTCCAGTCACATCCACAGATCAAGAGCTGGACTGGCCATAAAGTCATAAGGTACATTTCTCCAGTCACAGCCACAGATCAAGAGCTGGACTGGCCATAAAGTCATAGGCCCATTTCTCCAGTCACAGTCACAAATCAAGAGCTGGACTGGCCATAAAGTCATAAGGCCCATTTCTCCAGTCACATCCACAGATCAAGAGCTGGACTGGCCATAAAGTCATAAGGCCCATTTCTCCTCACAGCCACATATTAAGAGCTGTACTGGCCATACAGTCATAAGGTACATTTCTCCTCACAGCCACAGATCAAGAGCTGGACTGGCCATAAAGTCATAAGGCCCATTTCTCCTCACAGCCACAGATCAAGAGCTGGACTGGCCATAAAGTCATAAGGCCCATTTATCAAGCCACATCCACAGATCAAGAGCTGGACTGGCCATAAAGAAATAAGGTACATTTCTCAAGTCACAGCCACAGATCAAGAGCTGGACTGGCCATGAAGTCATAAGGGGCATTTCTCCAGTGACAGCCACAGATCAAGAGCTGGACTGGCCATAAAGTAATTAGGTACATTTCTCCAGTCACAGCCACAGATCAAGAGCTGGACTGGCCATAAAGTCATAAGGTACATTTATCCAGTCACAGCAACATATCAAGAGCTGGACCGGCAAAAAAGTCATAAGGCCCATTTCTCCAGTCACAGCCACAGATCAAGAGATGGACTGGCCATAAAGTCATATGGTACATTTCTTCAGTCACATCCACAGATCAAGAGCTGAACTGGCCATAAAGTCATAAGGCCCATTTTTCCAGTCACATCCACAGATCAAGAACTGGACTGACCATAAAGTCATAAGGCCCATTTATCCAGTCACAGCCACAGATTGAGAGCTGGACTGGCCATACATGTATAAGGCCCATTTCTACAGTCACAGCCGCAGATCAAGAGCTGGACTTGCCATCAAGTCATAAGGCCCATTTCTCCAGTCACAGCCACACATCAAGAGCTGAACTGGCCATAAAGCCATAAGGCCCATTTCTCCAGTCACAACCACACATCAAGAGCTGGACTGGCCATAAAGTCATAAGGCCCATTTCTCCAGTCACAGCCACATATCAAGAGCTGGACTGGCCATAAAGTCATAAGGCCCATTTCTCCACTCCAGTCACAGCCACAGATCAAGAGTTGGACTGGCCATAAATGTATAAGGCCCATTTCTCCAGTCACAGCCACAGATCAAGAGCTGGACTTGCCATCAAGTCATAAGGCCCATTTCTCCAGTTACAGCCACACATCAAGAGCTGGACTGGCCATACAGTCATAAGGACCATTTCTCCAGTCACAGCCACAGATCAAGAGCTGGACTGGCCATAAATCCCATAAGCCTCATTCCCACAGCCACAGATCAAGAGGACCGGATACAAATATCATAAGATCCCATTATCAGCCACAGTTCAGGATGTAGACTGGCCATAAATCACAAACGCCACATTTTTTCAGTCACAGCCACAGATCAAGAGATTGACTGATTTACATCCCATAAGTCCCTTTTACATGAACGTGTATAATGGCCACAGATTGAAGATTAACGGACGCAAATGACATACCGTAATAACCGTACATATTCGGACACAATGGGTACCTCTCTAAATCAGACACCAGGAAAACACATGTGGTCTCATTTGTTATGAGTTTTTTGTCATTTATCTCAGGTGATAATGTCTGTTCGTCATCGCATAACACACAACTATGGCTCAGAATGATCAAATTCCTGATTTACAGTGAAACCTCTCTAAGCCGGACACCCTGGGGACCTCACAGGGTGTCCGGTTTAGAGAGGTTTCACTGTATATTGTTTCGTACACCAAAGAGTGTCCCAATGTTTAGGCTTAGTATGGTTGTACTTGTTTATCACAATAACAATGTATTTGGTTACAGTTTGTTTTGGGAACACTGCAAGGCGTCATGAGTGCCTATCATACTAGTAGACAATATATTTACACTCTTTGGTATTATTTGTATACACTCATCAGCACGATATTTATAACACCGACAAACGTCATGATTGTACGGTGGCACAGAGGGGACATGGAAATATTTTTTACTTTCGCGTGCGCACGCAATAGGTTTTACGTGCGCACGCGATATGTTTTGCGTGCGCACGCGATAGGTTTGCCAATGAAAGCTATTGTGTGTGCACGCAATAGCTATGGCGTGTGCACGCAATAGCTATCGCGTGCGCACGCAAAACCTATCGCGTGCGCACGCAATAGCTAACCTATCGCGTGCGCACGCAAAACCCTATCGAGTGCGCACGCAAAACCTATTGCGTGCGCACGCCATAGCTATCGCGTGCGCACGCAAAACCCTATCGCGTGCGTACGCAAAACGTATTGCGTGCGCACGCGAATGTAAAAAATATTTCCATGTCCCCTCTGTGCCACCGTACTCCTGTGCCACCGTATGATTGTGATCTATGACGAATGTTGATTTTTGAAAATAGCCTTTGTTTACAATATTATTTACAATAATAGCGCGTCAGCACAAAGTGGCGGACCTATAAATGGAGGGTGCGTGTTTATCCGCTTTTAGAGCTAAATATAACGCTTTCCTTAAATTCATAATGGAAACGCCCATTCAAACTATTGCCTTTATATCCCAGTACATTACATTGGCTCCATGTGACGTTGTTGATTCTTTAAAGTTTGTTTAACGCTATTAAAATACAGGGCGTTCATCGTGGTTGTCAATAACGCCACGCTATTGACTGACAACGTCGCTGTTCTATTAATTAATTATATTTTCGACCGAACATGAGTCAGCTGTATATATATATTCATTTCCATGTCTATAATATAAATTATATATCATTGCCAGCATGCATATTGTGTAGCATGGCGGGTAGCTAAATAATTAACAGTCTATTATATTGATTGACGAGGGAGTACAGCTATGTCTCCGGTTGTAAATAACAAATACTCATGGAATGCGTAACAATAAATACAGCGAAACCTCTCCAAACCGGACCCCAGGGTGTCCGGTTTGGAGATGTTCCACTGTAAATCAGACAGGTGAGCACTTCATGACAAAATCTAGTGTGTTGCAATCATGGAAAGTCATTGTAATCAGAGATATATAATAGCGAAACACATCTATAATTTCCCGATTGTCCGGTTTACCGGAGTTCCACTGTATGTAAGAAGAAACTTAATTCGGAAATGACAGCTCTTCTCAATGTCTGTCTGCAGTTAAGTTATTTCTGTCTCTATGTTATAGTTAGCAACAAATTTCTCGCCATGTAATGGACATGTAAAGACACACTACAGTAGTTATGTTTTAGTTTGCATGACACGTGTTTCAGCCTGAAATGGTGTCCGAATATTTAGGGATATTATGGTAAGCCCCACTTACACAGCAACAGATCAGTAGCCGATTTCATCAAAATGGCAAAGTATACTTATCTAGCAAAGTATACTTTGAGGGAGTAATCAATTATTTTTCCCGAAATGCATTATTTCATATAGAACTAACGACTGCATATATTTGATGATTAAAAGTACGCAGAATTATTATACTGACTGTATTACATTATCACAGCCAAAATGGCTGTGATCATGTAATACATTTAGTAAAATAAAAATTAATAAATTTATCCTTAAATTGAACAATTTTCCCTCAAAGTATACTTTGCTAGATAAGTATACTTTGCAATGTTGGTGAACTCGGCTACAGGAGTTTGGCAGGACATAAATGGCGGACGCCCCATTGCGTCAGTCACAGCTGCATATAAATATTTAACAAGGACGTGTAATGAAAGTTCCTATCTAGCATACTCCTGTATCATTCTCGGGACACGCCATTTTTCTGGAGAAAAGAACAAATAATTGTCTTATTTGCCAGACGAATGAATGCTTGTGTCGAGAACGTCACGGTTCAAACGAGTGGTCACTGCGTAAAGGAATACTATCGGACAAATTAAAGGTCAATAACAGATTTTTTGAAAATGATAAAATATGAATTCTGAAAACCGCATGCAGAAATAATACATTGTTAATTGAATTAACTGAAATGTACGTTTCGTTATGAGGTCATTGATGGAGAATTATTTTTGTATAATATTTATAATAATTCTACTTTGTTTTTTCTTCATACAATAAGAAAAAGTAAAGCATCTTTATAATGAAATAAAAGGAAAAAATGCATATACATGTATCTTTTTTTTTTTTTTATGCAAACTAATTTAGTGCTATTCTTTGGGATTCAATTGAAATAAATATACATAACATGTTTGGCTCATTCAAAATGTTGTGTTTGTTTGTTTATTGGTGTTTAACGGCCTAGCAACAGCTATGGTCATGTAAGGCCGGGCAAACGGGTTCGATCCCGTTTTAACCTGCTGCATTGGGGGGGGGGGGGAGATCCCCAAATCAGAACGGAATATTTATATCGAGAAAAAATATATTCAACCCTGAAATTAAAATAAGCAGACCTGTAGCCTATTTCACCAATATTGCAAAGTATACTTCTCTAGCAAAATATACTTTCAGGGAGAAATCATTCATTTTTCCCGAAAAGCATTATTGCATATAGAACTAACGACTGCATATATTTGATGATTAGAAGTATGCAGAAATATTATGGTGATAATGTAATCAATTCAGTATAATAAAAAATAATAAATTTATCCTAACATTGAAAATTTCTCCCTCAAAGTATACTTTGCTAGAAAAGTATACTTTTTGCAATGTTGGTGAAATAGGCTATTTTCAATGTTGGTGAAATAGGCTATTTTCAATGTTGGTGAAATAGGCGAAATAGGCTATTTTCAATGTTGGTGAAATAGGCTAGTTTCAATGTTGGTGAAATAGGCTATTTTCAATGTTGGTGAAATAGGCTCCTGGTGTCAGGTCCTACATACTGTATACAGCTATGGAAACGTGCGTAACTTGATAGGAAAATACATTTTGAATGGGGTTTTCTGTTTTCTGTGGTCTACATTGCTCTTAGTTTATATTTTGATATCCAAATTGTTCATGTGGTTGACCTTTAACCCTTATACCGCTATCTTATTTTTTGTCGTCTGCTGTTTATTTTCTATTTTTCATTTTTATCATCAAAAACATGCTTCGACAGCACTTTAGAATAATTTACAACATGCTTTGACAGCATTTTAGAATCATTAAAGTGCTGTCAAATCATGTTTTTATTGAGAAATAAGGCAAGATAAAAAAGCAACAACAGACGGCAATTGTTGTGTGTAGCGGTCTAAGGGTTAATATGCATTTAATCGGCCAACTAACCTTTAATACAATACTACTATGTTGTGTTTTAACATTTATAAACGTATTTGTGTCTGGAGAATGGAGGGGTTGTGGGGGGCTTATGGGATGTGCAGCAACATCAGGCCATTTTGGCCCTCAAAAATGGGCCACGAGAATGCAGGAAATGGCGTTTCACGTCTTAGATTTCAAAACTTTGTGGGGACCATGCCCCCGAATCCACCTACTAACATTGGGCCCTTTGAGCCCTCAAGAATGGGCACCGAGAATGCAGGAAATCGCGTTTGTCGCCTGTTAGATTTCACGGCCATCTGGTTTGTTGCATAATTTCTTCGTTATTGTCGTTTACTATATACGTTAATCATTCGTTTTTCCTTCGCAAAGTTATACTGTTGAAAATTGCACAGTATGTCCATTTTGTCACCCACTGTTGCATTTCAGTATGCAGTTTGTAACTAGGTCATTCTTATATTATTATAGTACAGCTAGGGTACCATATATGTATATCAGCGCTCTAATAAACTGGAGTTCTAAGTAGTATGTTGAACTATTACGTGTAATAATCGTAGTATGCATACATTTCGGAAGTACTTCTGATACGTCATATACCCACGTGACCGCAAAGGGAAATAACTGTGGTAAGCAAAATAAGGGGAAGTTTGTCATGCAGTGACGGCTGGAAAAACTGGCTGTCCGGAGTATGAAATCCGTAAAAGAACGGCACATACTGGTCGGATTACTGTGAAATTTGTTTTATTTGATATATAAATAATGAATACATAAGCGTATCGCGAAAACAGAATCTCCTTTAAACCCCTTTCTTGCTCAACGTTTAGACTACAGAATGGAAATTTGATGTGTGTTCATATAATATTTTAAACACTACATTTAATAACATTACAAGTATGTAATTAAGATTTAAAATGCATTGAAAATGTAAGTGGTTCTTTTTTATTTTCATTTTCATTACGACATACCGAGGCCTCAATCAGTAATTTATAGTATTTTAACGATTCGGACGCTAGCAAGCTCGGACCAAAACCGTTTCGGAACAACCTTGCTATTTTTTACTATGAGTAATCAACATATACGCGAAAGTTCTTTATCATATATGATATATGAACCTTTCGCATGATCACTGTTAATATACCAATAAGTTTAGACTTGGGACAAAACAATCAAACATAAATAACGAATCTGTTACGGTCCGAAACGTTCTCGAAGTTATATATAGATCACCAGGAAGGAAATTATACTGACACCGGGCAATGTAAGAAGAAAGGGCGATCCAGAGTAAACATCTCAATTTATCCATGAAATTGCTGTGCAGAACCATTTTTATGAATTATTACTTATGTCACATGTATATATGGTTTATAAAGTATAACATACTTCACTATGTAATTTGAGCATCATACGTATAAAAACCTGTGCCTCATTAATCTGCGAGGTGATCAACAGCCAATGAAAGCTGGGGACAAATTAGCAGATTTATTTGCACTTTCGGAACATACCCCGAAAACACCAACCATAAGTCAAGATTCAAGATGGCCGATTCCTGTGTTCCTAATTGCACCGACCGACGCGAATTTTAATCTAACAGCAATCTTATTTTGAAGGCAAGAAACATTGAAAGTAATGTTTACCATTGGATTGAACGAACTGTAAAGTGAGCTCATATGTTATGTTTTATAAAAACCGCTAGTTGATGAACTTGTTAATACCCCGAAAACTAGACCTACCATCATACTCGGAACAAACCTTAAATATGACAAAATCCAAACATATTCAAAACATTACCCCACCCACATTGTATACATTTGAACTCGACGAAACAGTCCCATAACTTACTAATTAAATAAAAATCAATATAATTGTTGTATTTCTCCACTAGACACTTCATTGTCAAAGACAATGCAACATCTCCGCCGATGGGGACCGATGTCAATCATCTTCAATAACAAGTATTGGTGTCATGTTGTGGTTCTACAGGAAGTCAAGTAGTATATAGGGTATCAGTACGTTACCGTTTTTGTATAACAAGATAACAGAGTGAAACAAACACTCCACACCTACAATATAGTATAAAATCCCTATAAACAAAGTAATGTAATAAGCATTAATTACAGTGTTTTATATCCATAGAGCATAAAAGGTGAATGAAGTAGAAAGTTTATAGATAGTTGTGTTATAGTTAATAAACTACTAAAAACAAAAATTGAAAAACCCTATAATTTTTATGCAGATAATTTACAATTAAACATTAATTATTTATATATATAAACAACAATATTATCAAATCATATACAAATATGAACTTGAGTAATATGAGCCGACAAAGTCCTGCAGTATATCAACAACTTGTTGACGGTATAGAAGGACTCCCCAACATTGATACATTGAGGAGCGATCTAACCAAAATGGGTATACCTTTTACCATGAGGATGAAAGAGAAAAGACTTCAAAAGTTGATAACCGAGGGAAAGAATGATATAATATGGAGTAGAATGCGGAGATCCGCAGCTAAAGGGGTTTTTAAAAATATTGAGAAGAAAGATATAAATAAAATATCAGATACAATAAACTCAGAAGCGCAAGCTGTACTGTTATCTAAAGGTGTTGGACTTATTAAAAAACCGAAGCGTAAGATTAACACCTCACTAGTAAGTAAGATAGTGAAAGAAGGGCCAGAAATACTTGAAGATATAGAGGGATTTGGGGTTAATATAGTGAGAGGACGACGTGTTGTAACAATCACAATAAAGAGAAATCTTGATCGTAATTCCTCAAGAAGACTCATGAAACAGCTCGATAATAAGATGACAGGTAGTTGTTTTTATTTAAGATATTCATACGCGTATAAGTTGCAACACATTGAGGAGGTTGATGATGGGGGGAAACCTAACATAATAACATTTGGTAGAAACATTTCAGGAAGTCCCACATTTGAAGGGTCTGTTGGTGTACGCCAATGGGTTAAAATGCAGGAAGAAAATAGATTGAACGTTGATAAAATAGATAGACCAAATACGAAATGGTTGTTCGTAAGATGGTTAAGCACAGCAATTAAAATTATTTACACCAGTCAGGTTTCACCACGAGATACACAAGTAACTGCACTAGGTGGTGGAAAACTCCCGAACTGGTTGAGAAATAAGAAAGGGATAAAACCACTCGACACTTTCACGATAGTTTTATGTCTGTTCAGATGTTTAGCTTTATATAAAGACACATCATTGAGAGCTGATAGATCAATAAAAGAGATAAAATCTTTAAACAAAAAGTATCAAGATTTCCTTGTGGGAAAGCGTAAAAAAGACGGTCCTATAGGTTTTGAGGATCTTAATACTGTTGAAGAATGTTTCAAAATTGGGATTGAAGCGTACGAGCCTGAAGAAACTGGCACTTGGTATATCAGACATACAGCTGCCCACTATGAAGAAATTGGTGTTATGAAAATGAAGATAGGTATTTACAACAATCACGCGTTTCTTATAACAGACATGAAAAAGGCCACGCAAAACTATGCCTGCCCTAATTGTCAACAACGATTTACTCAATCCCACTGTATCGCGAGACACGCGCAAACTTGCAATCGCGGTCAAACTAAAGTATCTTGTAAAGGCCTGGAAATAGACAGACCACAATCTGCATTCGAGAAAGCATTTTACCCTAAACCTCATTGTAGTAAGAAATCTATAGAGTGGATGAATAAGCTTTCCAAAAATCATCATATTCATACGGCCGTTTGTGGTCACGGTGGAGAAAGAGTAATAATGAAAGCACCGGTTGATGGATATTGTTCCGAAACCAACACAGTTTATCAATTTCACGGATGTTACTGGCACGGTTGTCCACGCCATAGTAAGAATAGACAAGATAAGTATGCAAACACAATTACGCGAGATTTAATAATTAGAGATTCATATAATTTAGTTACAATTTGGGAATGTGAGTACGATAAGCAGAGAAAGAAAGCCATAACACCACTATTTCACACCCCCAAACAGTAATTTATCCATATAAAATAGTGTATGATTTTGAGTCTTTACTGGTTAAGAGTTCTCCAGACAGACTCATAAAAGATCTAGATGTGATTGATACCCATATTCCAATAAGTGTAAGTGTTGGTGATACGTTAACTAGAAAAGTTGTGCACATTTGTGATACAAACCCAGAGAACCTAGTTAAACGATTTATGAAAGAAGTATCTAAAACGCGGAGATAAGATAAGAGAAGAAGTTGGTAAAAATCCAGTATACGGTTTTCCAACCGATTTCGATCTACTTCCAACCGTCCAGCAGAAAGAAATCACAAGATGGATTTCACAGGTTCCTACATTAGGATTTAACTGTGGATCATACGATTTGAATGTTATTAAGAAATATTTAGTAGGGATTATATCAGATACTACAGATAAAGTAATGGTTGGTAAGAAAGCAAATACGACCGTTTATTTGATGACTCCAGAATTAAAATTTCTAGATGTGAGAATGTATCTATCTCCAGGTGTGAGTTATGATAAATGGGTACGCGCATACGGTTGCGAATGTAATAAATCATTCTTTCCATACGAGTGGTTTGATAATTATGATAAGTTAAACTACCAATGGGTTACCACCTATCGAATGTTGGACTAACAGCTTAGCACCTAGTAATACAATTAAACCTGAGGAGTTAGCCGCGTGTGTTGAAATTTATAAAGCAAGAGGTATGGAAAGTTTCAAAGATTGGTTAGAATATTACAACGATCTAGATGTTTCTCCGTTTTTAGAAGCTCTAGAGAAGATGTCTAACTTTTATTCACTCAAAGGAATAGATATGTTTAAAGACGCCGTTACCCTTCCAGGAGTCGCATTGCAATATATTTTGAGAGGAACAATTAAAGAATATGTTAAAACTTATAAGACTAAAGAAAGCGCAGAAGTTCGCAAGAAATGTCCACCACTATTTGCGCCTGAAGAGGAAGAGTATGAAATGTTGAAAGGTGCACTAGTTGGAGGACCTTCTATAGTATTTACAAGACATGCAGAGGTTGGTGTTACAAGGTTAAGATCCACCCCAGATGGTAATGGAAAAAAATGTAAATCTGTATTAGGATTGGACGCTAACGCTCTTTATCTCTCAACGCTCGCCAGGGACATGCCTTGTGGCAAGGGTGTTTTAACAAAGACTTCAACCCCATTTAATAAGACTAGGATAGATGATTTCACCAACAGAGTTAAGAGTGGTACTTGGTTTGGGTTTGCGGAGGTCGACATCCGTGTTCCTGACAGTTTATACGCAACCTTTTCAGAAATGTCACCTATCTTTATAAATCGTGTAGTGGAGGAAGATGAAGTTCCAGACCATATGTTGAAATATCTTCATGATACAAACCGTAATCGAGGAGATGGTAAGAAATTGGTTGGAGCTATGAGTGCAGAGAAAGTTTTACTATTTACACCACTATTGAAATGGTATCTAAAACATGGTTTAATCATCACAGGAGTGCATAGGATTATAAAATATAAACCCGGGAAAACCGTTTGAATGGTTTGTGAAAGAAGTTACTGCAGCGCGTAGGGAAGGTGATGTAAATGCTGAAGCCGCCCCGATTGCAGATATTATGAAATTATTAGGAAATTCGTGTTGTGGAAAAATGATAGAATCTCCCGAAAAACACCTATGTACCACTTATACTAAAGATGAGACGTGTGTTGATAGATCATTAAGATCTGCGTATTTTGAGGATATTGAAGAGATAGGTGATGCGTACGAAATATCCAGTAGAAAGTCTTCAGCTAAAATGACAAGACCATTTCATTGTGGTATAGCTGTATCAATCAATCGCCAAGTTGAGAATGTTAGAGTTTTATTATGACTTTCTCGATAAATATGTTGATAGAGCTGACTTTGAGTTAGTACAGATGGATACAGATAGTATGTATATGGGTATCAGCGGAATGAATTCGTTGGAAGATGTGATAAAACCACACCGTTTAGAGAGTTTTAAGAATTGTAAAAACGAATGGCTCGCTTGGGATAAATGGAGTAACAGAGAGCCAGGACTTTTCAAAACCGAATTCGTAGGGGATCGTGCAATCGCATTAAGCAGCAAGTGTTACGTAGTTGAGAAAATAGATAGAGATATCAAGCATTCTGCAAAAGGACTTAACGCCCGGCAGAACACCCTCAACTGGGATAGATATAAGGCAGCACTAGATCTCACTAATAAAGATGTAGGTATGAATAGAGGTTTCCGCATGCTAAGTGGTTCTATGAGAACTTACACGCAAAAAAAATTAGGACTATCCGCCTACTATGATAAGAGAAGATTGAATGTAGATGGAATACACACCACTCCTTTATAAGTTAAGTATAATAGGGTTAGGAGGGCGTCCACGCGTTTCCTTATTAATTTCTATTGGAATAGAATCCCAATCAATAGTTTTAAACATTTCAACTAATCTCCATATTGAGTTAACCCGGTTTGACCCAACTCCATATTTTTCCATAATTTTGTTAGCAGAGATTACACCCTTAGCTTTCATTATTTCTATAAGTTCAACATCATTTATAAACGTCTTCACCATGGTTATAATGTATATAATGGATTATAATTATGTTCAATATTAAAACTAATTATAATAACGGTGAGTTTTTTAAAAAAGAGTGTTAAAAAAAAGAAAAACCAATTTAATAATTAATTTATTTAAATTATTAACAAGTTGTAGGTATTAATACCTTCTTTCTAGGTCTTCCAACCGGGTTTTTAACCAGGCTTTTTAGATTACTCTTTTTCAATTTTTCATCTTTTTCCAAACACCCCAAACTTTCAACTCTATTAATAAAATGTTTCATATTTGTTACCGAATCCCATATTTCCTTTTGTCTTTTTACACAAATGTGATACTTTTTTCTAGTTTGTTGTGCAGTAACAACATATCGCGCTAGAATAATATTAACCAAATCTTCATCAGAAAGTTTAGTCTTTGTCATAATAAATTCAAATTTATTAGAAAACTAAGTTTTCTTATAATAATGTACGTGTAGTTTTTGTTTAACAGAAAAATAAAATACATTTATTTAAAACATGGTAGTTGAAAACAGTACGGATTTTACACTCCTATAACACCAATATGAGAAAGTGAGCCAGAACCGCCATGCTACTGGTAGGGTAGTTGAAACCAGTACAGATTTGCCACGGGTTTTAATCACGGAATTATACTTTTTATTTTAATTCCTTTTAATTCTTTTAAATTATTATATATTTTTTCTTTTTGATTTTTAATTTCTTCTTTTTCTTTTGAAACGTTTTAACTCCACCGCCCGACAGGTGTTTTGCATTCGTTACCCATGAAACTGTTTCCAACTCACCTGATTCCCACAACTTATTAAGACGTGCGCTACCTATTTTATACTTCTTTTTAAGATGATCTGCAGTTACCTTTCCACGAGATAAAACGATATCTTCAACATTTTTATTTGATAAGTATGACTTCGGCATTTTAATCATTTACTAAAATGAATTACTATAATAAGGCATTATATTAAATGCTCAAAATGCTTAAAATGCTTAAAATGCTTAAAAATCAAAATCAGCCCAACCTAGATCTATACGCTCTTGGCGTACGCTTCATCAAAACCCGAATCAATATATTGTTGAACCAATTCTTCATAATTTCCCTGAATTGAATAACCGCGTTCTTCTATTAAAGTATTTGTTGGACTATATTTTTTCTTAATAATGATTTTATCTTTAAATTGTTCTGGACTTATCTTTTCACTATTTAAACACAACTTAGACATAGTTTATAATAGATATATAAAACACGTTCAAAACGATAATTATTTGATAAACTAATTTTAAAGAAATTAAAATTAAATGGAACAAATAATTTTATGGGAAATAGAGTTGTATAAGGGTTTTGCTGGTGAATATTTTCCTTATTATAAAATGAAAGCATTATGTAAAATAGAGTACATGAAATATCAGCGCAACCTATTACGCACCGATAAAAGAGTTGCATTTTTCAAATATTATATAGAAAATTATCTAGTTGTTTTAAGAAACAACTTAGAGAAATGAAGGGTTTAATCAAGATTGACAGAATATTAGTTGAAGAGAATGCAGCTAATTTTATAAACATATTTCAAATCAAAGATTCATTTGCGGATATGACTTTCTACGAAGAAACGGAAGAAATGAGTTCTTTGTTTGAACAAATTGCAACTAAAGGTTACTGGGCAATTGATGACGAATGGCAAGTAATTGCTGACTAATGCTGAGTAATTATTGACTAATGCTGAGTAATTATTAACTAATTCTGAGTAATTATTGAAAAATCCTGAGTAATTATTACTTAAGGCTGAGCAAACTACGAGTAAATAATGCCCAAAAGGTCCAAAATGCCCAGAATTAGTTACAAAAATTTAAATGACTTAAAAAATAGTGAAAAAAAACGCCCTTTATAGCAGTATATAGAGTATAAATAGCTGTACCAATATATTACAATAAGTTGTACTGGCGTTTTTTTTCACTATTTTTTAAGTCATTTAAATTTTTAGTAACTAATTCTGGGCATTTTGGACCTTTTGGGCATTATTTTACCTCGTAGTTTGCTCAGCCTTAAGTAATAATTACTCAGGATTTTTCAATAATTACTCAGAATTAGTTAATAATTACTCAGCATTAGTCAATAATTACTCAGCATTAGTCAGCAATTACTTGCCATTCGTCATCATTGCCCAGTAACCTTTAGTTGCAATTTGTTCAAACAAAGAACTCATTTCTTCCGTTTCTTCGTAGAAAGTCATATCCGCAAATGAATCTTTGATTTGAAATATGTTTATAAAATTAGCTGCATTCTCTTCAACTAATATTCTGTCAATCTTGATTAAACCCTTCATTTCTCTAAGTTGTTTCTTAAAACAACTAGATAATTTTCTATATAATATTGAAAATGCAACTCTTTTATCGGTGCGTAATAGGTTGCGCTGATATTTCATGTACTCTATTTTACATAATGCTTTCATTTTATAATAAGGAAAATATTCACCAGCAAAACCCTTATACAACTCTATTTCCCATAAAATTATTTGTTCCATTTAATTTTAATTTCTTTAAAATTAGTTTATCAAATAATTATCGTTTTGAACGTGTTTTATATATCTATTATAAACTATGTCTAAGTTGTGTTTAAATAGTGAAAAGATAAGTCCAGAACAATTTAAAGATAAAATCATTATTAAGAAAAAATATAGTCCAACAAATACTTTAATAGAAGAACGCGGTTATTCAATTCAGGGAAATTATGAAGAATTGGTTCAACAATATATTGATTCGGGTTTTGATGAAGCGTACGCCCAAGAGCGTATAGATCTAGGTTGGGCTGATTTTGATTTTTAAGCATTTTAAGCATTTTAAGCATTTTGAGCATTTAATATAATGCCTTATTATAGTAATTCATTTTAGTAAATGATTAAAATGCCGAAGTCATACTTATCAAATAAAAATGTTGAAGATATCGTTTTATCTCGTGGAAAGGTAACTGCAGATCATCTTAAAAAGAAGTATAAAATAGGTAGCGCACGTCTTAATAAGTTGTGGGAATCAGGTGAGTTGGAAACGGTTTCATGGGTAACGAATGCAAAACACCTGTCGGGCGGTGGAGTTAAAACGTTTCAAAAGAAAAAGAAGAAATTAAAAATCAAAAAGAAAAAAATATATAATAATTTAAAAGAATTAAAAGGAATTAAAATAAAAAGTATAATTCCGTGATTAAAACCCGTGGCAAATCTGTACTGGTTTCAACTACCCTACCAGTAGCATGGCGGTTCTGGCTCACTTTCTCATATTGGTGTTATAGGAGTGTAAAATCCGTACTGTTTTCAACTACCATGTTTTAAATAAATGTATTTTATTTTTCTGTTAAACAAAAACTACACGTACATTATTATAAGAAAACTTAGTTTTCTAATAAATTTGAATTTATTATGACAAAGACTAAACTTTCTGATGAAGATTTGGTTAATATTATTCTAGCGCGATATGTTGTTACTGCACAACAAACTAGAAAAAAGTATCACATTTGTGTAAAAAGACAAAAGGAAATATGGGATTCGGTAACAAATATGAAACATTTTATTAATAGAGTTGAAAGTTTGGGGTGTTTGGAAAAAGATGAAAAATTGAAAAAGAGTAATCTAAAAAGCCTGGTTAAAAACCCGGTTGGAAGACCTAGAAAGAAGGTATTAATACCTACAACTTGTTAATAATTTAAATAAATTAATTATTAAATTGGTTTTTCTTTTTTTAACACTCTTTTTCAAAAAACTCACCGTTATTATAATTAGTTTTAATATTGAACATAATTATAATCCATTATATACATTATAACCATGGTGAAGACGTTTGTAAATGATGTTGAACTTATAGAAATAATGAAAGCTAAGGGTGTAATCTCTGCTAACAAAATTATGGAAAAATATGGAGTTGGGTCAAACCGGTTAACTCAATATGGAGATTAGTTGAAATGTTTAAAACTATTGATTGGGATTCTATTCCAATAGAAATTAATAAGGAAACGCGTGGACGCCCTCCTAACCCTATTATACTTAACTTATAAAGGAGTGGTGTGTATTCCATCTACATTCAATCTTCTCTTATCATAGTAGGCGGATAGTCCTAATTTTTTTTTGCGTGTAAGTTCTCATAGAACCACTTAGCATGCGGAAACCTCTATTCATACCTACATCTTTATTAGTGAGATCTAGTGCTGCCTTATATCTATCCCAGTTGAGGGTGTTCTGCCGGGCGTTAAGTCCTTTTGCAGAATGCTTGATATCTCTATCTATTTTCTCAACTACGTAACACTTGCTGCTTAATGCGATTGCACGATCCCCTACGAATTCGGTTTTGAAAAGTCCTGGCTCTCTGTTACTCCATTTATCCCAAGCGAGCCATTCGTTTTTACAATTCTTAAAACTCTCTAAACGGTGTGGTTTTATCACATCTTCCAACGAATTCATTCCGCTGATACCCATATACATACTATTTGTATCCATCTGTACTAACTCAAAGTCAGCTCTATCAACATATTTATCGAGAAAGTCATAATAAAACTCTAACATTCTCAACTTGGCGTATTGATATACAGCTATACCACAATGAAATGGTCTTGTCATTTTAGCTGAAGACTTTCTACTGGATATTTCGTACGCATCACCTATCTCTTCAATATCCTCAAAATACGCAGATCTTAATGATCTATCAACACACGTCTCATCTTTAGTATAAGTGGTACATAGGTGTTTTTCGGGAGATTCTATCATTTTTCCACAACACGAATTTCCTAATAATTTCATAATATCTGCAATCGGGGCGGCTTCAACATTTACATCACCTTCCCTACGCGCTGCAGTAACTTCTTTCACAAACCATTCAAACGGTTTCCCGGGTTTATATTTTATAATCCTATGCACTCCTGTGATGATTAAACCATGTTTTAGATACCATTTCAATAGTGGTGTAAATAGTAAAACTTTCTCTGCACTCAAAGCTCCAACCAATTTCTTACCATCTCCTCGATTACGGTTTGTATCATGAAGATATTTCAACATATGGTCTGGAACTTCATCTTCCTCCACTACACGATTTATAAAGATAGGTGACATTTCTGAAAAGGTTGCGTATAAACTGTCAGGAACATGGATGTCGACCTCCGCAAACCCAAACCAAGTACCACTCTTAACTCCGTTGGTGAAATCATCTATCCTAGTCTTATTAAATGGGGTTGAAGTTTTTGTTAAAACACCCTTGCCACAAGGCATGTCCCTGGCGAGCGTTGAGAGATAAAGAGCGTTAGCGTCCAATCCTAATACAGACTTACATTTTTTCCTATTACCATCTGGGTGGATCTTAATCTTGTAACACCAACCTCTGCATGTCTTGTAAATACTATAGAAGGTCCTCCAACTAGTGCACCTTTCAACATTTCATACTCTTCCTCTTCAGGCGCAAATAGTGGTGGACATTTCTTGCGAACTTCTGCGCTTTCTTTAGTCTTATAAGTTTTAACATATTCTTTAATTGTTCCTCTCAAAATATATTGCAATGCGACTCCTGGAAGGGTAACGGCGTCTTTAAACATATCTATTCCTTTGAGTGAATAAAAGTTAGACATCTTCTCTAGAGCTTCTAAAAACGGAGAAACATCTAGATCGTTGTAATATTCTAACCAATCTTTGAAACTTTCCATACCTCTTGCTTTATAAATTTCAACACACGCGGCTAACTCCTCAGGTTTAATTGTATTACTAGGTGCTAAGCTGTTAGTCCAACATTCGATAGGTGGTAACCCTTGGTAGTTTAACTTATCATAATTATCAAACCACTCGTATGGAAAGAATGATTTATTACATTCGCAACCGTATGCGCGTACCCATTTATCATAACTCACACCTGGAGATAGATACATTCTCACATCTAGAAATTTTAATTCTGGAGTCATCAAATAAACGGTCGTATTTGCTTTTTACCAACCATTACTTTATCTGTAGTATCTGATATAATCCCTACTAAATATTTCTTAATAACATTCAAATCGTATGATCCACAGTTAAATCCTAATGTAGGAACCTGTGAAATCCATCTTGTGATTTCTTTCTGCTGGACGGTTGGAAGTAGATCGAAATCGGTTGGAAAACCGTATACTGGATTTTTACCAACTTCTTCTCTTATCTTATCTCCGTGTTTAGATACTTCTTTCATAAATCGTTTAACTAGGTTCTCTGGGTTTGTATCACAAATGTGCACAACTTTTCTAGTTAACGTATCACCAACACTTACACTTATTGGAATATGGGTATCAATTCACATCTAGATCTTTTATGAGTCTGTCTGGAGAACTCTTAACCAGTAAAGACTCAAAATCATACACTATTTTATATGGATAAATTACTGTTGGGGTGTTGAAATAGTGGTGTTATGGCTTTCTTTCTCTGCTTATCGTACTCACATTCCCAAATTGTAACTAAATTATATGAATCTCTAATTATTAAATCTCGCGTAATTGTGTTTGCATACTTATCTTGTCTATTCTTACTATGGCGTGGACAACCGTGCCAGTAACATCCGTGAAATTGATAAACTGTGTTGGTTTCGGAACAATATCCATCAACCGGTGCTTTCATTATTACTCTTTCTCCACCGTGACCACAAACGGCCGTATGAATATGATGATTTTTGGAAAGCTTATTCATCCACTCTATAGATTTCTTACTACAATGAGGTTTAGGGTAAAATGCTTTCTCGAATGCAGATTGTGGTCTGTCTATTTCCAGGCCTTTACAAGATACTTTAGTTTGACCGCGATTGCAAGTTTGCGCGTGTCTCGCGATACAGTGGGATTGAGTAAATCGTTGTTGACAATTAGGGCAGGCATAGTTTTGCGTGGCCTTCTTCATGTCTGTTATAAGAAACGCGTGATTGTTGTAAATACCTATCTTCATTTTCATAACACCAATTTCTTCATAGTGGGCAGCTGTATGTCTGATATACCAAGTTCCAGTTTCTTCCGGCTCATACGCTTCAATCCCAACTTTGAAACATTCTTCAACAGTATTAAGATCCTCAAAACCTATAGGACCGTCTTTTTTACGCTTTCCCACAAGGAAATCTTGATATTTTTTGTTTAAAGATTTTATCTCTTTTATTGATCTATCAGCTCTCAATGATGTGTCTTTATATAAAGCTAAACATCTGAACAGACATAAACTATCGTTGAAAGTGTCGAGTGGTTTTATCCCTTCTTATTTCTCAACCAGTTCGGGAGTTTTCCACCACCTAGTGCAGTTACTTGTGTATCGTTGGTGAAACCTGACTGGTGTAAATAATTTTAATTGTTGTGCTTAACCATCTTACGAACAACCATTTCGTATTTGGTCTATCTATTTTATCAACGTTCAATCTATTTTCTTCCTGCATTTTAACCCATTGGCGTACCCCAACAGACCCTTCAAATGTGGGACTTCCTGAAATGTTTCTACCAAATGTTATTATGTTAGGTTTCCCCCCATCATCACCTCCTCAATGTGTTGCAACTTATACGCGTATGAATATCTTAAATAAAAACTACCTGTCATCTTATTATCGAGCTGTTTCATGAGTCTTCTTGAGGAATTACGATCAAGATTTCTCTTTATTGTGATTGTTACAACACGTCGTCCTCTCACTATATTAACCCCAAATCCCTCTATATCTTCAAGTATTTCTGGCCCTTCTTTCACTATCTTACTTACTAGTGAGGTGTTAATCTTACGCTTCGGTTTTTTAATAAGTCCAACACCTTTAGATAACAGTACAGCTTGCGCTTCTGAGTTTATTGTATCTGATATTTTATTTATATCTTTCTTCTCAATATTTTTAAAAACCCCTTTAGCTGCGGATCTCCGCATTCTACTCCATATTATATCATTCTTTCCCTCGGTTATCAACTTTTGAAGTCTTTTCTCTTTCATCCTCATGGTAAAAGGTATACCCATTTTGGTTAGATCGCTCCTCAATGTATCAATGTTGGGGAGTCCTTCTATACCGTCAACAAGTTGTTGATATACTGCAGGACTTTGTCGGCTCATATTACTCAAGTTCATATTTGTATATGATTTGATAATATTGTTGTTTATATATATAAATAATTAATGTTTAATTGTAAATTATCTGCATAAAAATTATAGGGTTTTTCAATTTTTGTTTTTAGTAGTTTATTAACTATAACACAACTATCTATAAACTTTCTACTTCATTCACCTTTTATGCTCTATGGATATACAACACTGTAATTAATGCTTATTACATTACTTTGTTTATAGGGATTTTATACTATATTGTAGGTGTGGAGTGTTTGTTTCACTCTGTTATCTTGTTATACAAAAACGGTAACGTACTGATACCCTATATACTACTAGTCATCTAAAGTGTGGTCAAGTTCTTCCGGTCACTAAAACACCCATAGGGCCTAAAAGGCACAAAGGGTGCGAAGGATGTACAATGGTTGCATAGGCAAAAAAGATACATGTTTTTTTTCTATCATGCTCAGGTAGCAGTGACCAGTTAGCCGCCAGTTTCGTATAATGGCACCGGTGAAATTTATATATATTAGACTTTCTGCTGATTACAATTCATTTTAATTGCTTAATTATTATTTTGTACTTGATTTTTATTTTATTCAGATTTTACATTGCATTAATTGATAATGCTCATTCCAGGGCCATCTGACCTGTTCCCATGGATCAGAAATGGGCAAATACGAATTGAGGTTATATTGTGACAAAAAATAATCAAAACAACAGATTTTTCTGGGAGTTTCAAACAATAATTTATTCCAGAGAAAATACAACAACTAAATGGTGCAATTCTGATGTTTGATATCTTGATGATTTTCTGGACTGATTTGACTGTGTAGCACAAAGATTAGCCTGGATAGTGTAGTTGAAGGACATTTCTCTGAATTTGTGTTAAATGTAGATCTATTTAATAACATATATCTCTATTTTGTGTAGATTGACCGCCTTAGTCCGCACAGTTAGGACCGCATCTTTCACTGAAGATCTCTAGTTTACCCGACTCGGTGTCACTTATTCCATTTAAGCTGCTGCTAGCCTGTACCTGGATGGTAGCCACCTGGCAAGAATAACCAGAACAGTAGAAGAAATGAAATAGCATCTCGGTTAGTGTATTTTCACATTGGCCTGAAACTAGTTGGCCCTCGGAGTCGTAAACATTGACCTGTATGCCTGCACACTTGTTTGAGAGTTACTTGTTCCATTATTCTGACTAGCTACCCTCCCTATTAGACTCTGAAAGCCTTGAATGCTTCTGCCCTGATGTGATCCACCTCACACCATTGTCTCTCAGGTGCCCTTCATTCGACCTTCACCTACATTTTCTGCTAGTTGGACAAATTATTTTACGTATTTCGGTCCGTTTCGCACCAAATACAGCAACTAAGCCGACCAAGCTTGTGCTGCTTCATCAATTTGTGGTACTCCTATGAAGCCATTGTACATGTGAACTTGAAGTGACATTGACCTACTTTCTACGCTCGATTTAGTCCATCCTTTTACATTAAATGTGCACTCTGTGAATGTGGCCTTGTCGCAGCAGTGGGTGTGAAATGGTAGAGCTCTGCTATTGTCTGATAGCTATTATTTTACAGTTTTTAGATTTATTGACGAGCAATAAACACCAATTAATATGCTACTAGGTGTATTATTTATCTCTTAATAGGGTCTTGAACCCACGGAGGGCCCTTGAAAGAACTTGTATGTCAGTGACATTATGATAATGTTCAAATCTGCCGATAATTTCTCGAAAATATGCAGTTTTTACTGGTTCAAGGTCACATACATATCTTGCTAATACATGTGAAGCAGCTGTAGTGCTTGCTAAGCAGTGTAATGAAGTGCTTGTATAGTTTGCGCCTCCGTACACAGCAACACATCAGCAGTAACACTGTTGTAGCAAAATGTTGTTTCGACCCAAATTTTACCACTTTCCGAAGCTGTAACACCACCCTTAAAATTAATTTGTGACAGACACTTCTACACAATGTACATTTAATATTAGGTTTATTATGTTTGGAATTGACCACTCTACTAGCAAATGACAGAACATGTGCAGTGACAAAAGGGGTATGCATGCTTAAGGTAGCAGTGACCAGTTAGCCGCCAGTTTCGTATAATGGCACCGGTGAAATTTATAAATATTACGAATTGAGGGTATGTTGTGACAAAAAATAATCAAAACAACAGATTTTTCTGGGAGTTTCAAACAATAATTTATTTCAGAGAAAACTAATGGATGGGAAGTGGTTTGCACCATGATAGTACATTTGCCTCTGGATGTTGATTGAGAACACATGCAACGTTCAATCTGTAGTTCTGCACGGCATGGTTTTAAAGTGAAATTGGATAATTTTAAAGAGGCTGCACCGAGACATTTCACATTCCTGCATAGGTAAGGTAATTTTCTGGACTGATTTGACTGTATCACAAATATTAGCATGGAGAGTGTAGTTGAAATTACCCGTAGCTCGAAATTACCCGTGAGGGTGTGCAGCAGTATAAAGAGATAGAAGGACATTTCTCTGAATTTGTGTTAAATGTAGATCTATTTAATAACAGAAATGTATATTTTGTGTAGATTGAGCGCCTTAGTCCGTACAGTTAGACCGCATCTTTCTCTGAAGGTCTCTAGTTTACCGGACTCGGCTGTATGTGTCACTTATTCTATTTAAACTGCTGCTAGCCTGTACCTGGATGGTAGCCACCTGGCAAGAATAACCAGACCAGTAGAAGAAAAATAAATATCATCTCGGTCAAGTCACATTGGCTGAAACTAGTTGGCCCCACCTCTTTCTGTGGGCATTTTATTTTATTTGAAAACCGTCTGGAGGCCAATTAATTGATCTATATTGTATTCAATAAAAATTTCTACTTTTTCTACAGCAGTTGCGGGTGGGGGGGTTTCTTTTATATATGTGTACAGCGGTGGTGGGTGGGGCAGCTTCATATTCTTCATTTCTCCAACAGGCACAAATAGATGTAGGTAGAAGTTTACAGCTAAAATATTGACCCCCACCCCCCTCTTGCATTAAGAGGTTCGCCGGTCAATTCTGTCAGAACTTCTATATCACTTTAAGGATTAGTTAAATATTTAAGCACAGTATACTTCTGAACAACTGCCACACATTCATGCTGCCCTTAATATGACCTTCACCTTCTGACCTTCACAACTTAGAATTTGTTCACACGTTAAGAAGTTCGTCAGAGTTGCTCATTGTCTTCATGGGTAACTGGTGGGAGCATGCGATGGGTAATTTAACGATCGGGATTCTTCCTTACCGGAATCCCGACCGGAGACCTAGTTTGGCCCTTGTGTACGTATTTGACTTTTGTGTATGTGACAGTTGTTGTACCCCTTATCTGAGTAATATGATTAATCGTAATCGAACCCGTTGGCCCGACCTTAAATGACCTTAGCTGCTTGATAGGCTGTTAAACACCAACAAACTGTCATAACTATATCATTTGAACGTAAACAGTTCAACACAGCATACCTGTGGACACATGCCACACGTCCATGCTGCCCTTTTTATGACCTTGACCTTTATAACATTGAACTTTTTCACACATTAAGAAATTTGCCTGAGTTTCTCATTTCTGTCATCACTGGATTATTTTTAATATTTAATACATCATACGTGTGGACAAATGCCACATATCCATGCTGGCCTTAATATGACATTGACCTTTTGATCTGCACAACTACGCTTATGAATACGTTATTACTTTTGGTTAATTAACTTTGACACAGTTTCTCCAATCTGTCACTGTGGGCAGTTGTGTGCCGACAAGCCACATTTTCTTGTTGCCTCTGCAGCCACATGTCAGATCAAAGGTCAAATTACTTTAATGTTGATCATACTACTTTTGTGGTTGGGCTAAGTGACTGGTGTGGAATGGACATGGCACCAGGATAGGATATTCTAATTTCATGGCAGAATATTAATTTTTCTGTCAATATTCAGTTCTGGTTTTGGGAATTTTTCTCATTATGGACACATTAAATACGGGATAGACCCGTTGGCCAAGCCTTAAATGACCTTAGCTGTTGATATACAGTTAAACACAAATTATCAATCAATCCGTGTATGATAGCCACTGTTGACTAATTGTTGGCTAATTAAATGAGAGCGCAATATCATAGTTAATCCCACCGCCGACCTTGTATTTGGATAGATAAAAGGTTTTTGTAATTCGGTCCATTCATTTGTTCGGCCATTAATATTCATTTTGTGAATAACTAGTAATATGTCAATCAAAACACGTTATAAACACACCAAACAGCTCTATTCATTAACACATTATAATCTTGACAAGAACATCTTTGGGCAATAATTGAGCTACTTACTATCAAGTGATGCATGTATATTATCCGGTTTAAGATCTCGGCACAAAAAACGTTGCTTTTTTCCCCCAAATTTTATCTTGATGAAACAACTTCCATTGTTTTGCATTCATCAATACCTTTAATTGGATACCAAACACTCCATACTACACATTTAAAAAAATCAAAAAATCTTTAAATTCAAAATCAGCAGAAAATGATAAGAAAATTTCGGAAGTTCTCCAATTTCAAAATTGAATAACTTCTTAACTAATCAATATATCTTGATGAAATAACTTGCATTGTACTACTACATTCCAGAGCCTTGATCTGATACCAACTACCCATAAATATCTACATCCATCCCTACCACTGGCACTGTGAAACATGGCCGACATTGCTGGCGATGGCCCTCGAAACAAACGACAGAAGATTGCATCCCCTGCTCTCATACCCAGTGGAAGCGAATCAGGTTTGTTTGATAGTTAGAACAAAATACCATATCATGTGCATCTAATTCAGTAAACTAGCTGCCTTCCTGAGGTGGATTTTGAGAATGTCTGGCCTGGATTTGTGAAAATGAAAATGAGCCTCATTCTGAAATTGATATCGACTGCGATTTTCAGACATTGTCAGCATCACATTTTGGTACTGCACTGCTTTATGCTTGAAATGTCAACCCTGTATATTTAAATACATGTAATTGGTTACTTATTTATTGCCATATTGGGTTGCAAGACGTTTTTCATGCATGCTTTGGTTTAAATCTGCTTTAAAAGTCTAGGTCATTCAGAATTTTTGATGTTGAAGATAATTATTCCAAGATGATATAATATGTGATGTGTGATGTCTTTTGACGCATTCAGACATTGTATTTTTATGCATTTTGTCTCTCACATGTATTTGATGATTCTTGTATTAGTGTCAAAGACACGGTTCTCTTGTACGGTATATCCAGGGTCCAAGCTAAGCCTCTAAAATGGGGAGAAGTTTTCATAATTAATTTTGGAAAATTTGAAAAACGTCTCCCTCAGCCCAAAATTGGACAAAGTGCCACACTTTAGTGAGAGAATTTTGCCCAAATCGCCTTGTAAATTGTTCCCTCTACTGTCATTTCGGCTAATTCTGCGCATCGGCTAATGTGCAATTCACGTCAAATTTAGCCATGCATGCGTCATAATAAAATATTTGGATTTCGGAATACACAAGCTGATTAATTTCTACACTGTGACACAATTTTTGTCACACCTGCTTTAGCAGAAGGCGCGACTATATTTGTATTTTCCGTCGTCGTCCGAAAATGTTTTGTACAAGCTTCGTCATCATGGTATAACTTTAATATTACTTTACAGATTGCTTCCATATTTGGACTTTCTTGTGCCCATGACCATAGTACGGTCAAATGCTTCGGCAGGCGGAATTATTGTTGTTTACACGACCAGATGAGCAGCATTAGCAGAAAACACGTTGCAAACACGCCTGTGATTTCATACATCACACAATTTACATCACTTATTTACGTCGGAACGTTATGACATTTTACCTGCACAGACTTCGTTGAATATTCAGGGAACTTTAACTGAATATAGGAATGTTATTGACATTTAAATTTGTTTGGAAAGCCTTAGGTGCGCAGAAATAGCCAACACCATTGTATATCTCATGTAAATTTGCAGTGCACACGCAATGTCACTAATGTGTACATTTATATGATAGATGGTAGCTGCACATTTTCCGCTTTATAGGCAACATGTTGCAGTATATCGCTACACCACGCTACACCACGCTACACAGTAAAAATGTGCGTAATAGCATTTACACTTCGCACACTAAAATATAGAAACAAAAATGCAGGGTATTGATGTTCATAAACCGCTATATTCTACAATACTACACAACAATATTAACATAAACTTACCTAATAAAGTGTGTATTATTAAAAATATTAGGTCACTCTCCACAAAGTAGAAAATAAACAAAGACTGCTTCAAACACACATTTGGAAAGACTACTCTGTCATAACTCTTATATAATGCAGTGTAATAAAATGTAATTAGAGTTATGTACTCAGAACTAGGTAGATGGCAGCTTGTTAATTGGTGATATTTGACAAATTCAGAGACAAGCTCCAAACTTTTGTGTCTTCTGGATGTTGGTCTGTAATTTCTTTTCGCCCTTCGTAGGGCAACCTCTTGTGGAGTTGTAATGGTACGGAATACATGTATGATGAAATCCACCACCAGCGAATACTGATGTTATGTAATAGCTATAGTTCACATATTGAATTTTTAATAAATTAGTTTATGAAAACTTCAGTATGTGAACTATAACTAACTTATTGGTTTCCCCGCCCCATCGCGGGCACCTGTCTATTATAATAGACTGCTGCCTATAAACGTGTTTTCAACAACAATACTATTATGTGATTGGCGGTGTGACACTGAATCGATCATACACATGGTTCGCGTCATAGGAAATTACATCAACAAAGCGGGCCTGTGGTTCTAAATATTGAATCGAACATTTAATTATTAATTTAATGACTATTGACGAAAGTGTCGCAATGCGCGATTTAGACAAAAAAAATATCTGCTTTCATTGGTCGAGAAACTAGGGCAAACAATAAGTACAGTTGTAGCATGTTCATCAGGTGAATATATACATATATACATGTTCAGCACTGAACGACAATAATAGTTCTTCCTTGCAGTACTAACATCAATTAATTAATTTAAATCAACGAAAACATTGTTTTTTAATTAACAAACAATGTGTAAACGACACAACCTGCGTTGAAGAAGTGGCATGCGTTTTAATAGTTAAGAGCCGGATATATAAACGAAAAAATCTTTTTGCGTGCAGAAAGAATAAGTATGGATGAGTATTATTTTAAATAGGCTAGCGTATTGCGATATATTATAATACGGCTACCCCGTATCACGATACATATTATAATATATTATTTAGATCCGCTGATACAATCTTTGATGAATATAATATACATGTACATGTGAAGATGTTTTTTGTTTATTATGAACTTTCTATAACTGAGTATGTACATGTAACTGACTAGAAATGAACAAACAATTCCATGTTTAATGGAACTAAATGTACACAGTCATGTCATTTTTAGCCTTTTTTTAATCCTGGTTATTGGATTGGCAAATGCCGGACGGCGTCCAATTCCAATGTTAAGTTTTCGTGTTTTGTCCGATTCTCTGTTACTTTACCATATAGAACCATCATACTTGCACCTATATTTTCTGCGTAATCGAAATAGCCATTTTCAATGTTAAATTGGACAACACTCATCACACAGCACAGATGTTCACTCGTATCTTGTACTAATACATGTATGCCAGCCTGCAACTGCATGTATGTTTGTCGCGCCTGCTTTAGCAGAAGTCATAGTGGCCGCTTTTTCCGTCGTCGTCATGGTATAACTTTAATATTACTTGACAGATTGCTTCAATATTTGGACACTTGATACATGCAGTCTTCGAAATTAGCACTGGTCTATGGAAGGTAATATCCGCCATAATTATATGTGAATTGATGCTTGCGTGCTGATCACATTACAACTTATCTTCATTCGTCATTTGTATTTATTACATTTGAAATCTGCTGGTTGTAATTGTATTTGTCTTTCTTACATGTCCATTCTGCAGATTGCTTTGTTCATTCGTCTTATTTACATTACAATTATTGATACGTCCTTATTCGTGTCCCTGTTTTTATTGCACTAAGCATTTGCATCAGAAAGTAAGGACAAGCACTTAGCACTTTGAATAAGGCCGAAAGCAGTAAGGACAAAGCCGCAGGAAGTCCGAAAGCGGAAACCCGCAAGCAGAATGATGCAAGCAATATATAGGTTAGTAGTGCCTCATTATGACGCCAGATGGCACTGCTGTCAATGTTAGGAATCCTCCGACTAATAAATAATATTACGAGATGTGATTGGCTGTTTGAGGCACACCTCCAATGCCGGTGTTGATGTAAGATTTCACCTACAAATAATCACAGTATAGGTTAGAAGACACCAAATAGTTTTACTATACACTTTAACCGAATCCCATCCAATAAGGTCAGTCTCTCCTACGTTCACTATTCGTATGGATTGTTGTTGGACCTCCTTGTACATGACCTGCAGCCGGTCAGTACTGGTTCTGCATGAATTAAATTGCTTCTCTTACTCATAAGACATAAAAATCCAACCTCGTCATGTCCCCCAATATTGCTTACATTTATTTTTGGCCACGGAAGCTCTGTTTACATCACATGACCAACATGTTCCTCAAGTGAAACTGGGTAGTAATGGATCAAGATTTACAAGCAAACTGTGTCAGTGACCTCAAAACACCCGCACGATTTTGTTCATACCGGACAACTTTTACCGTCTTGACGATTTCGCACCATTTGTTAGTATCTAACCTATATTAACTAAATTGCATATGTATGTATGGTGTTTGACTTACTAATGTGTTTTATACATGCATGTATCCTCATAATTAAATTACGTATGTACGTAATTGAAAACAATCAAATTTGTATAGTTAGTTGGTTACACATATGGTAACTTACACAGGTTGACTGTCAAACTGGCCCGTTACCGATGCAAACCAATAACCGTCCGGGATCAGACTAAGGTGGGCCACCACCATTGATTTTACCTAAACATTAACCCGTTACCACACATTTTTCTATTCTCTGCTACTTTCATTTATCTTATGGATGTTGTGGGACCTAATTTCCAATAACCTGCACCCATTCTGCTCTGGATCTTGACTAATTAAAATAGAGATTTAATTATTGTTGAAGCTGGGGTCCCATCTAGTAAGTACAAACTTTTATATATGGAACTTAAATAAGTATATAATTGCAACTAGTCCACCACTTTTAAAAATTACGAGTGCCAGATACACATATATAATTATTTAATAATCTTTAATGTACTCATAGAGACTCGCGGTGGTATCAAGCTAGCTCCGTATGCAAATGATGCAGTATTTTTAAATTATTTATATCAACTAAATGCTGAATAAATATTATTATCGACATATCATAAAGTATGATATTGCACATCAAAAAATAAATAAATGGAATAAATAGTTGCTCCCCTTATCATTTTAAGGAACCCCGGTTATCGCCCCTGATATCAAACTGGCATTTCGCGTTTGATATAAAAAGTATATTAATGTCAATTAGTACGTCTGGAAATGGTAATAATTTTGCCAGAAAAATATCAGATTGAAAGAATAAAGAAAAACATGTCTCCCTATATTATAACCTGGCATGTACACTCTATGTTTATGGTTAGAAAAGGGGTGTTTTTAACACCAGTTTTCAGCATATTTGAAGCCTTTAAAAGAAAACACTGAGCCTGTTGGTCACGTGATGTAGACAGAGTTTCCGTGGCCAAATAATGTAAACAATATTGGGAGACATGACGAATATCCATACGAATAGTGAAAGTAGGAAAGACTAGCTGGGATTCGGTTAAATTATACAGTAAAACTATTTAGTGTCTTTTAACCTAAACATGGCGCAACAGAAAAGGCGGCATCAATCTACATCAACACCGTTAGGGACATGGAACCAATTTAGAGAGCAACGCATTGTAGGACGGGTACCAGCATATGAAATCATTTTAGGGATAACTATTTTAAGTTTTAGCAGCGCACCTGGCGTCATAATTACTGTTGCAATTGTTGTTGTCAAGGGGCGTGGCTTAGCGAGGTAACAAAACGCATGGCAAAACAGCGATGCAATACTCAATAATGGAACTCCGGATGTCACTAAGAATGAATCATCAAGCTACTTAGAATGTAAACAACACAAACGCATTGCAACAGTGCGAATGAATAAAGCATCAAGCCAAATGCACATACAACTTAGACTATAACCAAGAAGATTTCAAATGTCACAAACACGAATGACAAATAAAATAACATGAAAGTAAGTTGTAATGGCACCAGTCAGCAAGCATCAAGTCATATATAATTGTAATAAGACGGGTAGAACTTAGAATGTCATCAGCAAGCAAGCATCAAGCCTAATAGAATTATGGCGGATATTACCTTCCATACTGGTCCGGTGGCCCGGGGCCAGTAAATATTCTGTCGGGCCAGTACAAATCTGCAAAACACAAGTCCGACTGGCTTGTGTAAAAATAGCACCTTCGGGCCAGCAGTGTTCATTCTAGGCCGCGCCATTGGTGCATTAAATTGTTTCAAGACGCATTAAATTGCTCCAAGACGCATACAAATACATGTAGCTTGAAAACATGTCAATTCTCATTGCACTGATTTGTCTGAGTTGGCCGATGACATACAGTGAATCAAATGTGTTCAACAACTTTGATTGGCTGTTTTTTGTTCAGAATTTAATGTCAATCGTTTGTATTGGCTGAGGCAAGCTGCTGAGCACGTGATTATACAAACATCGACATTGTGTGTCCTTGTATGCGCATAATGATAATGAGTTCAGCTGATCAGTGATGTTGTCAGTATTAGTTGCATTCTAGACACTTTCCATGAGTAATTTGTGTGGTTACAAGTTTCTTCCAGAAGTAATAAGAAACCAGTGTCTTGAACAATCTTCTAACAATAAAACTAAATTGCATTGTTGAATAACCAGTAGTCGACAGAACCAGTAGTTGGACAAAATAATTACATTCTAACCCATACCTGTGTCATCACTATCACTCATGTTAGCTGATTTAGGAATGACTTAGCACTGAATTTTGTGAAACTGTGATGGTCAGTTTGATTGATCAGGATTTTATGCGACCGTTTTTAAAAAAACGGTACGTATTACGTTTTACCGCGGGCGGGCGGGCCGGCGGGCTGGCGGGCGGCTGATAGAAACAGTGCATAATTTGTGTACACAACTCCTCCGAAACCGTTCAGTCGATCGATCTGAAACTATACACACGTCTTCTACATATATTGAAGATGTGCACCTTGGTGCTTTTATGCTGACAACAATATTTTTTAACAAAAATATCATCTTTTTAACTGAGCCATTTGTTCTACATTTGTGTATACAATTCTATATAGGGTACAGAGTTTGTGTACACAACTCCTCTGAATCCGTTAAGTCGATCGATCTGAAACTATACACACGTCTTCGAGATGAAGAAATAATGCGATACATTTTCAAATTCTCATTAATGTTTCTTGCCTTGGTGACAGCGTCACATTTCTGCATCTTCGCTGTCTGGCCCATATTCGACGGGCGTATTTTGTGACTTACGGCACTCTTGTTTTTATTGTAATTTACAAATAGGCCAATACTTTCTTCAAATGTGCCCAACTTTTTGTATGAGGTGAGCACACGGGCCCGACTTTAAAAATTCCTTGGATGAACACTGGGGCCAGTAAAAATCGCTAAATAACAAACCCGACTATATTTTGAAGAAAAAAACATTATACTTTTTGTATAATTTGTTCACGTCGCACCATGTAAATTGATAAACATATTTTCAAAGGACGAACGTGATTTAAAAGGCTCCAGGGATTTCCCTAGGATGTTTAGCTCACGTGAGCTATTGTTACCGCAATGTTTCCGTCTGTCCGTCGTCCGTCCGTGAACATTTTCAAAAGTCTTCTCCTCGGTAACCATTGGGCCTATAGTCACAAAACTGCATGGTCATGGTCCTTAGGTAGGGGGATTACAAAATTGTTAAAATGACGTCATTACGTAATCCAAGAATGATCGATGTACAATGCTCTTTCAAAGTTGTTAAAATGGTGACCTCGGGGTAAAAAGTGGGCGTAGCCCATGGGGTCAATTTTTTTTAACCGAATATGGTCATGTCATATATCAAATCGAAGGTATCAACGAGGCGATCACTCTGGTGCATTTTTTGTAGAAATCGGATGGTTATGTCATCCAAGATGGCCGCCGAAATGTCAAAAGGTCGTTATTTTATTAGAGATTTCAAAATTCTTCATCACATGAACCGCTTGGCCCATGGTAGCCAAACTTAAAAGTTATGGTCCAAGGATGAAGCCTTTTCAGATTTGTTAAAATGGAGGACATCGCTAATGCAAGAGGGCCGCCATCTAAAATAGCATAAATGATTAAAACATCTTCTTCTCATGAACCGCTGGCCGGATTTCGACGAAACTTGGTAAGAATGATCGATGTACAATGCTCTTTCAAAGGTGTTAAAATGGTGACCCCGGGGTAAAAAATGGGCGTGGCCCTTGGGGTTAAATTGGGGTCAAATTTTATTTTTGACTGAATATGGTCATGTCTATATCAAATCGAAGGTATCATAGAGGCGATCGCTCTGGTACATTTTTTGTCGAAATTGGATGGTCATGTCATCCAAGATGGCCGCCGAAAGGTCAAAAGGTCGTTCTTTTAATAAAGATTTGAAACGTCTTGTTCTCGTGAACCGCTTGACCGATATTGACCAAACTTCACGTAATGGTTATTGGGTCAAGCCTTTTCACTTTTGTTTAAATGGTGGTCATCGCAAAATCAAATATGGCCGCTGTTGAAAAGTAGGTCAAATTATTAAAAAATCTTCTTCTCGTGAACTGCCAGGCCGATTTTTACGAAACTTGGTATGAATGATCGATGATCTGGTTCAGATTCCTTCAAATGGTGGACCCCGGGTCAAAAATGGGCGGGGCAGGAGGGGTCAAGTAGGGGTCAAATGTCACATTTGACCGAATATGGTCATGTCATATATCAAATCGAAGGTATCGACGAGACGGTCACTCTGGAGCTTTTTTTTGTCGAAATCAGGTAATTACTTCATCCGAGATGGCCGCCGAAAGGTCAAAAGGTCGTTCTTTCAATATAGATTACAAACGTCCTCTTCTCGTGAACCACTGGCCAATATTGGCCAAACTTCACAATAATGGTCATTGGGTCATCGCGAAATCAAAGATGGCCGCCGTTGAAAAGTAGGTCAAATTCTCAAATAATCTCACGAACCGCCAGGCCGATTTCGACGAAGCTTGATATGAATGATCAATAGTTAACGATATTTCAGATTCCTTCAAATGGTAGACTTCAAATGGTAGCCCCCGGGTCAAAAATGGGCGGGGCAGTAGGGGTCAAGTAGGGGTCAAATTTCACATTCGACCGAATATGGTCATGTCATATCAATTCGAAGGTATGGACAAAACGATCACTTAGGAGCATTTTTTGTCGAAATCAGATGATTACATCATCCAAGATGGCCGCCGAAAGGTCCAAACGGTCGCTCTTTTATTAGAGATTTCAAATTTCTTCATACAAACCGCTTGGCCATTGGTGGCCAATCTTCGCAGTTATGGTTCATTGTTAAAGCATTTTCAGTTTTGTTAAAATGGCGGTCGTCATTAATCCCAGATGGCCGCCATCTAAAAATAGCATAAATTCTTAAAATATCTTCTCACGAACCACCAGACTGATTTCGACGAAACTTGACATGAATGATCGATGTACCATGCTTTTTCAAAGCTGTTGAAATGGTGACCTCTGGGTCAAAAATGGGCATGGCCCGGGGGGTCAATTAGGGGTCAACTTTTTTACGGAATATGGTTATATAATACATAAAATATAAGGATTGCAAAAATAAAAGGCTGGAAGCATCCTGTTGTGGTCTCCAAATCTCTGAAAGTTGTGTAAGATATATCTGTACATATCGCGAGACAACTCCTACCCTGGTGACTTCTCAAGTTTGTCGCATAGACATGTTGTGCCTGTGATGGGCTTATTTTGATGTATATGTAGTGACAACTTTACATTCCAGTATTTGCTTGATTTTTGTGACATTGCACAGGTGAGCGATATATGGCCATCATGGCCCTCTTGTTTAAATATGGGTCCTCCCAGGACTCCCAACTTTACTATTTTGGGGGTCCCAGGTGATTTTTAGGGTCCCAAGTTTCATACACATATTTCATTAAAAATAATATCAAAATGGTATTGATAGTCCTGAATTATCTGAACTGTTTTCTATAAAGAACAGTCACACAGGTTCTCCCAAAAAGTGTAAAAATGCTGTAAACTTTTGAAAATGATTCATTTGCACCGCCAAGTGTTGAGGGTCCACGGGACGCAGTGCCAATTGTCAGTGTGGGTCCTCGGCCAATAAAATGCATCAGGGATGCAGAAAACAGGGGTCGGAGAAATCCCTGAAGAGCCTGTCTCGTGTTCATCTTGCCTGACTAATATATATATCGTATAGAGTATCGCAGAACAAGTTTTTGCAATAGCACGGTTTATATCTCGGCCGTATAAAAGAATCCGCGTATTCAACAACTAGCCAATGTCAACCTGAACAGACCCAAGGTCCTCTAGGAAGTCAGCTCTTGAAACAGCAGCATGAGAGTTTTAGTTTTTGTTTATTCATGTTGCATTTTGATTGCTAAAATTGACTGTAGATATTTTAGAACGTCAATGTATTGGACTTTAAGAGCCTATTCCAGAAAATCTCTTATGTCTTTGTAACATTGCCTACCCACCACCCCTGGTGACCCACTCAATTAGCATTTTTATTTGCGAGTTCATATTTAAACACAACGGTCTGTTTGCTGATACATGTAGTATGAATATTTTTATTCCAGGCAGGGACAATTTACATCCTCTTAGCCCCCAATCTCGTTTTACTTCTCAGACTAACTCCACTGAAACATCGAAACATCCGACTTGCACTCTTACCCACAAGAGGCACGAACGCAGGATAGATAGATGATATTTCTGAAAAAAAGGCATAACATAGGTAGGGATGTTCCATTTCAGTCAAAAAGACAGGAACATATTGTGCTATTTCTATTTCGGTTATATTACATTTTAAAAGTTCGGGCCAGTGAAAATTGGTTCGGGCCAGTGAAAATTGAAAAGTCACTGGCTCGACTGGCTTGTGATTTCAAGATCCTAAATTCTTTGATTGACATGTAAGCATTTGGAACACACTTATGCTGTCTTTAACATGACCGTGACGTTTCTTACCATCACATTTTTGCTGAAACACTTAGCCACTTGCTCTAAAATGTTTGTACAAGCTTCTTCATCACGGTATAACTTTAAAACTACTTGATGGTTTGCTTCAATATTTGAACACTTGATACATGTAATCATTAGGAACACCCTCATGCCGCCATTAACGTGACCTTTTTCACCTTCACGTCATGATTGTGGAAACACTTGGCCGTTTTTTATGTCAAAAGGTTTCTTCAACCTTTCGTGTTTTAAGCATGCAATTCACTGATGGTTTTTGTGATGCTTACTGTAGCACATGCCCATGATCATATTACGGTCAAATGCCTCGGCAGGCGCCAGACCACTTATGTGGCGGAATTCTTGTCTCATACACTGGTCTCTTTTGCCATCTTACAATGTAGGTCACGGACAGTTGTCACTTTCAATCTTGGTCATAATAACATTAAAGGCACATGCCCACTCAATATATGTAGGTTATACATTTTATATCTGACGTAATTTTTCACACTGATATCAGGGGCGATAACCGCATTTCCTAAAAATGTTAAAGGACGCATTTAATTCGTAAAAATAATTAAAAAATAGCATGACTCTTTTGCATATGATAATAACCTGATACCACCGCGAGTCACTATCAGTAAAATACATATTACTCAATTATCATACCATTGCGAGTCGCTATCAGTAAAATACATATTACTCAATTATCATATCTGTAAGCGGGCACTTGTAATTTTTAGAACTGGTGGAATAGTGACACAATTATACACTTATTTAATTCCTATAAAGAACATGTTGTGCCTACTGAGTGGGCATGTACATTTAATAGCCAATTATCTGTTATCCAATTGTCTATGCCTTGAAGAAAACCCTTCCTTCGTGGCTTTGTCTCGTCTCTTGTTATATGCCCGTTTTAAAAAACTAGAGCACAGTCGATGGCGTGCCATCGCAATATACCCACTTTTCCCAAATCGAAAAGGGAGAGATAATCCATGACCAGGGGCATCTACTCACCATGAGGAAGGCACACACCAAGTTTCAAATCCCGAGTTATTACGTAAAAATAAAATTGAGAGATTTTATGTAAACAATGGGGAGATACATTGTAATCCATGACCGGGTGTCAAATAATAAATAAAAATTCACTTTGAGCATCTACACACCGTAAGGAAGGCACCCACCAAGTTTCAAGTCTCTGTCTATTACGTGTACTGTTAAAAATGTTTTACTTCTTACAAGGCAAAATTGGGAAATTCACCCCAAGTTTAATTCACCCCAAGTTGCAAGTCCCTACATTGATTTATTCCGTAAGCTCCTAAATTCTATTGATGTTTAGGGGCTTTTTCTTTGTTCTTATAACAATGGAAATACCCCATAAACCCAAAATGTTCGTCCGTCCGTGCGTCCGTCCGTCCGAAATCTGCGTTAAAGTTTTTAAATACCTTATATCTATATATATGCAGTTCTAAGTCACATTGACTTGAAACTCTATATGCTTATTAATTAGTCATCATCCATATATTCATGCTGTATCCCACTCACGCGGACCCTGTGCCCAAGGTCAAGGTCATATGACTTAGTAGTTTGCGTTAAATTTTGTAAAAATTTGTGTAAAGTTTTCAAATACCTACTATCTCTGTAACCGTAAGTCGGATTTGCTTGAAACTGTGTATGCTTATTGGCCATCATCCTTATATTCATGCTGTGTCCCACTCATGCGGCCCCTGTGCCCTTATGTCAAGGTCAAATGACTTCGATGTTTGCGTTAAAGTTTCTGTCAAAATTTGCGTTAAAGTTTTTACATACATACTATCTCTGTAACCGTAAGTCAGATGTGCTTGATACTTTGTATGCATATTGGGCATCATCAATATAATCATTCTGTGTCCCGCTCATGCGGCCCCTGTGTCCCAAGGTCAATGCCAAATTACTTAGAAGTGTGCGTTATTATAAAATCTGCGTTAAAGTTTTTACATATCTTATATCTCCACAATTGTTACTCCAATTTACTTCCAACTTCCAAAACTTCTTATTCATCATCCATATTTTCATTGTATATCCTGCCCATGTGGTCCACATGCCCAAGGTCAATGTAAAATGACTGAAATTTGTGTTAAAGTTTTTACATACCTTATATCTCCACAACACTTGCTCTGATTTACTTCAAACTTCAAATAATTCTTTATTATCATCCATATTTTCATTCTATAGCCCACACATGCGGCCCACATGCCTAAGATCAAGGTCAAATGACATTAAAGTCTAATTTGCGTTAAAGCTTTTACATACCTTATATCTCCACAACCATTGATTCAAACTTCAAATAAATACACTCTGACACCATCAAATGCCTCGACGGGCTCGTCATGCGGGCCGCAGCCATCTGGTTTCATAAAGTAGATATACATGTAACACAACATGTTTTAGCGTTGGCGGGCGGCGAGTAGAAAATTATTGTCCTGAGCACGAGTCACACCCCAGCAGAAGGTGGGTATTGTCCACCCAAAGTCAAGGTCGCCAGTGCTGAAACCAGATTGATTAATTTCACATTGTACAGCATATTTTGCATAAAAATGTGCATGTACAATCCTGTATATGGTTTATAGTTTGTGTAATCAACTCCTCTGACAGCTTTCTGTCAACAAATCTGAAACATTACACATGTCTTCTACACACATTGAACATGTGTACCGTGGTGTTTTTATGACTAAAATACATTTTTTTCACAAAAACACGGTCTACATACACATAGCCATTTTTCCACACTTTTGCATACATGTACACTTTTGTTTATGGTATTGAGTTTGTGTAATCAACTCCTGACATCGTTCTGTTAATACATCTCAAACTTCTACATATATCGGACATGTGCACCGTGGGTTTTTATCTCACACAAATGAGGCATTTTTCTACATTTTCCCATCATTTTGCACTCTTCTACACATACATGTACGGGGGTCATACCAGTTATCCGGACAATCAGTTTATCGGACAAATGAAAATATCTGTTAATTAAGAGCATTCGTTTGATCCGATTTTGCAACGAATACATCTACATGTAAGTCGCGCAGGTGCTTGCTGTTTCTGTATCATACTTCCCTGTTATATGCTGCTATATAGCTTATATTTGGGCTACCCATTTCGAATACAATTTATTGACCCGCATCTAGTCCCCACTTACACCTGTCCCATCCCATGTCGACCGCGCATGCGCGCACGGGAGACTTATTATTTGCTTCGGACGGCTTACGTGAAGGTAACCTTTTTTGGTGCACCAATTCGTTTGTCTGTTGTATACGCTCTATTACTGACTATTGTCTATAAGTAGTCAGTAACTTCTGTAATAGAGTGTGGGCTATTCATTTCTAAAAGTTGTTAGTCGGAAATATTTCATTTTGAAATTATTTTGAGTTTTTCTTAGCATGGCCACTTCGCGGTGTTTCTATTATCGGACGTTCCGATTTTCGACAAAAAATTCAAAAAAGAATTCGATTTCGTTCGGTATTTTGAACAAGTTTTCCGTCCCGCATTCACTATGGGCAATGAGACGCCTAAGCCCAGTTCGGGTCAGACAAATTTGGGTTGTGGTTACAGAGCGGGAACTTGGGATTCTCATGAGATCATTTGTTTTTCTGTTGTCAGAGACAGAACGATTGCTCGAAGGAGAAACCGTGTTATGTCTCAGCCCTATGGGGTCCCAAAACGTGGAGTCAGGCGCTGGCTATTAGGTCTTATCAGGATAAGAAACAGTCAGCCCTAGGCAAGATTCAGAAACTTAAGACTGTTTCCGAGTCCGAATAGTGGCAGGGTGTCTCTTATGACTGAGGCATCCAACGTCACTAGTTCTGGTCTGGGTGGTCCGCTACCCACTGAGCAAGAACACCGGACACCGGACAAGGCAGGTAGCATCAAGGGGATAGGCGATGTGAGGATAGTACATGCCAATCCAATTGAACGCGCCTCGCTGGAATGCAAACGTATTCCACCGGACACCGGACATAGCCACTGATATCGGCGACACTGGTTTTGACCACGCCGTTTCAGCAGGCTATCAGTACCTGGATATGGAGATACAACAGGGTATAGGCATACCGACACTCTGTATTCGTCCAACGGGGAGTCTGATGACGTCATACAGGGGCGCACAGACTCACCGATCAGGAGGGGTAGATCAAGGTCTAGTAGGAAGAGAGCTAGGTCTAGGTCTAGTTCGTCTTCCAGTAGCTCGTCTACCAGCCCTCGAGCTCATAGATCCAGGAAGCACATACGACTTTCTGGGTCGCGTTAAAGGCACGATCATAGACGTCGTCATGGGCATATCAGACGTAGGTCTCGGTCACGATGCGATGATAGGTCATCATCGAGGGGCCAGACTATGGTCTTGTTATCCTCCATCTCTAAGATGATGGAGAATTTCACCAGGCAAAATGCACCAGGCAGGTCAGAAGAAAGGGACACTTCACCGGTACGTGTGGAGGTTACCGATCCTCAGGTGGCATCAGGTGTGGAAGAAGGGGTACATTACTCGGAACTGGACTCAGCAGTTAGTGTAGCTGAGGAGGACAGTGTCTCTTCTTATCCGGAGGCACTAGCTTCGGTATACCAGTATCTGCCTCAGGATATTTGTCCTGCTCAACCTGCTCCGGTGCCGAGGGCTAAGTCTCTGTGGGAAGCAGACTCCGTTTCTGCTCCCAAGGAGATGCCTAGACTGCCTCAGTCCCCCACAGTCGGTGCTCTGTTAGAGGACTTTAACAGGGCACAGGGGTTTGACCCCAAGAAGGTGGGATCTCTTACGCCCACGACATTTTTGGCGCATCAGGGGCTCAAGTATTATGTTCCACATACAGAAGCTTGGCCATTGAAGCACCCAGCATTGGATGAGGATGCTCAGAGGATAGGAGTGTCCAATGCACCAGACGGACTGTTGGATGCGAGAGCTAGGATGCGAGATGCGAGAGCTAGGTCGCTTATATCCATGGCTTCTCACACGGACTTGTTCTTGGGCGCCGCCATTGACGCGGGTGACGCCAGAGCAGTGACTCGCAGTGGAGTCACTGCTTCAGTCGTCAGCCAGAGCTACTAAGCATGTCATGGCTACAGCTCCGACGATTTCAGCAGACATAGTTCTGTCTAAGAGGGACGCCATGTCAGCGACGTCGTCCATTCTTCCCAGACAGGGAAGGGATCTCCTTCGGGCAGCACCACTTCAGGCCAAGAGTCTGTTTCGCGAGAGATGTTCGCAGGTGGCTGCTGCTGACGCTGCAGGAAGACAGAGTCAGCAGTTAGCGAGACTATCAGTGGCTTCTTCAGCTGAGCAGTTCGCTGCTAGGTAGCACAACTCGGGACAGAGAGGGGGACATAAGCAGGCAGCTTCGGCCTCCCCGTCTCCTAATCCAGCGAGTAAAGAAGCAGGTAGCTTTAAGCAACCCTTACCACCTATGCCGCACCAACAGGGTGGGGCGTCCAGCGGTGGCGCTACACGCGGCAGGGGTGGGGTAGTTTCTCTAGGGGGAAGCCTCGAGGGACTTCCTGTTAGGGTTGCGCGGGGAACTTTGCGTTTGGGGGAATGGTCCATTCCTGCACACTACAAGCCTGTAGGAGGAAGAGTATCCGACTTCTTTTCAAGCTGGAAGGAAATAACGGATTGCAAATGGACCATTCAGTGAATGGGGAAGGGACATTTCATCCCGTTCCACACCAATCCCCCCCCCCCCGCCCCTAAGGTGGTTTCCACCAAAGTGGGAACCATACAGGGATTCGCGAAAAAGGGAGGCACTAGTTACAGAAGAAAAATCCCTTGCAGCGAAAAACGCAATTGTGGAAGTCAGAGATTGGCAATCTCCGGGCTTCTACAGCAGGCTTTTCGTGGTTCCAAAACGAAACGGCAAGCTGCGCCCCGTATTAGATCTGTCTATGCTAAATCGATTCATACAAACAGATCATTTCAATATGGAGACTGCTCGATCAATACGACGAACTATAAGAGTCAACGACTGGGCCGTCTCCATCGATCTACAAGACGGTTATCCTCATATACCGATGTGCCCTGCCTGCATCCAGAAAGTTTGTATGCTTTCAGTCGGAAGGCACGGTATATCAGTTTCAAGGGTGTTAAAAAAATTAATGAAGGTAATTGCGGCAGAAGCCATGCGGAGAGGTATTTCAATACTTCAATACCTGGTCAACTGGCTCCTGCACGATCAGTCCAGAGACACACTGCTACTCAATATACGTGTGTTCTGTGACCTGGTCACGGGGTTGGGACTCATACCGAACATAGAGAATTCGGAACTGGTACCGACTCAGGACTTCTGCTATGTATGGATGAATTTCCTTACCAAACTGGAGATAGTCAGGGCACCCTTGGACAGAGTGGACAGGACGTTGAAGTTGGTCTTCAAAGTCCTGGATACAGTTCAGCTACCAGCCAGGGAGCTATAATCGCTGCTGGGGGTTTTGAACTCAGCAGCAGATATGCTGTGTCTAGGTCGTCTACATTTACGACCTCTGCAGAGATATTTGCTCTTCCACTGGAGACTGCACTATCACCCTCTGGACAGGTTGATACCGCTGTCGATGGACTTCAAGCGTCATCTCAGACGCTGGGCTCAGAGGACATGGTATCTTCAGGGGGTCCCCATGTCAATTCCCGATTCATAGTTGGTGTTGACCTCAGACGCCTCCAACTCAGGGTGGGGAGCTCACCTGGAACCCCTGGGACTGGTGTTCACGGGGATATGGTCGGAGGAGTGGGCCGTGTGTCACATCAATATGCTGGAGTTGAGGGCGGTAACATTGTCTCTAGCAAAAGCACTTTCCCAGGTAAGGGGAAAAGCGGTTCAGATAGCCACGGACAACACCACTGTAGTGGCATACCTGAACAGACAAGGTGGAACTCGGTCTGTGAGCCTCTGTTTGGAGACCAGGGAATTACTTATTTGGTGTCACCAGAACGGCATAGTACTAGAGGCGAGACACATCGCGGGGAAGTCCAATGTACTGGCGGACTATCTGTCGAGGGGGGGTTCACCAATTCTTATCGAGTGGTCACTGTGAAAGACGGTGGCCAACGCGGTAATCAACAGGTGGGGCCACCACTGGCTGGATCTGTTTGCAACCAGGATGAACAATCAGCTCCCAATGTATGTGTCTCCAGTACCGGACTCCCGAGCATGGGGGATTGTATGCAATGTCCTTGTCGTGGAACCGAATCGACGGGTACGCACTTCCTCCATTCGTCCCACTGACAGAAAATGTGTCTATCAGACTGCCAGGTCACACTAGTGGCTCGGTGCTGGCCAACGAGAAGTTGTTTCTCCAACATGCTGGAGCTCCTAGTGGACCACCCGGTGGTTCTTCCAGTGTCTCCCAAGCTTCTGTCACAGCATGCAGGGAAGACACTGCATGCGAATCTTCTCATTCTGAACCTTCACGCCTGCAGGCTATTAGGAAGGGAATCCGAAAGGATATTTTTTCGCAGCAAATCATTGCACAGGCAAAACGTCTCTCTACTAAAGCATACTACGACGCAAAATGGAGGGTCTATGTTAATTGGTGTAAGCAAATGCAATAATCCAGTCTGTCCAGCTATAGGAGAAGTGGGGGAATTCCTTAGGTATTTGTTCGATGATAGGAAGTCGTCAGCATCGACTATTAAGTGATACAGGTCGGCGTTGGCCAGCTGTTTGAAGTTCAGCCCGGCTCCGACATGTAACATAGGTTCAGACCCCAGGTTATCGGCGATGATTTCGTTTTTCACTAGGGAAAGACCAGTAGCTAGAACAGTTACCCCTAAATGGAATCTAACAGTGGTTCTATGGGCCTTAACCAAGGCTCCGTATGAGTCCATGTCACATGCCATGATTCCCTCCTCGACTGGTCAGTCAAGACGGTGTTCCTCCTCGCTTTCGCTTCGGCGAAAAGGAGGGGGGAATTACACGCTCTGTCTTTGGAAGACCAGAATCTGGTTTTTAGTAAAGATTCCGTTACTCTATGTTGCGAATTTGGTTTCCTTGCTAAAACTCAGGTTCCATGTAAGTATCCCATACCGTTTTTTATCCCGGCCCTGTCCAAATAAGGTCGGTTATCCGTGACGGAAACCACACTATGTCCAGTCAGGGCAATTCGGCACTACATCTCAATGACTAAACCATTGAGAGGTAGGCGCAAGATACTTTTTATTCCATGCATGGGTAATCAGGATCTATCCAAAGCGTCTGTTTCCAGATGGATATCTCTAGCGATACGCAGAGCATATCGATCCACTTCGGTTAAGACACTCAGAAAGTTAAAAGTCAAAGCCCATGAGGTAAGAGGAGTATCTACCTCCTGGGCTTTCCTCAATAGAGTGGCCTTGGAAAAGATAATGGAAGCGGCATCCTGGAAATCTCATTCCACTTTTTCTCAGTTTTACTTACGCACACTGACGTCGCAGAGCGCAGATAGTTACACATTAGGTCCCTTAGTCGCGGCTGGCAGGGTTGTCGCGGGTGTGGAACATAAGGTGTAAAAAGGCTCACTTTGGAGCCTGTTGTTATTCTGCGCCATTGGATCCAGTTCAGGATAACAAAGTTGGTAGTATATTCACATTGGCAGTACAAAACGTTGTCTTCTTAATTGCACATGACTAGTTAATGCCAGTCTGGATACAGATTTACTATTATGTGTACAGTTGTGAATTGTTACCAATGCTTGTGAGGTCCGGAGAGGGTACCGGGGAGTTCCCTGTGCTCCGGTGCACTAACTGTACCATTTATCATGACACTCGAGGACAGAAAGGATCAGTCATCTAGGGTCACTGATACTATGTATTGTAATTATTTATAGTATGTGGTTGTCAATATACATATGGGTAATTGATGTGAGCATTACTATTTGTGAGTGATGTGAGTGAGAAATTTAAGAGACTTGTAGACATTATCAAGGTTCAGTGTAGATACTGTGAGCCTTTTATGTGAGACACAACATTGTTGATGGCATTACGCGAACATGCTATGAGTTAGTCACATTCAGTACGTGTGGGACTACAACTTGAGACGATACTCAAGCAGACCAGAAGACGTGACTGGCGTTACGAGAGTGGCTCATGCATCTTCTGGGCACGAACAAAGGAGGGCGCTGTTTAAGACGGTGCCCAGCAGTCGTCTACAAGTGCTTGGTGAGTCAATTTATTGATCCTAGGTTAAGTATTCGCAGAGCGAATTAATTTTTTCCTTCCGGCCTTGGCGATAAATTCTAGCAACATATAACAGGGAAATATGATACAGAAATCAGAATGTTTCAATGTAAAATTAGTTTCTGTGAGTACTTACCCGTTATATGTATCTAACTCCCGCCTCCCACCCCGCAAGGTGGAGCGATTTGTTCTATCGCAAAGAGGAAGTCTCACGTGCCCGCATGCGCGGTCGATATGGGATGGGACAGGCGTAAGTGGGGACTAGATGCGGGTCAAAAAATTGTATTCGGAACGGGTAGCCCAAATAGAAGCTATATAGCAACATATCATAGGTAAGTACTCACAGAAACTAACCTTACATGGACAAAATCTGATTTCCATGTCAGTGGAAAGAATATATCGCCATGGTGAAAATTTTAGTAAAGCTTGTTGAAAACATTCCCCAACTATGTCCATAAGTTGTTTACAACGTCAAAAGTCGCGCGGGGGGGGGGGGGCTCAATCGAGTGCGCCCATTACGTCATTGCCGAGCTATTCTATAAATACAATACATTGTATAAATATGGTGTTTTCCAAGAAGCGAAGGGTGACGGATTGTTCTGCAGAACTACACAATGATATTTACACTGGTTTACAGGCGATAAACTTATGATTTCAATGTGAGAATAGAAGTTATGATCTGACCCAATTTTAAGTGAGAAAGATGGCACATTTTGCTAAATAGTTTGCATGCGCTGAAAAAGCAAGAACCGAGGATTGTTCTGTGAAATATGTATGCCTGTAGTTGCTATTTTAAGTAGAAATATCGTAAAAAGACTGCCATTTGTGTCCGATAATCTGGATGATCCATGTATTGAACATGTGATATACTACCATTTGAGATGCAAGATTACACAGTATACTTACTTTCTGTTTGTGTGAACGATCTATTACTGCCAAAACATATGAAACGTGATCAACGGTGAGATTATTTTTTTTTGCCGTACGTTTCGACCATACAACTTTCGGACCAGGTCGTTTAATATGCAAGCCAGCTGTGTCTTTTTTTGACAATAATACCAAAATACCACTTTTGACATTTTATGTGAGTTACTCCATGTTTTTGTCGGTCATTATGTGAATTGACCGATCTCAAACTTAGTATTGGCGTAGGAATACATATTGAAATAATTTGCGACCGTTGATCAACAATGATATACATGTAATGTATGACCATCAGCCAATCAGATTGCGTGATATTTATCGAGTGCATTAGAACTTTTCGGTCGTCTTTCCCCGAATATGTCTAGCGAGAGAAAGTCGGACTTTATAAGAATTTATTTTTTTTTTTAATTAAAAAAAAAGGATTGGGTCACCGGATCTGTAATCCAAGTTATATAAAATTCGTCGCCCAAGTAATGTCCATTTTATGACACACATCCGGGGCATATCCGTGTTAAAACATTTTCGGGTAATAAATCGTGTGTTCGGTCACACATTTCTCCCAGTATCAATTTTTCATAACACGCGCGTGGTAATCGTGACAGGTGTAAATAGACTGGCTTTAGCGTAAAGATACATGAAATTTATAGTGTAAAGCATTTATGAGAATTTTAAAATATAGAAACCATGCATTGTGGTTATCCGTGTTTGTAATATTTATATTACACCTTTCTCCAAGTAACTGATACAGACTATTCCATATTAAGTTTGGAACTGTTACATTATGCTGTATTAGGTCATTTTTTGGTATAAATAAAGAAGGCCATACATTTTTTCTGTAACCTGAATTATAAAACGCAGGTCTGCGTTACAGACAGAAAATTCGGGTTAGTTTTGCTCATGCGTGTTGATGTGAGATCGTGAAGCAAAAACGCGAAGCAAAAACGCGAGATCGCTCGGCGATGTTGCGAAAACGCAAGATTGAATATGATAGAATCGCATGTTTTCGTCTTGCGATAACGCAAAAATGGAACATGTCCCAAACAGAACACATAAAAATAGTCTTAGGAGACTGCTGAAACAAGTTTTTATTAAAAAGTAGAACAAATGTGGACAAACACCAATGTTTATTGGGGGAAAACATATTTTGATATGTGTTATTGGTTTCTGCATCGCATCGCCGTCTTTTTTCTTACCTTTTTTTCGGGGATATTGCACCTCCGACTTTTAACTTTTGACGACATAAATTTATGGAATAATTATGTGCGAAAGATAATTCCAGAGCCAGATCTTACTAAATAAATTTCTATGTTATTCCATGTGTGATAGTGTCGTGAAATGGATAAATGTGTAAATATGTGTCTCTGTTGACATCGCATCGGCGTGTATCAAAGGTCAGATCGGCACGACTTTGATGTCTCACCCTCCACCATGTCACAGTCAATAATGATTACAACCGCACGTGCATATTATGTACCACGTGATCGGACAAAACCAGTCTTATTGGATATGCGACTAGCGAAGACCAAAACGTGTTCACCAGCAGTAATAAAAAATAACGCGAGATTGTAGCATGTCCCCAACAGGACACAAACAATCCTATCAGGAGACGATTCTCATTTGCTGCCAAAACATGTTTATTACAAAAAAATATTTTGACAAAACATGAGAATCGGCTCCTAAAGCATGTGAATCGTACCGTGCCTTGTTAGAGCCATGTTACATGTACAATCTCGCGTTTACCCGTTCTGGACCTATACATATGAGTGTCCGATTGGCATTCTGAAATTTTAGAAGCCCTGCTGTATATGGTATATAGCTTTCTGTCAATGGATCTGAAACTATACACACGTTATCTAAACATATTGAACATTGAACGTGTGCACCATGGTGTTTTTATTACGAAAAAATATTTTTTCGCAAAAAATACTCGCTTTTCAACTTAGCCATTTTCCCACACTTTTGCATACAATCCTGTATAGGGTATACAGTTTGTGTAATCAACCCCTTCCATATTAAACGTGTGCACCATGGTGTGTTTATGACAATTTTTTCTCGTACCCGCTTGCGTTTTGTAAATGGCGCCACTCTTGTGATAGAACAGAATCGATAGTCCAATACCGATATGTTTGTCTATGATTTGAATCGGCAAATTAATTTATTTCAATTTGAAGGGGTCAGCAGAATAAGGGGGTTGTGAATGTTGGCAGTATACATGTAGTGTCTTGCCCCAGGATTAAACAGGGGCATGGTAATCCCCAGAAAAAAGGGCACATTTAGCATGTAACACTTTGAAAAAGGGGCATAGTCAGCTAAGAATTACTTTTAATAATACCTGAAATTGACATCATTTTACTGTGTTCATTCTAGGAGGGGCCATTGGCCCCTATTTGTCATAAATGGCCCCAAAAATAAATATTGAGGGGCCACAGCAATTGAATATCTGAAGAGAAATTACTCAGAAATTGCAGAAGTAAGTGATGTCTAACAGTGCCATAGTGAAACAGGTCAAATCAAATCAATATAGTTACACACAAATCAATAATACAACACATATAACCATCGGGATAGCCTAAAATGATCCCTGCGTGTTAAAATTGTAACAATGTCGATAATGTCCCATCAAAAAGGCCGTATATTTTAGTGGCTAAAACGGATAGATCTGTTTACGCCGGAAATATGTTGAAATATGGATGGGCCTGTGGTCTTAAATGCTGATATCCTATATTGAACCCTGATTTGGTTGCTTCATGGTGCCAACAAATTTGGGCACGTGTCAGAAATCGGGCATGCCATGGCGCCATGCTAAAGTAGGCTGTAAATAACATAATAATACAAATTTCATATAGCTTCAAATGAGTGAATGTAACAAGTAGCCAGAATGAGAAGTTGATCAGTCTCGTGAAAACAATTGACACCTGCACGGCACGGTGTGCCATTAATGATTATGCATGTCGAACATAATAATTTTAGGCCATAAAAAGTACTTCGGTTCACTGATATCACGTGTCCGGCAAAACGCTACGCGTCAAGCATATTGTCGTCGTGGAGAAATAAAATTATAGAACTGTAAAGTCACCACAAGATCAATAAAAACCACTAAAATGCAAATATAATATGTTAAATGCAATTATGTCTGATGAAACTCAAGTGATTTTTACGTCTACAGAGGTTATAGTAAATTTGTAGAACATAATCGTCTGGCAACTTGAAAAAATCAGAATCGAACATCTCAAATAAAAAAAATATATTTTACAAATCCGCCCTCCCATGCATGTCACATTATGTAAACCCTGTATCTGAGAGCCAAATTATGTCTTATTTTTATGGCCTTATGTCAGTTTGGAGTACAGAAACTTGTAAAATTATGATGAATGTTAGCCATGGATTGATAATGGTGCTCTCTTGGATTTTCAATAGCAACCAGGTTTTGAAAGAAATTTATATTTTTCTAAACTAAAAAAAAAACAAAAATGACAACTCAAAACGCAAGAAATTTATCTGAAGTTTGACGAAGTTGAGTATGCCTTTTTCAACGCCTGTTTCATAATATTTACCTTTTACGTTGTTTTGTTAGACAAATTAAGCAAATGTATACATGCGCCGAATTTTACAGAACTAGTGGACATATGTGACTCTGACTGAAGAAATTGGGCTTATGGGCTTTGCGACCAGTGTAGATCCAAAGCAGCTTGTGCATCTGCACAGTCTGATCAGGATCTGCAATGTTCACCATTATATCAATGAAACACCGGTCATGCTTCTAACAAGAAATATATATATATATCTATCGGACTACAAAAGTGTGTTATTTGCTCAGGAGCTACCCTGGTCACACGTCTCATTTCTCCAGTGACCGTCACATATCTCTTTAAGCATATAAATATCAACCGTTGGCCCCAGCATGCTCAGCACAAGAATTCTCTTTTCAGAATTCAACTTCAGCCTTCTGGACAGCAGCGTCAAGGACCTTCCTGATGATTTGAACGATGGCTCTCAAAATGGAATCACCGAACCCCGAACATTGAAGGTTTGCTTAGCTTTCTCCATGAAACCAACTTGAATCGGCAAATCTAATTTTATCATTGTGTACATGTTGCTCATTTATATTGTTCATCATGGTTTTATGTTTACCCTAATCATTTGATTACCTACCACATCTAACATACTATTTTACTATTATTTTCTTCTGCATCTAAATTGCTTGGCCCTAAATGATACTCTTTTGTGTTGATGGGCCGTTAAGCACCATTCCATTCCACTGTAATTCAGGTATGTGAGTACTGATCGATGTATGTAGGCTTTGAAATCAAGCATACATCATCATTGCCAATTTTGGAGATATAATTCAGTGAAAGCTATCAAAATTGCTGAAGCAGATGCTTGGGTGTCCGGCTTAGAGAGGTTTTACTGTATTCCCAAGTACACAAGTACATAAATTATTTAATACCTCAAAATAACTTTGATACTTGGAATAATATGGCAGGTTTGAAAAGTGCATGGTAAGACCAGAACAAAGGATGTGTTTAGCGCCTAAGCTTAGAAAAAGGGGCACATTCAGCACACGAAACAATATTTTTAATATTCCATGAAATTTACATCATAATAACGGGTGAATGCTGGTAAAGAAAAAACATTAATTTGAGTTTCAAATTTTTTTTGAATAATGAATCAAATTGTAATAATGTAATTGCCAGCATGTCGCCACCAATATCAGGCATGGCGCAGGGGGGCATGCTATAATATGATTGGGGGGGAAACTATGACAGATTACAAACAATCTGGTAAGAGACAAGATATATGGGGTATGAGCAAAAGAATTAGAACTATTTTTGTGTGATTTGGGAAGGAAAGACACACTTTTGGTCGATTGGGAATGAGTCTTAACGCTTTCAACACCACAGACCTCTTGTGATGTTTGCAAACAGTGTAGATCCATATGATCATAACGAGCCGTCTCATCAGGATCTGCACTTTTTGCAAGTAATTGTCATATTTATTAGACCAAACACCCCCAGTCCATTCCAGTTACTTAGGGTTGAAAGGGTTAATAATGGCGCAAAACTGGTAAATATTGTATGCCCTGTGCCACCACAGAATGCAGGTGTACCACAGTACGGGGGCGTCCCTCGGGCCCCAGGTCAGCCCGGTCAGCCACCGACAGCCGACCCAGAGAAACAGAAACTCGTCCATCAGAAGCTAGTCTTGTTGCTGCACGCGCACTATTGTCAGCGGCGTGAACAGTCGAACGGAGAGGTCTGCGTGCTTCCGCACTGCCGCACCATGAAGAACGTGCTGAATCACATGACCACCTGCAACGCCGGAAAATCGTGTCAAGGTACAAAGATCATCAGGGTTGTTGTTGATTGAATTGCAGCTTAATGATTGAGAAGTGCGGTCAGTAAGGTCTCTGAAAAATGTTCTTGGATATATTCGTCATTTATGTGTTTTGTATTAATGAAAATATTTTACCGACTTCGTACATGATCCGTAGCCTGACAGTACGTGAGCTTATTGTCGCGAAAGTCTGATATAGTAAACATGTGCTGATGGTTATTTCATTTTCATAGAAAACGGCTGTTTCTATGTTTAATTATTAAAGATTTATTTTCTGATAGTTGTATAATGATTGCCAGGCCATTGTAACATCGAAAGAATATGCATATTTTAAGTAGAATTGGCGACCGAAAACTGCTGTTACCTCATCACATCATGTTGCGGATCAATGCAGATTCGAACAAGCTAGACTGATCACAAATCTCATAAACCCCATTTCTCCAGTCACAGCCAGATATGAGACACACCATGTGACGCACCAAGAAAATGTGCGATTTTTTCAAGAAAAATATTTACAGAAACGGTCGTAATTTCTCTAAATTCTGCATTTGCTAATAAAATTGCAACTTTCAACGTCATTTATGGAAATTATCGTAAATTCTGTAAATATTTATCATATGAGATATCGCAAATGTTATTAGGTACAAAGTTACATGGCGGATCGCGTATGACCTTAGTTCTTGCTGGGACGTTAAAGCCTTTCACCTCGCTCCTTTTCCATCCAGACTGCTCACAAGTGAAATTACCTGCTTGTTCTGTTTCAGTTGACCACTGTGTGTTATCACAACAGATCATCACTCATTGGAAGAACTGTACTCGGCAGGACTGCCCTGTTTGTATGCCACTGAAACATGCATCGGATAAACAGAAACAGCCAGGTACGGTTTCATTCTACTCAGTCACTATGTGTTAACCCTTTCAACCCTGGATATCCTACAATGGATTTTTCATATTAATTGTTGGACTATTCCATCAATGATGGATGAAAATGTGGATTTTTTAGAGGTGAATAATAGCGACAACCGTTACGAGCCAGCTCATCTTATCTGCAGTGTTTGTACATGTTGGCTTTGTCGCCCCTATGGTTGAAAGGGTTAATTAATAACCCGTTCACCCCTACATATCTAACATTGGCTTTTTTCATGCTGATTTTTTGATTATTCCATTAACTCTTTCACCCCTAAATGTCTGACATGAGCTGCTCTATTCTAATTATTCGACTATTCTATTTATCCGAAAAGGGGTGTGCATAAAAATCTAAGTTGCCGCTAGGATTTTGAAATTAGTAGCCGATAAATGACAATACAATTTTACATTTGCTCCAATATTGGCCGGGCAAGTACAATTATAATCTACTCGCCCAGACATCTACTTGCCGAGAACTATAAATATCTTTTCGAAAAAAAGGTTAGGTAATTAACTTAGAACTATCCAATAAAATGCTATTTTAATTCAGTAGATTTGAGGATGATGCTATATTAGTGCAAGTGTACCCTAGCTGACCTGTCTTTTAGTTAGTTTAGTAGTTAACGCAGTACAGTCAAACCTGGCTAAGCCAGCCATCATTGAGAGACTGCAGAATTGGCTGGCTTATACAGGCGGCCGGCTTATAGAGGGGTCATATATACTAACATGTTAAACCAATAAAACAATTTAGGCATTAAGATATTGTCGTTTTTTTTGTCTCAAAAACCATCGTACTCAGTATTTATATGTTTTAACATATTGATATACTTTACAGATTACTCATCAGTGCATACGGATTATGAAAACAAAATATGTTTAGTTTACTTTGTCTTCATTGAAAGGTGTTTTTGTTTGTGCCTTGCGGTATATTATAGAATAATGAAGCATTTCTGTTTCTAACTTGTGCAATTTAAATAATTATACCCCCGCAACGAGTTGTGGGGGTTATACTGGAGTCAGGTTGTCCGTCCGTCCGTCCGTCCGTCCGTCCGGGGGTTGGAGAGCTTAGGGGCGGGGTTAGGAACAAAAGATTCCTTTGTAATATTCCGTAAGCTCATAAACTCTGTTGTTGTTTAGGGGCTTTTTCATTGTTCTTTAAACAATGGAAATACCCCATAAACCCAAAATGTTGGAACGTCCGTCTGTCCGCCCGTCCGTCCGTCCGTCCGTCCGTGCGTGTGTGCGTCCGTGTGTCCGTGCGTCTGCAAACTTAACATCAGAGAAATATTATTATACTTCTATTTCCTTCGTCTAAAATGCTTAATATGTTACACATGCATTCCTGTAAGGCTCTACTACCATGCTGTGCCAAATCCACGACCGTCCAACCCCCGCTGATCCCAAGGTCAAGGTCAAATACTTAGTATCTTTACAAAACTTAACATCAGAGAAATATTGTTATAACTTCTATTTCCTTCATATAAAATGCTTAATATTTTACACATGCATTCCTGTAAGGCTCTACTACCATGCTGTACCAAATCCACGACCGACCAACCCCCGCTGATCCCAAGGTCAAGGTCAAATACTTAGTCTCTTTACAAAACTTAACATCAGAGAAATATTGTTATAACTTCTATTTCTTCATCTAAAATGCTTAATATTTCACACATGCATTCCTGTAAGGCTCTACTACCTTGCTGTACCAAATCCACGACCGTCCAACTCCCGCTGATCCCAAGGTCAAGGTTAAATACTTAGTCTCTTTACAAAACTTAACATCAGAGAAATAAGTTATAACTTCTATTTCCTTCATTGAAAATTCTTAATATTTCACTTGTGCATTCCTCTAAGGTTGTACTATCATGCTGTGACAAATCAACGACAGTCCAACCCCCGCTGATCCCAAGGTCAAGGTCGCATACTTAGTCTCTTTACAAAACTTAACATCAGAGAAATATGTAAAACTTCTATTTCTTTCATCGAAAATTCTTAATATTTCATGCATGCATTCCTCTAAGGCTCTACTATCATGCTGTGACAGATTCCCGCTGATCTCGAGGTCCAGCTCACATACTTAGTCTCTTTACAAAACTTAACATCAGAGAAATCGGTTATGACTTATATTTCCTTGCTCGGATCTGCTTCACATTTCACACACTCATTGCTCCAATGGACCTCTACCACCCTGTGACAAATTCACGTTCATGCCGCTCCCGCTAAGCCCAGAGTCAAGGTCACAAGCCCACACACTTGGAAATTTTGACATATTTTAGGGGTACCTGGGCCCACGCGGGGGGTATTCCGTAAGCCTCGCTTACTGACCAATCTAGTTATAATGAGTTTCAAGTCAATTTTCTTAGTTTTCCGAAAATACAGAAGGGCCTTTCCAGATTTGTCATTCGCCAAATCGGACCAGTTACAAGAAAATCCTCATGTTGCGAGTGATTTTTTTAGCCCTGATTATTAGTAGCCAAAATGTCAATTTTTTAAATATTAGTAGCAGAATTGGCTGGCTTATACAGGCGGCCGGCTTATAGAGGGGTCATGTGTACTAACATGTTAAACCAATAAAACAATTTAGACATTAAAATAATGTTGTTTTTTTTTGTCTCAAAAACCATCGTCCTCAGTATTGATATGTTTTAACATATTGAGATACTTTACAGATTACTCATCGGTGCATACGGATTATGAAAGAAAATTGTTTAGTTTAATTTATCTTCATTGAAAGGTGTTTTTGTTTGTGCCTTGTGGTATATTATCTCCCTGGCATAGTTATATAAGTAATGAAGCATTTCTGTTTCGAACTTGTGCAAATTAAATAATTATTATCAGTTTCAAATCAATTTTCTTAGTTTTCCGAAAATACAGAAGGGCCTTTCCCGATTTCTCACTCGCCAAATCGGACCAGTTACAATAAAATCCTCATGTTGCGAAATACTTGTTTAGCCCTGATTATTAGTAGCCAAAATTTCAATTTTTAAAATATTAGTAGCCAAGCTCGATATGAGCCGGCTCATCTGAATCTACAGTGTTTGTAAATATTGGAATTTTGGTCGGTGGGGTTGAAAGGATTAATGAGAAAATACTTTTTGTTGGTCAATAGTGACAATCACCTCTCCTTTCTTCATAATAATTCTGAATATATCTGGACACAAGTAACCGTCATCGGAATATTTATTCCAGTCTATCCCTTATCCTGTATCGACATATTCGATTGTCAATCATTGACGGGTTCCTTCCGTAGAGTATTGCCCCCTTTACGACGGATAGAACCGCTTGTCCCGGTGGTGTTAACACTATTTTACCCGGAAACCTGTCCTTAATTGTTTTCTTCACCAGTTCACAGTCTGAAAATCCACCAACGAGCAACAAAGTATCAATATGCAATGGGACCGTCTTGATAGTTTCGGCAATGCAATTAACAATTTTCTTCACCGTGCCTTCAAAGAACCCGTAGCACATGTCCTTTTCAAGTGTCATCTGGTCTCGATTGAATGATACTGAGCTTTGGAATGGTGTTTGTCTGAGAGACTCGAACAGTTCCTCTTGATTGTTACGCTTGTGTATCTCTTGAAAGGAAGCTGGTAGTCTGATCTTTGCAGCATCGTTGTCATTCCAGGCGCATTTCTTCAGCTCAAAGTCCCTCATGAGCGTGAGATAGTCTTCTCTTTCCTTCTCGTGGAACTCGACAAACGCTGGGGCGCCACTTAGTTTCATGAGGAATTGCTTGAATTTCTCGTTCACTGTGTCCCCACCCCATGGACCACCTGTCGGAATTATCTTCTCCTGCAATCTCCCGTCTTGGCTCACCCCGTGCACCGTCATATATATCGTTCCCCCTGTAATATAAAATAGTTTCACTAGATTTGTATTCAGTGGATGGGGTTGGGGTATACGTACACCTCCGCCTTTGCTGATCTTGCAAATATTTGGCAACTTTTTTCTATTTCAAAATACTTGAATATTGTGCTTGAAATTGCTTGAAATCAAGCAAATTGATTGTCTGAGCCTGAGCTGGGCTACAGCTCAGACTCAGACAATTAAATTGCTTGATTTCGAATTGGCATTTCCAATAAATATTCAAAAACGTTGATAGTCTGGGCAAGATTAAACCAGGCCGTTATGTACATGTATATACTATCGTATTGTTTCTTTGCTACACCTGTACCATGGGCCCGTTTCATTAAGCTTCGTATGACTAAAATGTTCGTAACAATAGTTTCTTGTAAACAATTATTGGATATGCAGCCTATGCTCAATAAATATAAATCCATCAATTGCAATTTGCAGACGATCCTAAATTTGCACTTACGAACATTTTGGTCGTACGAAGTTTAGTGAAATGGGCCCCGGAATTGCTATGAGTTTCCTAGCCCTGTCTGACTGAAAAAGATACTAGCCTGGAATATTATTATTTTATTATTCTCGGCGAGCCTCGGATTCATACGAATTTCCTAAATTGCCTGATAAACTTGCTATCAAAAGACACAAGCCTGCTATTTGATATTTACGTCTGCCTACTTTATGGTGTACGAGCGGCCACACGCATAAACGTCTTGGCCCTTTAGCTCCAAATGGCCGGCGTCGTGATGACGTAGTAGATCTGACTTGCATCCAAATACAGTTCCTTCTCGTTAACAGCCTTGTTAACGAGAAGGAACTGTATTTGGATGCAAGTCAGATTTTCGATTTGAAATATCCGATTGAATTGAGACAATCTGCAGTGCGAGAAATTATGTCCCCTCCGCGTCTTTGATTGTCGATCTGAGCGACAGCTTCTGAAATGTATAGAATATATCCATAGTCTCCTTCTTCACCCATATTGCCGAGTTTTGTCGCCGGGTTATTAGGAAAACCAGACGTGGTACGGGTACGGGTGTGGGATAAATTACATAGAGCACGGCTCAAGCTCGCGGATTATCTGCTCGTACATACGGACCAACCGTGCTGTAAACATTACTTTTATCCCACGAGTACATACATCTTTTTTGCTTTTACATGTGAGGTTTCCTATTCCTGAATTTCTGCGAACATACTGTCAATTTAAGACGGCATTTACGGTAAATATCGTATTTTTTAAATTCATGAAATATCGCACATTTTTTATGTACAAAATTATATAACTTGTCTTCACTGACAAAAGCTTCTAAACGGGTATACTTCATTCACATATTATCAGAGTAGATAGAGCCAATGTATTATTCTGTAGTTATGTAAATATAATCAGAGACATATATCTAACCATAAATCATTGATATAATCCACAATCCTACTGATATTTAATATGGTATTTATTAATGTACTACACCCATTTATTGAGCTCATAAAAAACTCGGCTGAACCTTGTTTATTATTAAATCAGTAAATGTGTTCGTATAAATATGATATTACGTCATCAGTCATAACGTCCTCATTTATATATGTATATCGGCCATACAATACATTCATTCTGTCAACTCACTTTATCGTCAAGCAGCCCCATTTTGAACCTTGTGAAATAAAACCACTTTGTATGCCGTTTTTTCTCAATCAAGTCCGCATCCTTTTCTTCCGCCTCGTATCCAAACGAGTCCAGCTTCTTTTCCGGATTCAGTAGCAATTTATCTGAGGTGATATAATGTCTGTTTGTAATTGCATAGCACACAACTATGGTTCAGAATGGAATGATCAAATGCCTGATTTACAGTGGAACCTCTATAAACCGGACACCCTGGGGATCTCAGACGGAGTGGGTGGTTGTTCGGGTGAACGCGACGGCGTAAATTAACGGTAGGGGTTCCTCCTTATAGGAATCACGATATGCCTGGTTTGGCCCTCATGTACGTTTTTATATTTTACTCTTTTGTTACCTGGGAGTTGAATTGGGTCATTGCCCATTATAAAAGTAGTAAGATTATTACTGATATATTCAGCATGCTGAGCAATACTTCACATCTGCACAGTTATATCAGGATCCGCAATGTTCACCATTCTATCAATGAAACACCCGTCATGCTTCTAACAAACAATATATATATATATATATATATCTCTATCGGACTACAAAAGTGTGTTATTTGCTCAGGAGCTACCCTGGTCACACGTCTCATTTCTTCAGTCACCGTCACATATCTCTTTAAGCATATACATATCAACCGTTGGCCCCAGCATGCTCAGCACAAGAATTCTCTTTTCAGAATTCAACTTCAGCCTTCTGGACAGCAGCGTCAAGGACCTGCCTGATGATTTGATGTCCGCGAACGATGGCTCTCAAAATGGAATCACCGAACCCCGAACATTGAAGGTTTGCTTACCTTTCTCCATGAAACCAACTTGTATCGGCAAATCTAATTTTATCATTGTGTACATGTTGCTCATTTATATTGTTCATCATGGTTTTATTTTTACCCTAACCATTTGATTACCTACCACATCTAACATACTATCTTTTTATATTCTTTTCTTCTGCATCTAAATTGCTTGGCCCTAATGATACTCTTTTGTGTTGATGGGCCGTTAAGCACCATTCCATTCCACTGTAATTCAGGTATGTGAGTACTGATCGATGTATGTAGGCTTGGAAATCAAGCATACATCATCATTGCCAATTTTGGAGATATAATTCAGTGAAAGCTATCAGAATTACTGAAGCAGATGCTTGGGTGTCCGGCTTAGAGAGGTTTTACTGTATTCCCATTGAGAAATCATGACAAGTACATAAATTATTTAATTCCTCAAAATAACTTTGATACTTGGAATAATATGGCAGGATTGAAAAGTGCATGGTAAGCCCAGAAAAAAAGGACGTGTTTAGCGCCTAAACTTAGAAAAAGGGGCACATTCAGCACACGAAACAATACTTTTAATATTCTTTGAAATTTACATCATAATAACGGGTGAATGCTGGTAAAGAAAAAACATTAATTTGAGTTTCAAATTTTTGTTGAATAATGATAATGCCTGTAATTGTGTGATCAAATTGTAATAATGTAATTGCCAGCATGTCGCCACCAATATCAGGCATGGCGCAGGGGCATGCTTGAATATGATTGGGGAGAAACTATGACAGATTACAAACAATCTGGTAAGAGACAAGATATATGGGGTATGAGCAAAACAATTCGAACTATTTGTGTGTGATTTGGGAAGAAACGACACACTTTTGGGGGATTGGGAATGAGTCTTAACGCTATTGAACACCACAAACCTCTTGTGATGTTTGCAAACAGTGTAGATCCATACGATCATAACGAGCCGTCTCATCAGGATCTGCAGTTTTTGCAAGTAATTTTAATATTTATTTGAACAAACTCGCCCAGTCCATTCCAGTTACTTATGGTTGAAAGGGTTAATAATGGCCCAAAACTGGTAAATATTGTATGCCCTGTGCCACCACAGAATGCGGGTGTACCACAGCACGGGGGTGTCCCTGGGGCCCCAGGTCAGCCCGGCCAGCCACCAATAGCCGACCCAGAGAAACGGAAACTCATTCAGCAGCAGCTGGTCTTGTTGCTGCACGCGTACAGGTGTCAGCGGCGTGAACAGTCGAACGGAGAGGCATGCGCGCTTCCGCACTGCCGCACCATGAAGAACGTGCTGAATCACATGACTACCTGCAACGCCGGGAAATCGTGTCGAGGTACAAAGATCATCAGGGTTGTTGTTGATTGAATTGCAGCTTAATGATTGAGAAGTGCGGTCAGTAAGGTCTCTGAAAAATGTTCTTGGATATATTCGTCATTTATGTGTTTTGTATGGTTACAAAGAATGTTGGAAAAAAATAAAAATATTTTACCGACTTCGTACATGATCCGTAGCCTGACAGTACGTGAGCTTATTGTCGCGAAAGTCTGATATAGTAAACATGTGCTGGTGGTTATTTCATTTTCATAGAAAACGGTTGTTTCTATGTTTAATTATTGAAGATTTATGTTCTGATAGTTGTATAATGATTGCCAGGCTATTGTAACATCGAAAGAATATGCATATTTTAAGTAGAATTGGCGACCGAAAACTGTTGTTATCTCATCACATCATGTTGCGGATCATTGCAGATTAGAACAAGCTAGACTGATCACAAATCTCATAAACCCCATTTCTCCAGTCACAGCGAAGTATCAGACGCACCATGTGACGCACCAAGAAAATATGCGATCTTTTCAAGAAAAATATTTACAGAAACGGTCGTAATTTCTGTAAATTCTGCATTTGCTAATAAAATTGCAACTTTCAACGTCATTTATGGAAATTATCGTAAATTCTGTAAATATTTATCATATGAGATATCGCAAATGTTATTATTGTCAGTTCCACGAAATGCTGCCCAAGATTTATTGCTATTAAAACACTCCAAACTGCTTATTTTTTTACATAAAACAATGTAAAACTATTTTTTAGAAATGAGCCTAGTTTTTATTTCAGGAAAATCCGTCTAATAACAAAGTTATTTCGAATAAACAGTCATGGATGGGCTTTTGCCTTATAAATTCATTTCACCGAATTTTAGTTGTTGACAATAAAACAAGAAACTGCTATTGCAATAATCACTTCCGGTAAACAACAACATCAACAACAACATCAACTATTATTGCGAACTGAACACAAATTCTTAATAAATTTGTTTATTAACATCATTTTCTGGCATATAATTTAAACAGTTTGCATTAAAATATATCAATTAATCATTTAATCTTCATATATTTAGCGAATATCATTCATCCATAACGTTCCAAGTCGATCTGATACTATTGCTAATACGTCCTAATGTATTGTAAATTGTGAATGCTAACGAACTATTGAAAATATGATCGCACGTGACATTTTAACATTGTAATCCTGCATTAAATTCTTGATTTATGGCCATTACTTCATTATAGGACCGAATTTAAACAAATGAAAAGATGGCTCATTGCTAAATTTTCCTGAAAAATGATGTTATGCCAAAAAATAAGAGTTTTAAGAGTGTTTAGATAGGTGTAAAAGTTGGGCAGGTTAACTTGAAACAGACAGTAGGTACAAAGTCACATGGCGGATCACGTATGACCTTAGTTGTTGCTGGGACGCTAAAGCCTTTCACCTCGCTCCTTTTCCATCCAGACTGGTCACAAGTGAAATTACCTGCTTGTTCTGTTTCAGTTGCCCACTGTGCGTCATCACAACAGATCATCACTCATTGGAAGAACTGTACTCGGCAGGACTGCCCTGTTTGTATGCCCGTGACACATCTGATATACAGAAACAGCCAGGTACGGTTTCATTCTACTCAGTCACTATGTGTTAACCCTTTCAACCCTGGATATCCTACAATGGATTTTTCATATTAAGTGTTGGACTATTCCATCAATGATGGATGAAAATGTGGATTTGTTAGAGGTGAATAATAGCGACAACTGCTAAGAGCCAGCTCATCTGTATCTGCAGTGTTTGTACATGTTGGCTTTGCGGCCCCTAGGGTTGAAAGAGTTAATTAATAACCCGTTCACCCCTACATATCTAACATTGGCTTTTTCCATGCTCAGTTTTGGATTATTCCATTAACTCTTTCACCCTTAAATGTCTGATATGAACTGCTCTATTCTAATTCTTCGACTATTCTATTTATCCGAAAAGGGGTGTGCATAAAAATCTAAGTTGGCGCTAGGATTTTGAAATTAGTAGCCAAAATGGACCGATAAATGACAATACTATTTTAAATTTGCTCCAATATTTGTAAAAACTCAGTACTTTTTCACACAATTATTGAAATTATTAGGGCTTAAAAAAAATATCGGCCGGGCAAGTACAATTATAATCTACTCGCCCAGATATCTACTTGCCGAGAAGTAATAGTTACTGCCCTAATCGAGGTGTGCATGTGTTTGAACAACCTACATGTGCCCATGGAACACCGAGCCGCGAAGCTTAACTGACTTACACATCTACTTACTGACTACCGTTGGCTAGTATTCAGTGGAAATTTTGAATTTCCATTTGACATTAAAGGAACTGTCTCTACAGTTATGACAGCCGATCAACATCCATGTACGCATGCTGTATAATATGCATGGGAACATGGTTGCTTAAATCATACTAATTCCCAGAGAATATCAGGCTAGTGTAGTTTGAAATACCAGTTTATCAGGCAATACTATGCTGTTTCCGAGCCGATCCTCCTTATCTTGATATCGAAAGACACTAGACTAGATTTCTTTTATCAGGTATCGTTTTATCACAGACCTAGAATAAATTGACTGACGACTCCGTGCACATAGACGGAATTTTGATGATATATTGTGACGCCGCGAGATTTCGCGCGATTTACGATATAGCCGTATGATCGAGAAAGAAAATTATATTTAATCGAACACAGATGAGTAGGTTATTTGTACCAGTTTACCGACAGCCTATTATTTTACATAGTACAAACATACTATTTTCCAAATACTCCCAAATATAACGCGGCTATGTGCTTTTCACATTGTACAAATAGTGTTTGTTTACGCTTGTTTACGCCAGCAAATATCTGCTAAAACAACGCTGAATTTCTGCCTGGTGGATGATTTCCCATCCAAATGATTTAATATACACTTGTAAGACAACACAAACAACTAATTATCATGTTAATTGGCATCTGTAAGAGAGTATGACACCGCGTAAAACAATATAAAGTCTGTCCATTTGTTTACAATTTATACAGGTTTGAACCCGTTAACCGACTGTACCAGTAGTCGGCAGCAAATTTTCAATAATGTTATGATGCGGTACAATTAATATATGCATGACACGCATCGAATAGTGCATACAGCTATTTATAAATTATAATTGTATTATCCTCCCAATTATCTGTATCTGTTTAGTTAGACTTTATATTTTAATTCATTCTATTTGTCCGTGTCCACTTTTCACGTGATTTCCATGTGAAGCAGAATCTGCCATTGCAATATTGTAGCACGCAAAACTTTCATTTTATTGAAGTTGTGTTTTTTTTGCAAAGCATATTATAATGGTAGTATTGTCACTATTGTCCGATAAACATTATTGCCATTTGTAATTCTCTGTTGCCCTTAATTATGTCATATTCATGCTATTTATCCACTTTTCACGCGATTTCAATGTGAATCTGAATCGACTATTGCAATACTGTAGTGCGCAAAACTTTTGTTTCATTTTATTAAAGTTGTTGATTTTTTTTGCAAAGCATATTATAATGGTAGTATTGTGCAGTAGACGGTATTGCCATTTGTAATTCTCTGTTGCTCTGCTATCCAGAGACTTTATATTTCATGCTATTTATCCACTTTTCACGTAATTTCAATGTGAACCTGAATCAGCTATTGCAATACTGTAGTGCGCAAAACTTTTGTTTCATTTTATTAAAGTTGTTGATTTTTTTGCAAAGCATATTATAATGGTAGTATTGTGCAGTAGACGGTATTGCCATTTGTAATTCTCTGTTGCTCTGCTATCCAGAGACTTTATATTTCATGCTATTTATCCACTTTTCACGTAATTTCAATGTGAACCTGAATCGGCTATTGCAATACTGTAGTGCGCAAAACTTTTGTTTCATTTTATTAAAGTTGTTGATTTTTTTGGCAAAGCATATTATAATGGTAGTATTGTGCACTAAACAGTATTGCCATCTGTAAATTGATGTTGCTCTGCTATCCAGAGACTATATTTCATGCTATTTATCCACTTTTCACGTGATTTCAATGTGAATCTGAATCGGCTATTGCAATACTGTAGTGCGCAAAACTTTCTTTTTGATTTTTTTTGCAAATCATATTATAATGGTAGTATTTTTGTCGCGATCGCTTGCGGAAAGCGCGATATAGTCGGCACGTGTGTCCGGTTAAAGTTTTTGGTTAAGTTTTTTGGTTAAGTTTTTCGGTTAAAGTTTTTGTTAAGTTTTTTGGTTAATTTTTTGGTTAAATATTTTGGTTTAAGTTTTTTGGTTAAAGTTTTTCGTTATACTATATCTCTGCAACTGCTTTGCCCATTACCTTGAAACTTCACATGGGTGTTTATCATCATCTATATTTTCATTCGATCCCCCTCCCGTGCGGCCCCTGTGCCCAATGTCAAGGTCAAATTACTTTGAAGTTTTTTGGTTAAGTTTTTTGGTTAAAGTTTTTCGTTATACTATATCTCTGCAACTGCTTTGCCCATTACCTTGAAACTTCACATGAGTGTTTATCATCATCTATATTCTCATTCTACCCCCCCCCCCCCTCCCGTGCGGCCCCTGTGCTCAATGTCAAGGTCAAATTACTTTGCAGTTTTTGGTTAAAGTTTTTGTCGCGCCCGCTTGCGGAAAGCGCGATATAGTTGGCACTTTGGCGTACGTACGTACGTGTGTCCGGTTAAAGTTTTTGGTTAATTATTTTGGTTAAAGTTTTTCGTTATACTATATCTCTTTTTTTAGTGTCCATGCCTCGCCACAAGGAGCGACATGCAGGCCGCGGCCATCTAGTTTATATTCTTTGTTACTCTTATCACCAGAGACTTTACATGTCATGAACGCCATTTATCCACTTTTTACATGATTTCAATGTGTCAACGTAAAAAATAACTTTGAAATTTCCTGTGGAGTAGATTTTACATTTCGATTCAGTAGATTAATTCTGTTACAACTTTACCATATGAGTGATTCCATTCAAACGTCATGTGCATGTTTTTCATCATCCGTATATTTTCATTTCGCACCCCACCCCTGATCCCCCTCCTCATGATATTAATGAACTACAGCGCTAAACATTGGCACACTCTTTATTGTGAACAACCAGATATTTATTAGTGTCTCCTAGAATAAATTGTGTTCAAATATTGCTGATTATACAGTAGTCCAATTCTTTAGCAGGAGCAAGTCTACGCCACTTACTTAGGCGTGAACTGGTTAAAACCGTGTTAATTATTTTCGTTTCCGGAAGCTCCATGAAGAGGAATTCTTTCTCTATCGCCTACAGTGACGGAAAGGTTATGGTGCGCAGAGTTTCCCGCAATGATACAGACATCACTGATTTTCACCATCTTCGAATATTGGATTTTCTTACCTCTACAATTGGAATGGAAAATGTCAGGATTTGTGCTTTTAACCCTTTCAAACATAAATGACTGAAATTGAGTTTGATATGTTAATATTTGTACACACAATGATTTTCGAGATTAATCGACAGTATTTATAAAAATGGGGTTGTTATTTTTTTAAAAATATGGAAATTACTTGCAAAAAGTGCAGATCCTGATGAGACGACCCGTTACGAGCCGGCTCATCTGGATCTACACTGTTGGTAAACAGAGCTATAGAGGTCTGTAATGTTGAAAGGGTTAAGTATTTGAAAGAAGTGTCTCAGAAACTATTGAGTCCCATTTTCCATAAAATTATTCAACCGTTCAGTTCTGATCGTTGTACATTATCTTTCTGGGGCACATTTCACTTAACTTTGTACGATAAAATATGTCCGTACACATATTTTATAATTTTACAACACATCAATGTGGCTCATTAATCCTATCATATGAAATTTAGTGAAACGGTGCCCCAGTTTGATAACATCATGTTAAAACGATGCTTGTGTTGTTTTCTTTGAATTTACTTCATTGTGCACTTTGGTTGGTGTAAATCATTAGGGCTCCAGATAAGCTGTGTGTCTATATACCCACTGATTTCAAGTTTGATGCATATTTTATTTTGCAAATGAATTGATGAATTTACCAATGAAAGCACAGCTTTTCATCTCAATTAATCATTAAATGTTTCAATGCACAGAGAGCTATATTTAGACAAGACCTAGCTGACATCATTTCCTGTGACGTTAACCATTTTACTGCGTGGGATCGATCGATTCAGTGTCAAATCGTCAATCGCTTAGAAGTATTGCCATTCAAAAGCACGTTTATGGGCGATGCTTGGTGTGCACGCGAAGAGGCTGGGCAAACAATAAGAGTTATACGGTAGTTCACATATTGATTGAATTTTTAATAAACTAATTTCTTCACTCGCTGAGCTCGCTCGAAATTAATTTATTGCAAATTCAATATGTGAACTATAACTATTACACATACTTTTCTGATATAATATAGGGAATTAAGTTGAAACATCACTTACATGTATCTAATCTGTAAAAAAGCTAAAATAAACGTTTACTTTTTTCTTCAGCTCATGAATTTTCAACTTGATTAGTAACAAGCATTTTCCTATTTAGCTCTGTAACTACTGGAGTAATATTGATGCACAGATATGCAGCTGAATTACATATGGTAATAAATCACCAGAATGGAGTCGTTCAGGGATGGCGGTTTCACGAGTTTCATCCTTATCAGAATCAGGACATCCCTGGTACATTTCTGGCTTCCTTGTTACTTGAGATTTGAATATTGTTGTGCCCATTATAAAAGTAGTAAAATAAGTACTACTCCTAATACTTTTAGGGTTGGGGCTAAGTGACTATAATGTGGTGAGGACCTGGCACCATCACAACAGGTGAAATATGAAATCAAACCCAATTAAAATAACCTTAGCTGTTGGCAGGTCGTTAACACCACTAAATCAAATTAATTTGTTGATAAGTATAATCTTCATACATCATGGTAAGTATGTACATTTAAAATATGATCAGAAGAGGAAATACCTTATGTGACCGGTGTATCAAAGGTTGTGTATACTGTAGTTACTACTTAATTATGTTGAATATACTAATTTAATAAAAATAAAAAATACTTTGTTCAACTGAAAGTTGTGTTATCCCTCCTGTGCATCTGCACATAGAAGTTCATGTACACAGCGCTCCAGATAAGCATCGTGTGTAAAGACACCCTCTGATTTCAAATGTGTTGCTTATTTTATTTTTGAAAATGGATCACATGGTGTTTTTTTTTTCACAACATACACTTGTATTGCTTTTGTCAGCTCAATTAAGTGAATTCTCAATTTTAGTAGAAAAAGTTTACTCCTCAGTTTGAAAGTCAAATTAGTGTGCATACATTATATTCCCACCTTTGAAAATCAATCGCATTCAGGTAAATAAATGCATAAAATACACCAATACAAGACTTTACTTGAGCTATGTGTACATGTACTGTAAACAAATTGGCCACCCACTGATCAAAGGAACGGGAAGACATTGGCAGCAATTTTAGATCCTGATCGTCTTGCACGCTGCAACATTGCACTTCTGGTCTAACCGTTTTGCTCATGACAGCACACTTACTTCAGTCACTGAATGGGGGGATGGGCCATGCCACCCGTAGTAGAAGATCTGGTATTGGACACCAGAGGTTGGGAGTTCAGTCCTCGCCATAGGCGTGAACAATACTTGCATACTATTTCTATCCCACTAGTCTGTCTGATGAGACTTTAATACTGTGGTCTCTATATGACGTTAGCAGTTGCTGGGATGCTTAAAACCCATCAGTAACTGGATGTTGAATGGCGTAGGCCCTGGTCCGGCTGGTTTGCGACTATGCTGGTTGCAAACATCGTAAAGTAATTTTTTCCAACCTGTTGCACAACTATGTTGTACATTACATTACATGTAGCATAGCCGGACAGATTGACCGAGATTGATTGAATCAGATTGTTGGGACTTTGCTGGTATCACATGTTGTAAGGTGCTTTTTATTCGCCTGTGGCCCAATATATAAATAGACAAGCTGGTAGTACCCACAGGTTGAAATAACGGACGAAGGTTCATACATACATTAAATATACATAGAAGCATCAATAAGTGGAAACAAAATAAACTAAACATTTGTTACTCCCTCTTATAACATCGTAATGCGTTATAAGATGGAGTTTAAAAATGTTAGCTTATATTTTATTTTATAAATTATTGGTGCGTTTATGTATATTTAGGACTCCTAAACCCATCGCCCTACGATGCGCTTCGCCAAAAAAAATGCCTATTCAAAAAATCCCATTATCCCACCCACCTGGTATCGTACTGTACATGACGTTAATAGATAGTACTGTATGAGACCAAGTGGGTGGGGTCATGAATTTATTTGTAATGGTCATTTTCTTGTATCACAAGTCCGAGTATTCCACCTGTGATATCATCTGCCTTCCGACGCGCCTGTATGGTATAGCGCGGTATGTCCATCAGTCCGATTTGCGTTAATGCAGTATATACATGATCATGAGGATGATGAGGAGACTATTTTATTCATATGTACATACAATAATATTAGAATAGATCTAATGGTATAAACCTGTTAACTCACCGGGTTTGTGTGGCCACGTGGTGGAAACACTCAGCTGTGTTGAACAGGTCTGCTTCGGTCAGTAGTCAGGTGCATAAGAGGCCGCTTCAAGGCTTGAACCTACAACGGGGAGTACTCGGCAAGAAAATCATGCTCACGGAAATCCACAACCGACGCCTGTGTGTAACTAAGGGGTTCATTGGCTCAGCTAAAGTATGGGAACCAATCAGAGGCCATGTTATATAAATGGCGTCAGCTGATAGACCAAGGCTGTCATAAATACCGTAAAGGGTGTATTTGATCGTAAAGGAGCGTAATAGGATTACAACACTCCTCCCCGTTTTATTTGGGAAGACGTTGTGGTGTACGGTATCAATTAAATGAATCATGTGGATCAAAAGTTTATGTTATAAGGAAATTGGATCCTATGGCAAGTAGTATAATTGCTCAATGTAGTGCTATATGAATGTTGCAGTAGTTAATTACATATAGGGGTTGTGTAGACACGAAACATGTATACACATGAAATATTTTACATAATAACAATATGTTGAGGCATATCTTGCGCTCAAAAATGTAACCGTCAACAATAACGATTTCTGCCATACATGTGAAGAAAAATACAATGTAACTCATGTATACTAATAAGATACCTTGTCCACAAGGTATGTACATCAGTCTGTCTACAGACAATGAAAAATGGTAGCAGATCTGCCAATAAAATTACAGGAATATAAAAAGTAGATCAAGAGTACGGGAATTCATCAGGATATATACATACGTTTGGTGTAAAAACAAGAGTTTGAGCACATGTATCAGCTTTCACAATAGATGCGGGATGCGTCAACAGTACTCGAGCGAGATAGAGGAAAGTCGAGAAAGATCAAGAGAAATTGATGTTGAGAGATGGGTCTGTATACCTCATTGATCACCACGGCCAAGAGGATGAAATGGAGACGACCACCCTGGATCAAATCCGGTACAAACCCCTGGCATTAGCGTTGCACACCTGCCGTACCACTGGCAGGTGCAAAGACTTCACCTCCGCAATCCTCCTACAAACTGACTCAATATGCCAAGTGTTGGTGTGCCTTTTGCTGGTGGCATGCAAATAGGGCGAGTCAGTCTCGAGGAGGACCTTGGACAGATCCAGAGCAGCCAGAATCGAGGACGCAGTCGGGTCACGCAACACTGTGTTTGTGAATCCAAAATGAACATTTGGAAATGACCCCAACCACCTCCTCAACTCCTCCACCCCACCAACGAAACAGTGGCGATGAATACGTAAATGGCACAGGCCCATCTCCACAATAATCTGTCTCACCTCCTCAGCAGCCGAGCCATCTCCATGATCTCTCGTGTGAATAACGAGTACCTAGTCATACCGCTCAGCCAAGTGCAACACACGCCGCAGGAATGAGCGCTGAGACTGGAACCTCTCCTCTCGGCACAAACGTCTGTTAGGACAGTTATAATGCCGACAGGAGGAGGTGAAATCCAGACCAACCTCGCCCACTGCCACGAAGTCATCCCGGCTCAGCATGTTCTCGATTTGAACAAGGTGATCGTGCCCCACCCGGGAAGAGCCTACGTGGTGAGGGTGAACTCCAACAATGCAATGCACATGTGGGGAACCCCGCACCTGGCGAGCCCGCAAGGACCACGAAGATGGAAATACATAGTTGCCAACCAGGTGGGACAAATGGATACTCTGATGGTCAGTACCCGCCTCCAGATCAATGAAGTTGGAAAAACGGGTTTGTTTGAGAAGGGTGTCGATGTGGAAATGAGTATCGATCGATGTACTCGGGTGTGGAATCTTGGACTGTAGGGGGCAATGTAATGAATGGGGACTGGTGGTGTAGAAATTCTATATGTACATTTGCTGGCAGTGTGGAGATCATTTTTACTAGTATCTTCCAGTGCATTAGGGACAGAATGTTATTGGGGGTGCAATTTCAAAGGAGGTTGGAATGGGTCGAGAAGCTGATTCGCAGTAGTGTTGGAATGCGGAGACCTCAATGTCTGAGAAAAGTGTGTGTTGCGTGATGAGTGGATGCAGTGAATGTTTCAGAACGTGTTGGAGCAAAGCGTCATGGGATGTAAGGTTCAAGTGTGTCTCAAAAAGAAGAAAAAGGCTATCGATGTATGTAGTCCAGAATGGAAAGTGTGATGTAGAAAAGTGCAAGTCTGATGTGTCCTTGTTGGAGTGTACAAGTTGGAGATGAGGTTTCCACCTGGTTACTGCTTTTATACAGCTCCAGCAAGCAAATGTCGGTGATGATTGTGGAGGAAGGTGACTGGTGATACAGTGTAGACGTAAATGTCGAGTGCTGGTAGGGCATAGTAAGCAGGTTGGATTGTTTCTATGTTTGACAGGGAGATTGTTGGAATTTATGATATGCAGCTCCTGCAACACTAGCTCCTCGGCCTCAACGTAGCCTACCTCCTCTTCCAGTGACATTGTAGGTAGTCAGTAGTCAATATTCCACACCTCTGCAGGAGCTCTGCTGTTTTATTGTGATAAATACAGGTTATCCTGCAAGGGCAAGAAAATAATAGGTTGATATATACATGTATATAACAATTATGTAAAATATTGAATTGCTAATGTAGATAGTTTATATAAGTTTATGTTTCGCGGTGGAGACTGGCGGCTAGGGGAATAGTTTAATTTGAACCTAGTAAATTACTTTTACTTTATAATTCAATGACGATATGCACATGTAACAAAAAATATACAAAATAGCATGAAACAACAATCATGAAAAATATTAGCTATTCCAAGAACCGAGATGGACGCCTTATCTGTCTACCAGATCTGGATTGCTGCTCCCGGACAGGCTGTTGGCCGAGAATCAGGGTATCGGAAACCTCAGGGTCGACACTCGCTCGTGGAGTACCCTGCGAACAGACGGCGCCACTCACAGGAAGATGCCGTCCCTGCTGCTCCCCATCCCCTACCGTATTTGCATTCTGTACAACAGGTACAACACCTCGACGTGGGGTACCCTGCGAACAGTCGGCGCGCCCACGAGGAAGCGAGGTCTCTGGTACAGGGTCAACAAACCTGTCCAAGCCAATAACACCAGATTCACCATCGACGTATGGTAGCGTGACATCTAAGTCGTCAACCTCGACATTCTCGGTAACTGACTGGTCACCCTGACTTGGTGTAACGGCGGGGGTAAGAACATCATGGCGTTTTCGCCGCAACCAGATAGGAATATGGGTGTCGCGGCATAATTTGAGCCTATCATGGTGGAGACATTCTCTGCCTTCCTGCCTGCTACAGTATATAGTGGCGGGGCACTTCTCACCACGATATGCGGTCTTTTCCAAGGTGATCGCAGCTTGGAACTGACGCCTACCTTGGCGGAAGTGTCCCTCACAAATACACGATCTCCAACCTCATAAACATTTTCCAAGATACGTAGGTCATAGTCTATTTTCTGACGTATTTGGGCAGTGTTTATGTGTTCTCTGGCAATTTTGTGGACCCTAGCAAACTACTTGTCGAGATGTTGCACCCACTCATAAGGAGTGTACCTTTCAAGTTGGGTTTCAGATGGAGGGGGCAACAAATCGACAGGTTGAATAACTTCACGCCCAAGCATAAGCCGATTGGGCGTGAAGCCAGTTTGACATTGCTGCATTGAACAGACAGCCATGGCTAGTAGGTGGATATCTTTGTCCCACTCTCTGACTTTGCCGTCAATGCAACATCGGATCATTTGGAGAACTAGTCTGTTGTAAGATTCAATCTGACCATTGCCCGAGGGGTGATAGGGAGTGGTGCGTTTGCGGGTAATCTCCAGGAGTTCACAGAATGCCTTAAACAAATTACTTTGGAAATTCGAGCCTTGATCTGAGAAAATCTCTAGAGGACAGCCAAAGTATGAGATAACCTTAGCGAGGAGCTCCTGGGCAACCGTCTGTGCAGTCTGATCAGGTAGGGGTATCATGTCAAGCCATTTTGTGAATTGGTCTATGACCATCAAGATATAGACATTCCCATTTGTGCTTTTGTTAAATGGGCCTAATATATCAAGATGGACCCTTTCCATTGGGAAACCAGAGTGAAATTCCCGTAACGGGGCTCGTGGTGTGGAGTGTAATTTCTTATTCTGGTTGCATACATGGCAACAACGAACATATTCCCTGCCGTCCCGGGACATACCATACCAGTGAAATGATTGTTTCAGTCTGGCGGTAGCGTGCTTGGCATCATGGCACAAAAACAGCACTTGGTTCCTTAGGCCCTCACGGACGACAAGCAGTGAACGAGCGTGGTTATCTTCTTCCCACCGATAATAGAGGACCCCCTGTCAAATGTATAGATGGTCTCTACACATCCAGTAAGACCGGGTGGCGGGACTGGAAAGCCGGAGTTCCTGCTGAGAGGGATCGTACTCCGATTCAAGCCAGCCCAAAATTGGTTCAATATCAATATCTTGAAGCTGTATTTGTTTGAGCTCGGCAAATGAAAATGAAACAACCCAATTGGTAATGGGATCAGCCTGGGGTACGTGGGGTATGTCACTATCATCAACAGGGCTGGTCCGTGGTGATGACGTAGTGACTGGATCCGTGAGTACTACAGGTGGAGTGGGCGGATCAAGTGGAGTGGTTGGGTCAAGTGGAGTGGTTGGCGTGGGTGGATCAAAGTTTTGTGACCCGCCTATGTGGATAGCTCTTACTGCAAGAGGGATTACGTCATCAACGTCATATAGAAACCTTGACCATTGAGTATGGGCCCTCTCGCAGTAAGCACACCTCCACAGGGAAGACATTTAGGATCTGTCCCTGCAGAATAACAGTCACATGGGGGTAGGGTGTCTGGAATCCTGGACAGAGCGTCGCAATTGATATGATCTTTGCCCGATCTGTGGAGGACCTCCATATCGAATTGTGACAACTCTTCCAGCCAACGTGCTAGTTGACCTTGGATGTTCTTAAACCGTGTCAACCAGATCAAGCTGTTATGGTCTGTTCTCAGGTAGAACTTCCGCCCCAGGAGACAATGGCGGAAATGGCGACAGTATGCAATTACGGCTAAGAGTTCCTTTCTAGTCGTACAGTAGTTTGTTTGTGTTTTCAATAATGTATGACTTGAAAAACAAATTGGCTTGATTTCATTGTCTTGAATCTGTGACAATGATGCCCCAAGTTGTTTGCCGGAGGCATCAACGTCAAGAATGAAAATGCCATCCTGTGTAGGGAAAGACAAGCAGGGTGCGGTAGTAACGGCATACTTTAATTTCTCAAATGCGATGGTGTGACATGTTGCCCATGGCAACGGACCTTTTACGGTAGTGAGCTCGTACAAACAGGATGCAATATCCGCAAAGTCCTTGATATGGTCTCTATGATAGTTGAGAAAACCCAGGAAAGACTGCAGTTGCCTTTGGTCTGAGGGCAGGGGCCAGTTTATGACTGTTTCCACCTTTGACGGTGATATTTGTATACCTGCCTCAGATACAGTCTTCCCCAAGAATTCAACTTCCTGTTTAAGTAGTTGGCACTTCGCAGGCTTCAATTTGAGGTTGTGCTGACGAAACCGTTCAAAGACCCTTTTCAAATTGTTCAACGAGTCTTCGACAGATTTCCCAAGAACGATAATGTCATCAAGATATGCCAGCAATTCCTCCCACAATAGCCCACGGAGAACCAATTGAATAGCCCGCTGAAACGTAGCAGGCGCATTACAAAGTCCGAACGCCATGCGTACGTGCTGAAATTCACCAAATATTGTGACAAATGCAGTTTTTTATTTCGAGTCTGGGTGTAAACGAATTTGGTAATATCCCATGGCCATGTCAGGAAAATTGAAAAACTTTGTCCCTTGTAATGTATCCAAACAGTCTGATATATTTGGAATTGGAAATCGGTCTTTAATCGTTGATTTGTTCAATAAGCGATAATCTAAACAGTATCGTACAACGCCATCACGTTTACGGACAAGTACTGGTGTGGACGCCCATTCAGATGTTGAGGGCTCTATAATGCCAGTGTCAAGTAACTTCTGTAAATGCTCTCGCTCCTGATCCTGGAAGCCTAGTGGTGTGCGGCGCATCCTCTCCTTTACAGGAGGGGCTCCGCCAGTATCTATATGGTGATACACACCATCTAGACATCCCAGATCCATTTCGTCACGAGCGAAAACATCGCCAAAATCAACCAACAACTGACGGAGTTGATTTTGTGCGGATTCATCAAGCCCTGTACTTGACTTGACATACAGGTCGTGTAGGTGTGGAGGTAGTACGGGGGATGGTACGGATGGTTTTACAGGTGTTTTTACAGGCGTTACCTACTATGTTGGTTTTGGTGGGGGACCGGCAGTGCCGGTTTCATTGTACTGCTGTTCAGTTAATAATGTACAATGCTCTGCTAGACCAATCAGTCTACCCTTCTTGAAGTGCATGTACGCATCCGAGTCGTTAATAATGTTGGCAGTAAATGATGGCCCTTTACCATACATGGAGGCAATCATGGCACCATTCTTGCATGGCAACGGCTCGAACACGTACGCTTCATCACCGGGTTGATCCGTAAAACATTGCACAAAACCAACCGTCTGTGGAGGTACAACAACTTTCTTTGTGACATGTACACGGGCAATGTGGATTTGGTCATCAGTGTCAGCATATTTGAGTTTTGCGGGCAATGTTTGCCCATCTATGGCTACCACATTCCGCCCAAAGTCCACAAGACCAGCATATGATGTTAAGAAGTCAATGCCCAAAATAATATTGTCAGACATGGGGGCCACACAGACGTTCCATTTATAGTTCCGATGTCCCAATCGGATGTTAATATTTGGGACAATCTTGCCATGAACTGGAACTTCTGCGAGGCCATTCAGTACAACAGTGTCATGTTGTTGTTGTTGTTTTTGTGGAAGTTTGGAAAAGAAATTATCACTGACCAGTGTAATCATTGCCGCCGTGTCAACAATTGCTTCTGTCTGAAACCCATTGACGACAATGTCCACAACCAGTGACATACCTTTCAATTCCCTAATTACTATAGGGGGTTTCGCTAAGCCGTTGTCAGGGTGACCATGTTTTGATTGAGTTTGGACTGGAATAGGGCCACCTACTGTCCCAGTCCGGTCTCGTTTAAAGAGACCTGTGGTTTTTTGGTTATTTGGGGACTTCTATGTCCATTGGCTGGTGGAGAGCCAGCACGTACCGGAGAACCAGAACGTCCGGACCGCTCGTATGATGGCGATCTGCCATATTGTCCCTGCGGACTAGGGTATGACCCTAGCCGTTCATATGGTGGTGTACCGCCATATGACCTTTACCCCGATTCCCTTTCTGAGTTTCTATAACCCTGGGAATGGTTGGGAAGGTGTGACTGTCTGTATTGCTGTGGACGGGGCATAGAATCGTAATTTGACCTTGACCGATTCTCATGTGTCCTTGACATGTTGTCTTACGACCTTGGCCTGTCGTCATATGACCTTGGCCTGTTGTCATAGGTCCTTGACCTCATATCACGTGGTGACCTTGGCCCATAATAGTCTCTGTTTCTATATTGGGGAGTAGTATATAAGAGTCAAAAATATACCACCTACTGATGGAAGCCCCCCGCTACGCGCGGTGTCTCCCATCAGTAGGTGGTATCATGTTTGACTCTTATATACTACTCGGATTTTCCCCCACTGTTCGGCGGGTATGTATGAGAAGAATGGAAAAATATTTTTCAGCAACCACGAGACCATATATTTACTAGAGCGGAAGGATAGGAACACCGTTGGCATGCAGTTGAAAGGATAAAAAATAAAAAAATAAAACAAGTTTTAGGTCCAGCCGTGATTCGAACTAACAACCCACGTCTCCATAGAGTGGCGCCTTAGCCCACACGACCACGAAGCGAAGGTGAAATACACCCTATTAGAGATAAGAAATCCATTGGTTATACTCAGTATATATGACAATCTGTCATAAATATTGGCAACTTACATCCTATTAGAGACAAGAATTCCATTGGTTATACTCAATATAATGTCTACCATAAAGCAAATGAGAGAGCAAGCTAAGAGTTGGGGAATTTCCCTAAGAGGTTTGAGACTCAAGAAAGATATAGCAGATAGGATAAGTGACGCGCGAACCGTCGTCTACGAGGAGAGGCTGCGGCGTGCGGTTTCGACCGGACGACTGCCTGCCGACCCCGAAAAACGCTCCGAGAAATTGGAGAACGAGACGACGGCCAGTCTGCGTGCCACCGCTTACGCGCAGCGTGTAAAAGAAGATCCCAGCGCGCGCAGAAAACCACTATACAAAGTGTACTACAATAAGATTTATCAAGGTCTGGTGGGGAGACCTCCTAAGAGTAGGAGACAGCTCGCCAGAGATTTGGTGGAGGAGGGTCACAGGGTTCTCACCGAATATGCCGAAGCTAGGGAAACTGTTGATAGGGGTAGGAGGAAGATAATATGGACTTTTGAGAGGGGGGTAGACTGGGAGATCGCTAATCGCATAATGAATAAAATTAGCCCAGAGATGACCACGGCGTGTTATCTGAGGTATTCGTGCTCGTATCATATTAGGAACATCGAGACCGACGAAACGATGATCTATCACAAACAATCAAAGGGTAGTCCGTGGATAAACGAGATCGCCAAAGCCGAGAGTTGGATATCCGATAGAGAGAGAGGTCGAATGGACATCGACAAAGTCGATAAACCAAGCACAAAATGGACCTTCGTTCGTTGGATATCGGTCGAGGTGAAGATGATCATCGATGCGCAACAACTTCTCATGGGAGCGGGAAAACTACCCGATTAGTTAAGACAGAAAAAGGGAATGTATTCCGTCGACACGTACGACGACTACTTGTGTCTGTTTAGGTGCATAGCCATCCATCGTGGAGGGAGACCCGACCGCTGTTGTGAGAAGGCACGAGCTATGGCTCGCGAATACCTCGGTCACGATAACGGACTGGGTAGTAAGGGAATCCCCCTGGACGCTCTTAAGAAGGTCGAAGAGCATTTCAAGCTGGGCATTCACGTTTAAGAGCCCACCGTCGACGGAGTGTGGTACCTAATGAAGTCTCCGGCAAATTACGAAGCGGTTGGGGAGAAGACAATGACGATAGGAATGTTTGGAGGTCACTCGTTCCTCATAACGAACCTCCGCAAGATGACGAACGAGTACGGGTGCTCCGGATGTCAACAACGGTTCACAAAGTCGTGTAACATGCACAGGCACGCGACCACCTGCATGGGTGGGAAGACCGTGGTGACATGTCCAGGTAAGAGGGTAGAGAGACCGCAGTCGGCATACGAGAAGGCGTTCTATCCCAATGGGTCAGCGAGTGCGGTGTCTATTCAATGGTTGAGCAGAGAAGAGGAGAGGGTGAGAAAGCACATACATCACGCGAAATGCGGTCACGGCGGGGAGAGGTGGGTGGCCGGCGATCCGGTCGACGGCTACTGTCACGAAATCAATACCGTGTTTCAGTTTCACGGATGTTACTGGCACGGGTGTCCGACGCATTGCATGAGAGGTCACGCGAGATCGCTGTACAGGAGGACGGAAATTCAAGACGCCAAGATAAGGAAGGCGGGGTACGAGCTGGTGGTGATGTGGGACTGCTAGTGGTTGAATCAGGTGAATACCCACTATCCACAATCGCCGCGCGAGACTCTGTATCCTCACCAGATAGTCTACGACTTCGAGGCGTATCTCGACAAGTCGAAAACCACGCGACCCACCAAAGACCTGACCTTCGATGTCGAGCACGTCCCTATATCGGTGTCGTTGGGGGATACGATGCACGAGGGGATCACCCACATCTGCGAACGAGACCCCGACACTCCGCAGAGGAGAGGTAAAGACATCAGGGAGGGGGTTAAGAAGAAGTATCTGCCGACCGACATAGAGATGCTGTCGAAACCTCAGCGAGAGAAGATCGTCTCGTGGATCGACCAAGTCCAGGTGGTGGGGTTCAACTGCAGCAGGTACGACCTGAATCTCATCAAGCGGTACCTTGTCGAGAAGTTGGCGGCCACCGTGAATAAGGTGATGGTCGGAAAGAGAGCCAGCACGACGATGTTTCTGTTTACCCCGGAGTTTAGATTTCTTGACATCATCCAGTATCTAGGACCCGGTACCACGTACGACTGGTGGGTTAAGGCGTACGAATGTAAAACGGTAAAGTCTCACTTCCCGTACGAGTGGTTCGATAGCGCGGACAAACTCGACCATCCGGGATTGCCCGACTATCCCGAGTGGTATTCGAAGTTGAAGGGTGAGTTCCTACTGTCGTTGACAGAGTGGAAAGAGTGTAAGAAGGTATTCCGAGAAAAAGGGATGAAGACGTTCAAGGAATGGTTGCAACACTACAACGACTTGGATGTAGGACCGTTCCTGGAGGCTCTGACTAAAATGACGGAGTTCTACAGGGGAAGAGGCGTGGACATACTCAAGGATGCTGTGTCTCTGCCCGGTGTTTCCCTCCAGTACCTACTTCCTGGGACGATCGATGGGAAGGCGGACACGCCCGAGTTGTGGTCGCCGAAGTCTGAAACTTACGAGATGATGAAGCAGGGATTGGTCGGTGGTCCGTCCATAGTATTCTCCAAATACGCCGAGGCTGGCAGGTCAACGATCAGGGGTCAGGTGGGCAGTCGGGAGGAGAAGATGTGCAAGGCGGTACTGGGGTACGATGCCACGCTCTGTACCTATCTACTATGTCGAAGGACATGCCGTGCGGTGAGGAGCAGATATGGACGTGTGACGACCCGGAAAGACAGGCGTATATAGACCGTTTCGTGAGGAAGGTCAGGAATGAAGAGTGGTTCGGATTTGCGGAGTTAGATATAGAGGTCCCGGAAACGTTGAGAGACAAGTTCTCTGAAATGTCGCCGCTGTTCGTTAATCGAGAAGTCGATGAGACCGAGGTTCCGCAGCACATGAAGGACTACCTGGCCAGGACCGGGAGGACTAGAGTCGAAGGGCAGAGAAAGCTCGTTGGGGCCGTATCCGCCAAGAAGATGACCATATACTCCTCGCTGCTAAAGTCGTATCTGGAGCACGGTCTGGAAGTCAAGGCGGTGCATAGGGTGATATACTACACGCCCGGCAAACCGTTCCAATGGTTCGTGGAAGAGGTCACTGCCGCCAGACGGACGGGGGACGTCGACAAGAGCAAGGCGGTGTTGGCGGAGATATTCAAACTGGTTGGCAACGCGTGTTGTGGCAAGCTGATAGAGGCTCAAGAGAGACACCTGAACACCACATATACGAAGGATGAGAAGACTGTCGACCGGGCACTGAAGTCGGCGTTGTTCGAAGACCTGGAGGAGATTGGAGAGGCTTACGAGATATCGAGCAGGAAGACTCGAGTGGTGATCAACAGAAAGTTTCAGTGTGGCATAGCGGTCTACCAGTTGGCCAAGCTCCGGATGCTGGAGTTCTACTACGACTTCTTGGACAAGTACGTGGATCGCGGATATTTCGAACTTATACAGATGGACACTGACAGCATGTACTTCGCGCTGTCGGAGAAGACGCTGGCGAAGGTGGTGAGAAAGAAGATGAAGAGAAAGTTCAATCAGGACAAGGCCGAGTGGTTGGCGTGGGATAAATGGAGCAACAGAAATCCGGACCTGGACCAAACAGTAGAGCACGGGCTCATCGGGTTTGGTAATAGATCGATCTAGATGATATACATTGAGAGACCACACGGGATCAGTCGCGCGGCGGCGGCCACCCGCGAGCTCTCCCGGTTGATAGAGGTACCGGACGCCAACATCAGATGGAAGTCGTTGCTCCTCTAAACCAACGGGTCGCCCGCGCGAGACGGCGGAGTGCTTGCTCGTCATCTTTTTAGACTTGATGGCATCTACGGGCTTCTTGCCGATCAATCTGGTCACCTCTCCGTTCCGATTGTCAGTGCGTACGTCTTGCGACCGACGCGATTGTGAGTGAGGGAGAAACAGGAGATCCGCTTGGTGAACTTGGTTCGGCACCGGCACGTTGAATTTCGGGCGTGGAATATTGTGAGGCGCGGGCAAATAGATCTGCCAGATGGCCTGCTTCTTGAGCCATTCCTTGGCTGCGTTTTCGGAAATCTTGGTCGCCGCCGTGAGATTCTTGATGGCCGCGAGGCCCTCCCAGTAGCCGCGGGGGCTGTAGTACGTGTTTGCCAGCTTGCGCACTAAGCGAACCGATAGTTTGGTATCAAGCTTGCGCGTGTCCATCGTATGCGAGGTATTATAGTAGGTCGAACAGTCTCCAACACGCCCTCGTCAGATCGTCCGGTAGATGCGTCGTCGATACTAAACCTTTGTTGGAAGTCCAATCGCAATTGGGGCTGCAGCTGCCGGTTAAGTTTTCAAGGAAATCGGAGGAATCTAACATTCGTTTTGCGAAAAGGGTGGCCGATTGTTCGTCCTCGCGCCACGTCTCTAGAGAGTCTTGGGCCAGAGTGATCAGACCCTTTGCACCAGCTAAACGGTGTTTAATGGCCGTGTAGCCTACATCGATCAAAGCGTAATAAAGCTCGTCAACTAACATCGTTCTATATATATATTAAAAAAGTTCAATTGCTTATTGTTTTTGCAATATAGTAGCTGACGAGACCCACCACACCCATTCCCACGACGATGAACGCGATCTCGCGTTTTTTTTGGGCCTTTGACGGTACATAGAAATCTGAAAGTTGGGGCTCGTGATCCAGCGGCGCGAGAATTTTATGCGGATATACCCGCGCGTATTCGCGCATGGCTTCGTCAACGTTCCGGAAAGTTTGCACGGCGTGATTCTCGCGTCGAAGATCTTCGTTGAGCCAGTCCAGATGACTGATTCGTTTTTCCGACCATACTTCCTTTGCGATATTGAGTTGTTCTATAGCTAAATCGTGACGCTTTCGCTCCTCATCCGCGTCCGAGCTTTTCAGTTTCGAGAAGAAAAAGTTGCTACCGCTGAAAGCCAATGCGTTCACCACCGCACCACCTACTATTACTGCGAGCGTAGCCATTTTATTTCCATATATTAGCGGGTAGAATTCCAGCTTTAATTAGATAATCTCGGGTCGAAATAGCGAGCGCTACATTAAAGGTCACGTTTAATACGTCTTTCCCATTAAAGTCCAACTTGGGAGAGGGCCCTCCGAAGGCCATCTTTGATAGTCGAGCAAACACGATACTGAGACCCGTTATCACCACGGCGTGATAAAACTCATTCACTAACAGTTTACCCTCGTTTTCAGCCATTATTGCCTATAAAAGGGATCGCGATTAATGTTTAAATGGGGCGCAATCGGTTTCGTAACTTTCTTCAGAACCGCCTCCAACAGTGTTGGGGGTTGTCTCGAAATATATTTCCACACACACACGGTGCCCACAACTGCCAGACCACCACCAACAACCCACTGGATGATTTCTATGTAATAGGGGGTAGGAGCTACACCAATCAAGGATTGCTCTTCAATCCTGGAGCATGTTGGGGGAGAAACAGCTGCCATCGAATGTGGAACCACCGGGCGTTTTGCTGTTTCAACAGCAGGAACAAATAACGACCGTTTGGCCTCTCGAAGCTCGGCGAGTATTTTATCTTGTTTAGATTTCGGGTGGCAGCCGCTGCCCGCCCAGCTGCCTGTCTTTTTGGGTTTTTCTGTCGTACTTGCTCCTGTGGAGCTTGTTCATGCGGAGCTTGTTCCCCCAACGCCGTTGGAAGTGCTGCAGTCGGGGATTGTGGCTCCGTCACTCTCGCGGGTGCGTCTTGTGTCATCATCATTTTCTGAGCTTATAGTTCGTGGGCATATATGTCCAAATTGACAGTGTTTACCCGTGGTCAACGCGGTTGTCAGCGGAGCTAAGTACATTCCAAACGTGTGATAAATTGAGCAGCAGGCTGTTCTAAGAGCGTGTCCTACAAAAGGATCAGTCTCTAGATCGCGAATCAACCCCGCGGTGTTTGGTATAGGGAGAAGTGTACTAACGGCGGTAGCGTACAGATGAATAACCGCCGATCCGAGAGTTTTCGTCATCTCCGCACCTAACCTAGATTCGTATCGCGCATACATTTTATCGATCTCCGCATCTGACATCTTGTCCACCTGACAAACTGAGAGACGCCTACCGAGATAATGCTCCGATTGCCCCCCAGCAACCAGCGCAGCTAGCCGCTCGCGTCACGCCGCGTTTTCATTTTCTTTCGGGACCGTATCGGCAGCCGTGTCGGCAATCGTGCTGACAGGTGTCCCTACAGTTTCAGTCGTGTCGGCAGTCGGAGCGACTGTTTCTTCCATTAGCTGATCGAGAGGTTCGTCTCAGTTCATTGTGTTTATCGCAAGCAGTGCTATTCTTACAAGTCTCATAACATTAACATATTGCCAAGCGCACCATCCGATACTTATGATCACCATTATGTTCGCAACAAAGCTTGCAGCGGAGCAACAAATTGATTCCCACATTGTTCAGCATTTGTTAACCATTGTTCAGCATTTGTTCAGCATTGTTAAGCAATTGCTCAGCATTGCTAAGCAATTGCTCAGCATTGTTAAGCATTGTTCAGCAATTGCTCAGCATTTCTTAACCATTGTTCAGCATTTGTTCAGCATTGTTAAGCAATTGCTCAGCATTGCTAAGCAATTGCTCAGCATTGTTAAGCATTGTTCAACAATTGCTCAGCATTTGTTAATGCTTAACAATTGCTTATTACTTCGTAAGCAGTTGGTTGATTAGTCTTTAACAAAAGCTTGGCGTGCTTAGTTTCCGAAAGCATCTGTCGAACCTCCAGTCACTCCTCGCGCGTTGGAATAACGTCGTTCTCTCGAAGACAGTCGTCGAATGGGTCTCGATCCTTGCAGTGAAAGAGGGCGACCCATTTCGTTTGCTCGCGCAGATCCTTGAGGACGGCGTTGTACTTTTGAGTGCAGATCCATACGCTTTGTCCCGCATGGCGGCCAGAAAATGCGAGCTCAGAGAGCATGTCCTTCTTTTTGGTCATCGCTGCCTTGGCCGAGTAATCGTCAATCACGTATAGGGTGCGCTCACCCTGGAATCTTTGGTATGAACCACGCAGCCAATCGTGAAGCCTGTCGCCGGGGTCAACGACGTATACCTCAGGGTCGGCCCATATCCACGGGCGCCGCTGATAAGTCTCGTTGTGCCGCACAGTGGGACACAGGATCACAATGTGTCGAAAGGCATCGCGGTAGGAGCCCTCGAGCAAGTCCAGGATGAAAACCGTTTTTCCACATCCTGTCTGCCCACATATAATGGCAGAGTGGGCATCTCCAATCGTGAATTGGTATTGATTTTGTTTTATTAAATCAGTAGAGTGCTGTGACGTATCGGCCATTTTCGATGTTGAGTTGCGCGTCTGTTATTATATATAAGTACACGTTCAATGTGCCAGCTCCGTCCGCCTCTTTGGTTATCTGGATCGTCACACCCTCGCTAGCGTTCTCAACTTGGCGTCCGCTACCGTGCATTTGGTCGTCGTCGCTGGCTCGCATTTCTAGCCATAACGCGTACTTGATAGTCAGGAACTCCGCGAGGGAGACGTCCGAGAGCGGCAGGTCTTTGGCAACCGCGGCAACCTCCGGTGAGCGCTTACAGCCAGCAGCAAACTGCTTTCTGACTTCGTCCCACTGCTGGTGCGCGCGAAGACCCGCGCTGTAGAGTTGATTGGAGACTCCCTCTATCGTCACCTCTACCTTCGTGATTTTGGGATTATAGAATTTGTCGCTTCTTCTAGCCCCGAGAGCGAACCGACCCTCCTCGAACAGCATCAGTATGCCTTTCATCGAGCGGGCGGGTACGTTGACATTAATATTCCACAATCTGTCGCTTTTGTCTTTCGTCATCTTGCGGTGGCGAAGAACTCGGTCGTAAAGTATGGCAACGCGCCCGGCGTACTGGGTTCTGATCAATCGCGCGAGTTCAGTCTTCGTGACCATGTCGTACTCCAGCGACACATTGTCGATGGTATACGTCGATGCCATGTCGGTGGCTATGATAACTCGGCCGTAGTCGTTGAACGTTAGTTCGTATTCGAGGCGGTCAGTCAAAGCGCTCTGATAGTAGGGCATGTGGCTCTCCAGCAACTCGAAGTCGAGCGGGATGTAGAAGCGGTTACCATAAGCGGCCGCGACCGCGTTGTCGCTCGCGACGTTATCTGCCTTGTCACCAGCCCCGATTCTAAGTCTGGTTACGTTCTTATTTCGACTTGTGTCAATACCTTGACATACCGCATTTTCGCACTCTTGCGCCGTCTTCCACAGGTCCTGGTAGCAATGGTAGACGTCGCTGTCATCGATCGACATCACCTCATTACCAGAAATCTTTATCATGGTCTTCCTGACGATGGCGCGACCCAGGTTCTGAACGACGGTTCGGTTCGCGTCCGTCGACGTCAGCGAAATAGTGAAAGCGAGGCGAACAGTCCCCGGCATAATGACGTCGCTATCTCCGAGGTTGGAAAAGCGGACCAAGAACTGCTGGTTCTGATCGATCGTCGATGGGTTGTTCGTAATAACGACGCTCTGTCTCAAGCCTTTCGCCCCGAGGGGCTCCCGCAGTCTGTGGTATGGATTCAGTTTGCGGCCGTATTGACTCGAAGACATTATTGAAACTCTATTAAACCCTTATGGTTTTTTGTTTAATACATCGTTAAAGATGGCTGGTTACGATATTGGCATAGACGAATTCGATCGCACTACGGGCGACCGAGACGATTACCTCGATGTTGATGAGGACCTCGACGACGTTCACGAAACGACCTTCATAGAGACGCCAGGAACTCAGCAGCTGGTGTCTCTCTGTTTGGTCCCACACCCGGAGATACACTCTTCACAGGCATACCCAAAACTACGCACTTCGAAGCCAGACCCAAAAATACGCTCTTCGCAGAGACACCAGGAACTTCATCCGCTGGTATCCCTATGTGGGAGGCCCCACCCGAGACTCCGGCATGGGCTGGCGGCACCGAGATTCCTGCGGGGATCTCAAAGGATGAGCTGGTGCCTCCCAGGAAAACGGAGTCTCTGGTGAAACGGTGGGAGAGTAAGGTGTCTAAACACGGCATCAAAGCCACGTTGGAGTTCCGCAGCACTAAAAGAGTAGACCTGTGGGTTAAATGGGGCAAGAGCTGGAAGTTACTGACGTACAAGAACGACCCGACCCGGTTCCTCAGCCCCTCTTCCGTGAACCGATATGGAGTACTCTTAGCTCGAGCTCTCGGAGTGGTCGATGATCGGTCGCAGCTACCTCAACAAATGGTAAAAACCCTACTGGCTACCGACGAAACGCTGGCGAAGACGGCCACCGCTATAGAAACGAGCGATATCAGCGAGGTCCCTCGTATAGCCACCGACGCAATTGACACAATTGAAACCACGGTCAACGAAATAAATGGCACGAAGTATGACCCACCGTTACCTCTTCGCGAACTCCTGGGACTCGATAAGGCTCTGCAAACAACCCGGGGCGAACTGGTAAATAACCTCTCCAAACTCACGGCGCTGGACGAACATATCGCGCTAGAAGAAAGAAAACTTGGGGAGGCCCGTGGCGATAGAGAATCTACCGAGCGTATGAACAAACTCCTGCGGTCGTTGCGGGACGAAAGAGAAGCTCGATTGGAGGCTGCCTCGACTAACCGTGAGACACTCTCCGGACAATTAAGTCGGAGCAGCGAAACAATTTCGACGGTCCTGCATGAGGACATGACACTCGGTGAGCGTCTTCGCACTCTGTTCAGAGAGAAAGGCGTCACGATAGTAACCATCATCGCAGATTTCACCATGATTATATCGACCCTAATTATATATATATCGTCTCTATTTCAAGCTGTCAATGCTGGTGCGGCGCCAGCACCCGCACCAGCACCAGCACCAGCGCCAGCACCCGCGCCATCCGGCGGAGCCAAGGAGTGGGTAAAAAAGCCTCTAAAAGCCCTCGCCAGTCTCCTGGCTAAATTAGCCGGAAAGGTGGCTGCCGCGCTGCCTGGATTGATCGGGGGTCTCCTCTCCTTCTTGCTATCTATATCATCAAAAACGGCCGGATGGCTCGCCAACAATGTTTGGGCTTTAATCGTGGCGATCGCCGGTCTCCTACTATCCGCCCGAGAGTTCCTAAAACCATAGCGCGAATAGTCCGATCGCCACGAGGGCGACGACGAGCGCTAATTTCTCCTCCTCGTGGGCTGTGACACTAGTTCCCGCTCCTGAGCTGGAACTTGCTGGTGCATCAAACCCGATTGCACCAGTTGGAACAACGGTGGAACTTGCTGTGACACTAGTTACCGCTCCTATTCCAATTCGTGAATTGGTGTAACTTGATGGTGTGCTTTGTACTGGGGTGGGTGCTTGTGGTTTTATGAAATCGTTTCCACGCGCGGTGCGCTTGATGATATCCGCGTTCACGTTCCTGTTATGGCCGATCATTTGTTTGGCGGTGGCGATTACGATCTGATTATTGTAACCGTCAACCCGGTCGTCTCGTAGTATCATATTGCTCGGCGCCATATACATACCTATTCCAAATACATAGTCTACTGGGGTGCCGGCATACTGCAAAACGTCTTGATACCGCTGGATCGCATCCGGGAGGTCCACCGGAGATGAGATGGCGTCCTCGACATTTGTCAAGAACTGTTTTTGCGCGTCAAACGCCGTCCCGGTTCCTATTATAGAACTGCGCTCTTGCGCCTGTGCGCCGAGGATGGCCCAGACGTACGTGCGAATGGAGTCGTTGAGGCGAGTAACTCCGGCCTGCGTGAACCCCAAACCCTTATCTAACATAAATGTACACCACGCGTCCTGTATCTCAGCAGCCTGCTGTATGTAATCGACGTGAGCTCGTTTCGGAGGTAGCCACTCGAAGGATGAGACGCCGCAGTGCCGACCTCCAGACACTTCCGGCCCGAAGGTCATCGTCGTGGGGTCAAAATTCCCGGCGTTCCGACTGACGATGTGGTCGCCGGAGTGATCGTGTCTAAAATCAGTCTGTGTCCAATTCCCGGACTGACCCCGAATGAGAACGTCCCCGAGGCCAGTGCTGCTATTAAATGCTTTCTGGAGCCAGTCCGCGTCTTTTGTGACCACAAATTCGTTACAAATTATTTCGAACGCCCTACGGTCGTATGCGCTGGAAATGGGATTCCAACCGTCGTCCTGCGGCAGCCAGATTTTCTGTTCTTTGAGAATCCTCCTAATAGTGTAATACGTGTGAAAGTTGTAAACGGCCCTCAAGAAGGGATCCTCCGCGGACAGATGGTCCTGAGAGGAAACCCCACATCCGGCTGTTGCGCACCATACGGCGAAGTTGAGCTGATTCTGCCAAAATTGCATCGGTGTTGTTTTCCACCCGTTCACGGCCTCCATGGTAGTAATCTTGGGCAGCCTATATTGTTCAAAGATGTCGGGGAAGTTGGTTCGAAATCCTTTTTCCCCACTAACTTGGATAGTGGGGTGCACCAGTCGGGGAGCGCCCACCTTAGCGACGTAGACCCTGCCGACCACGTACTTTGCATTAGAATTAAAGCCAAAAGCCTTGGTATCCATTGAAAGATATTATTATGTTTGCTACTATCACTAATGTTCAAAGGGAAGCTTGCGAACTTCAAAAGTCAATCGACAACTGCTGCGGAAAACGCCGGGTAGGCCTCAGATCAATCACCTTCACGGTCGGATGGTACGAAGGGTTCGGCTACATGAAGAACGGACCACCGGTAGGTGTCAAAATACCACCAGGTCTTTGGAGTTTCAGAGAGCTCCAAGCTTTTTTCGCGTCGGAGCTTGCTGGTAGAGCCAGCCTCGCAATCTCGAAAGCCACCGGACTCGCGACCTTGACCGTCGAGCGCGCCTACCGGGTAAGGATCACCCCGACGTTGGCCTTACAGCTCGGATTTACAACAACATACCCTTCTGATAATAAGGGATGGTTTAACCCGGGCGAGCACGTCGGTGACATCCCAGTAAACTTTGCCTTCACGAAAACTCTCAGGGTGCACCTGGATCAATTGAACACATCGTACAACACGTTAGACGGAGCTCCCAGCACATTACTAAAAACTGTGCACGCCAGCGGCTGTTTCTATGGTGAGATCCTGACCTTAGACTTCCCAACCCCCGAGATGAAAGTTTTGGAATCGGGACACATCCACGAGTTGAAGATTTCTATTCTAGATGATAAAGCGGGAGAGTTGAATAACTATTACCCGATTTCGGTAGTTCTTGAAATAACCGATTAAACATAATATATTTACATATTAATCATGAGCATATACGGTCCAGGTAGTTCCAGCGCTGAACAGGACTTTCCCGTCGCGGGCGCAGTATATGATGAAGTCACAATGAGAAGACTGGAGGGAAGGATAGCGCAGGCCCGCACAGAGGCGGCTACGGCGATTGCGCACGTTCAGCGATTGCAAGCTCGAAAACCCATCATAACAGTTTGTGCCGAGGAGCGGGGTTCACTGAACGAGGGGTGCTACGAATATTCATTCGGTGCCAACGCGAGCAACAGATATGGGGGATACACCATGGCAGCGTCCGGGACAATTCTGCGAATGGCGGTCTGCTCGGTTAACTTTAGGGGACACGCTGCTGCCGAAATCCGAGTGAATCTCGTCCTGAACGGGGTAGAGCAGAAGTTTGGCATCATCAAGCACGCGGGGCAGAGGTCAGGATTTACGATATTCGATGATAACAATGCAATTAAAGTTTCAGCTGGTAGTGTTATTAACTTTGTAACAAAAGTTGCTGACCAATCTAGTTCAGCTACTGTAGTGACACTGTTAATAGAACTTGATTTATGATGAATGACGAGAAACTATATCCACACTTACCTTCGGGGACGACCGTTCCGGCATCCTTTAGGATGACCAGGATCGTCGAGATACAACAGATTCTACAACACGAGGGAGAGACGCGGACGGGTTATGCGAAGAAATATAGGCGGTCAGTCAATATAGTAGAGGGGGTGAGCACCGCGTTAGCCTCAGCTTCCGTTGTAAGCGGGGTGGGGAGTGTGTCTTTATTGTCAACAATCGTCACCGCTCCGGTCGCGGTGGCCTTGAGTACGACAGCGGCGGGGGCGGGACTGCTTTGTATGACGGTCAGACTCGTGGGTCGAAAACTAGAGGTCAAGAGTCGAAAGCACGATCGAATAGCGGTTCTCGCGAGGTCTAAGAAAAACAGTATCGACGTTATCGTGTCGAAAGCTATAGCCGACAACGATATATCAGATAGCGAGTTCAAACTGATCGTTGAAGAGATGGCCAGGTACCAGGAGTTAAAGGGCACGATCCGATCCAAGGCCCGACCACAAATTCTCGCGGACGAAGATGTAAAAGAAACTCGTCATGGAGGGGAGGGCCGACGAGAGAAAAAATCTTCTCCCCCGTCTCGGGACGTGATATGCTTATTCGCGTGTTTGAGGCAGCAGGAGATTCCTCCACAATACAGTCCAGCTGTTCCGACGGCCCCTCCATACGGAACATAAAAAATTGTTCGGGCCTCGTTACGCCACCGTGACTTATCAAAAACTATGCATCAGATCGATTCTATCTTTCTAACTGACTTTCCGATTTCAATTATTACTAAACGATAATACTTGCGAGCACGTAATTCCTTGCTAACCAGTCGATGCGTAGCCTGAGTGCCACCGCATGGTGGACATAGCAGTGACTCGGATCTGGTCCCTAACCCGCAAGCCGACATGGGCGAGGCGAAACGGAACCTCTTCGCATCCATGCCCGGTGATGCTTGCAATACTCGTAAATACCGGTACGAAAACATCTCTTGTGACTACCTGTCTTCAACCACGCACAATTAACTAGAACCATTGTCTGATTATATATACTGAGTATAATCAATGGATTTCTTATCTCTAATAGGGCATATCTTCTCATGCCATAAATATATGGTTTCGTGGTTGCTGAACAATATTTTTCCATTCTTCTCATACATACCCGCCGAACAGTGGGGGAAAATCCAAGTAGTATATAAGAGTCAAACATGATACCACCTCCTGATGGGAGGCACCACGCGTAGCGGGGGGCTTCCATCAGTAGGTGGTATCTTTTTGACTCTTATATACAACTTGGGGCGACCTTGGATACTGGGACTGGTTGTTAGAATAGCCTGGAGACCCTGGTTGAACGTCTGTACGTTTTGGTCTTATTCCAGGCAAGTCTGGTCTGGACTGAAAGTAATTATCTAGCGTTTGCTTAAGTTTCACATCCAGATCAGACTCCCCGGAGAAAGTGACATTTCTCTGCTTGAATGGCTTGCTTGTTTCGCCATATATGGCCTTGTTATTAGCCTGGTATTCTTTAACACCCCTTAAGGCCCCCCGGACGGTCTGTGGATCCTCACCCAGTACAAACATGGCAGCCGATTTGTCGATTATACCCCTCAAGAAACTCTCTACTGAGACCTGATTCGAATCACTTTAAGTCATGTCGCAGTAGACATCTTGCGCCAAGTTTGTGAGTCGATGAGCGTAGTCATCCAACGACTCGTCCTCCAACTGACGCGCTAATGTCAATTCCTTACGAGCTGTTTTGGGGTTTAGTTTGGTTGAAACCCGCTCGGTCAAGCTCCGCTTCAATACAGCATAGCTGTTGAGGACGGTCTCATCTTGTCCTTTGGCAAAATCAAGCGCATCCCCCACCAGCAAATTGACCAAATTGTTAGCCTTTTTCGGTGATCGCCACCCCCTTCTCTTGGCGACACGCGAGAATTGAAACAGAAAAGTCTCAATTTTCATTGCTTTATTGTCCCCCCAAAAGTAGGTAGCCTCGGTTTCGGTGGACTACGGCTACCATTGGATTCATCATCACTATCATTTATTTTGTAGTTGGAGTTTATCTTGCGTTTGGGAGACATGCCGGACAATGTGGATTTGCCATCATCCGGTCTGCCAGGGGAAATGCCCAACTGCTTTTGGGTTGATTGTTCCGATTTCGAATAAATACAATCCCCTGGAATGACACTGGTAATTGTATCGATCGTAGATTTTTGTGTTTTTGCCAATTTATCATTTCGTTTTGTGACTGGGTTGTCGCTTTTAAAGAATTAATGTTATTGTGCACAATTTGTAGTTCTGATGCAGTGCGTTTTTCTTGTTTCTGGACCGCGTCGTTTACATAATCAAAATTATCATACAAAATTTGTTTATGCGAGTTTAAATCGTTCACGCTTTCGCAAACTTTCTCAATTGTCATGTCCGCGGTGTCCCTTACATTATCAATTTTGTCATGCAAAAGACTAATGTCTGCTTTAGTAGCCATGGTCCCTTTAATATGATGAATGTCTATTTTGAGCGACTCCACCATACCGGTCATTTGTTGTTGTTGTTGTTGTTGTTGAATTTGCTTGAACATCGATTCCACCGATGAACTTGGTGGATTGTGTTCCAAGAACTCTGATTCGTCTGAGAAGGGCGAAACTGAGTTCGCGGACTCATCATCTGAGACCCTAGGAGATTTGGGGCCGCCAGACCCACTCGCAACAGGAAAGGACACCCCTGTCTCAATTATTTTTTCCCAGAAAGACTGGTCTTTCCTGGGAAGGCCTTTTGACGCCAGATATTCTGGTGTCAAACTGCGTCGTTTACGCAGCCTTACAATTTTCTGTGCTCTCGTTATGCCAATGTGGGGCAATGATTGCAACTGCTCCACAGTGGCGGTTTGAATGTTTACACATTCCATTGTCAGAAGACTGTTTGCTTCCGTAGCTATTTCTGACATGTTTGTGCGTCTGGTTCCTACACAATTTATGTGAATATCAACAAATATTGTTGCAACAGTTGTCACCAATAGAAGTCAGTTGTGACTGTCTGACAATGTCTGACAGCACAAAGGTCGTGTGAAATAATTCACACGTGTCTCTAAGAAGTGATTAATTGCAAAATAATGCAATTTATTGACAATAATAAACCGTCAATTTCATGAATTTGTGAACAATTCACAAGTTCGTTTCCGACGACGCCAATATTAGAATAGATATAATGGTATAAACCTGTTAACTCACCGGGTCTGTGTGGCCACGTGGTGGAAACACTCAGCTGTGTTGAACAGGTCTGCTTCGGTCAGTAGTCAGGTGCATAAGAGGCCGCTTCAAGGCTTGAACCTACAACGGGGAGTACTCGGCAAGAAAATCATGCTCACGGAAATCCACAACCGACGCCTGTGTGTAACTAAGGGGTTCATTGGCTCAGCTAAAGTATGGGAACCAATCAGAGGCCATGTTATATAAATGGCGTCAGCTGATAGACCAAGGCTGTCAAAAATACCGTAAAGGGTTATCTTATCGTAAAGGAGCGTAATAGGATTACAACAATAAAATACAGTTGACCTTTCCCTTTTTCTTGGCCGGGTCCCATTTACACCTGGACGGACTGAGGCAGTGTGCGTAAAGTGTCTTGCTCAAGGACACAACGCATTTGTCTCTAGTGTTGTCCTATATATGCGAGAAGAGACTTTGCTGGAACAATTCATTTCCAAAGAACAGGTAAACAAAGCTAGTTACTTGTTGGGTGTTTGTTTTAAAATCGCTGTGTTGACAAACAGCGACAGTTTATCGCATCGGATTTATACCAGTCGATTATCGATTATTAACCTTATTGGTTACGTTATCGATGAGTGCGCGACAGGTGCTCGATGAACTCGCACTAAAATCTCGGCGCCACGAGAACATACGGGATCTCGTTGTAATTTCACGGAGTCGCCAGTCTATTTATTCTAGGTCTGTGGTTTTATGCTAGCCAATAATCAAATTTAAAACAGTTTTCGTTGAAAACAACGCCGACTTGTTTACGTTATATGTCTGATTAGTCTGATGTCATTCGGTAATGTCATGTGACGTCGTTCGCAGTGTGTCCAACTTAGATAGGTACCACTGTAACAATAAATGGCAGCGCTAAGCGAAGCCTATGCCCTCGCTGTCTGCCTCGATAATAATAAAAGAACACGGTCCTCGGTGACCTTGACCTTGGGCGGTCGTACCACAGGTGGAAGACTCGGACTTAATATGCAGTATAGCCTATATAGTGTCTATTGTACGGAAATTGGTGGGTGGGTTATCGGTTTACAAATGACCCATTTATCAGGTTCTAGGTCCGATTCTTGCACCTGTGGGTCGTACTGGCAGCCTTGACAATGAAATCAGGACTTTAACATTATTGCCTTACAAATTTGTCTTATTACAAACAAGGTGAACATAAGTCCTCAGTGACCTTGACCTTGGGCAGTCGGATGTGGGTAGCATGCATAACAAAGCACGATCACGTTGTGGCCAAATATTATCAAGAAAGGTGTTACTACGCATGTACGTACGTAAACAGTCCATGGACTAACGCTGTATCCCCTCTTGCCTATGAACGAACTACAATCAATGCCATATAAATGAAACGCAATGGGGTCCCCAGGGTGTCCGGTTTAGACGTGTGTACATAGCCCACCGCGTTTACGTTCAGCAGTTCTCTGTCAAAACATCGAAGAAGTGATAAGCACCCGACCATGTAGAATATATTTGCAATTGAAGGGCCTTTCATCGCCTGGTGCAGTGCGTACAACTGTACCTGCACGTGCAGCAGATGAATGTGTATATCTATTATTGTGGTCAGTTATAAAAGTCATTTACAAGGGGTGTTCAACAATTAATTTCCCAACACATACATGATCCCAATAAAATGAAATGACATTAATTTAATGAATGAAAACTATTGGCATACTTACAACAACAATTAAATTTAAAGACACGTTGTCTTATGTATGTGCAGAAAGTGATGAATCAAGTTTAACTTAGTAAACAATAATTGAATGGTAAATTTGCATGGACTGTATTAACCAAATCGTGCCTATAAGTCGTCTTGGTAAAATATGTTTCTTATACCAAATCATAAATAGCGTTGCGAGCGCTAGATTTGTTGACAGTCGATGGTACTATTTGTATTTAGTTTAATTAATTTCACATGTGTCTATAAATAGCAAAATAGTATATGTGTGGAACAGTGTTTTGATTTCAAACTAAAAAATATGTTATGTTTCACAAAATGTGCTTCCTGGTACTGAAATAGCGAACGGAAATGCGTTAACAACTTATCTCCCCTCTTCATCCGAGTCAAGTGTAGTACATTGTATATAAGAAAACACACAGTCCTTGTATATGGCATTTGGAGTCAATAAAGCGAAACATAGAGGAACATTGAATATCTTCGACAACATCTGAAACATGTGAGACACTGTTTCTTTAAAATACGTTAGGACATCTCTTTTGTCATATATCATCAGTTGGGTCTCTGTAGAGTGCACATCATTAGCAATTTAATCCTTCATATGTTTAACCGCTGTATTTTCACATGCAGTTGCAGTAATAAACCAACTTAAGTGATTGAACTTAAGTGAGTGATGCAGTTGCCATTTAACAATGAAACATGCCTTTTTTTGCGATAATAAAACTATTCTCAGTCAAAATGCATAAATATATATCATTATGATAGTTGTATGCCAGTCCACGTGTACATGCATTTTATTATTATAATGCATAAATTTGACTTTCGTAGGTAGCGTAAAATATATTATGTCCTGTTTTGTGTATAACTGGGATCAAGTGAACAATGGTCTCGAGCCAAAAAAAAGAGTTACAGCTATTTTATTGTATCTTAAATATGCTTAAGTTCGACTCGTATGTTCTTAAAGGCCGGCACTAGTTTGTTTATATTCAATATCATTATACACTAGTGTAATTAATGTGCAAATCCGATGGGTACAATAAAACACGTTAGGTAACCAGTATATGCTTAGTATGATGATGTGCAATAAATCAAATATAACATTTGTGTTGATGTAATATTATATTTATTAAAGTTCCTTGACTGATTTATAAAGAAACTCGGCATAGCCTCTTATGACATCAGTATTGATATACTTTACAGATTACTCGTCGGTGCGTACGGATTATGACAAAAAAATGTTTAGTTTACTTTATCTTCATTGAAAGGTGTTTTTGTTTGTGCCTTGTGGTATATTATCTCCCTGGCATAGTTATACGAGTAATGAAATATTTCTGTTTCTAACTTGTGTAATTTAAATAATTATTATCAGTTTCAAGTCAATTTTCTTAGTTTTCCGAAAATACAGAAGGGCCTTTCCCGATTTGTCACTCGCCAAATCGGACCAGTTACAAGAAAATCCTCATGTTGCGAGTGAAATTGTTTAGCCCTGATTATTAGTAGCCAAAATGTCAATTTTAATCTCGCCAGCGAAAGCGGTAAGCGAGACTAAGGTTTTGCTTTTCCGGAGTCGGAGTCGTCGTCGTCGGCGGCGTCGTCATCATTCATTGCTAAGTTTTCGTGTTACGGTCATTACTTCAACACATCAGCTACAGTCATCAAACTTTATGCATACCTTTACTATGATATGTAGATGAACATATGACTATTCTCGGGGGTCAAGGTCAATGCCCCAGGTTCAAGGTCAAGGCGGAACAAAGCGAGACATTTGATTCCACGGAATTCTTGTTAAAATATTAGTAATGCGAAATGTTAATTAGTAGACGGCTACCTGTAGCGCCAACCTAGAAAATAATGGCAAACCCTGCAAATCCTGATGAGACGGCTCGATATGAGCCGGCTCATCTGAATCTACAGTGTTTGTAAATATTGGAAATTTGGTCAGTGGGGTTGAAAGGATTAATGAGAAACTGATTTGTTTTTGTCAATAGAGACAATCACTTCTCCTTTCTTCATAAGAATTCTGAATATATGTGGACCGCCATTGGAATATTCCTTTTTATCTGTTGGGTGCCTTTGTGGATCAAATTGCTCATTCCAGTCTATCCCGTATGTGTATCGACAATATTCGATTGTCAATAATTGACGGGTCCCTTCCGTAGAGTATTTCCCCCTTTACGATGCATAGAACCGCTTCTCCCGGTGGTGTAAACACTATTTTACCCGGAAACCTGTCCTTAATTGTTTTATCATCAGTTCACAGTCTGAAAATCCACCAACGAGCAACAAAGTATCAATATGCGATAGGACCATCTTGATAGTTTCGACAATGCAATTAACAATTTTCCTCACGGTGCCTTCAAAGAGCCCGTAGCACATGTCCTTTTCAAGTGTCATCTTGTCTCGATTGAATGATGCTGAGCTTTGGAATGGTGTTTTTCTGAGAGACTCGAGCAGTTCCTCTTGATTGTTACACTTGTGTATCTCTTGAAAGGAAGCTGGTAGCCTGAACGTTGCAGTATCTTCGTCATTCCAAGCGCATTTCTTCAGCTCAAAGTCCCTCATGAGCGTGAGATAGTCTTCTCTTTCCTTCTCGTGGAACTCGACAAACGCTGGTGCGCCAATTAGTTTCATGAGGAATTGCTTGAATTTCTCGTTCACTGTGTCCCCACCCCATGTACCACCTGTCGGGATTATCTTCTCCTGCAATCTCCCGTCTTGGCTCACCCCGTGCACCGTCATATATATCGTTCCCCCTGTAATATAAAATAGTTTCACTAGATTTTTATTCAGTGGACGTGGTTGGGGTATACGTACACCTCCACCTGTGCTGATCTTGCACATATTTGGCAATTTATTTATTTTTTCAAAATACTTGAATATTGTGCTTGAAATTGCTTGAAATCAAGCAAATTGATTGTCTGAGCCTGAGCTGGGCTACAGCTCAGACTCAGACAAATAAATTGTTTGATTTCGAATTGGCATTTCCAATAAATGTTCAAAAACGTTGATAGTCTGTGGAAGATTAACCCAGGCCGTTGTGTGTATAATATTATAGTGTATGTTTCTTTGCTACACCTGTACCAGGGGCCCGTTTCGCTAAACTTCGTACGACTTAAATGTTCGTAAGTGCAAAATTATGATAGTCTGTAAATTTCACATTAATAATGGTTTCTTGTAAACAATTATTGGATATGCAGCCTATGCTCAATAAATGTAAATCCATCAATTGCAATTTGCAAACGATCCTAAATGTGCACTTACGAACCTTTTGGTCGTACGAAGTTTAGTGAAATGGGCCTCGGATATTGCTATGAGTTTCCTAGCCCTGTCTGACAAACTTGACATAAAAAGATACTAGCCTGGAATATTATTATTTTCGAACACTTCGGAAACAGGAATTCCTCGGTGAGACTCGAAATTCATACGAATTTCCTAAATTACCTGATAAACTTGCTATCAAACGACACTAGCCTGCTATTTGATGTTTACGTCTGCCTACTTTATGGTGTACGAGCGGCCACACGCATAAACGTCTTGGCTCTTTCTCTCCAAATGATGATCCTCGTGATGACGTAGTAGATCTGACTTGCATCCAAATACGGTTCCTTCTCGTTAACAAGGCTGATGATTGTCGATTTGAAATATCCGATTGAAAGGGAGACAATCTGCAGTGCGGGAAATTCTGTCCCCTCCGCGTCTTTGATTGTCGATCTGAGCGACAGCTTCTGAAATTTATAGAAAATATATCCATAGTCTCCCACTTCACCCATATTGACGAGTTTTGTCGCCGAGTTATTAGGAAAATCAGACATGGTACGGGTACGGGGGTAGGATAAATTGCATAGAGCACGGCTGAAGCTCGCGGATTATCTGCTCGTACATACGGACGAACCGTGCTCTAAACATTACTTTTATCCCACGAGTGCATATATCTTGTTTGCTTTTACAAGTGAGGTTTCCTATTCCGGAATTTCTGAGAACATTCTGTCAATTTAAGACAGCATTTACGGTAAATATCGTATTTTTTAAATTCATGAAATATCGCACATTCTTTATGTACAAAATGATATGGCTTGTCTCAAATGACAAAAGCTTCTAAACGGGTATACTTTATTCACATATAATCAGAGTAGGTAGTGCCCGTGTATTATTCTGTAGTTATGCAATAAACATAATCAGAGACATATATCTAACCATAAATCATTGATATAATCAACAAACATACTGATATTTAATATGGTATTTATTAATGTACTAAACCCATTTATTGAGTTCATAAAAAAACTCGGCTGAACCTCGTTTATTATTAGATCAGTAAACTTGTTCGTATAAATATGATATTACGTCCTCAGTCATAACGTCCCTCATTTATATACGTATATCGGCCATACAATACATTCATTCTGTCAACTCATTTTATCGTCAAGCAGCCCATTTTGAACCTTGTGAAATAAAACCACATTGTATTCTGTTTTTTTCTCAATCAAGTCCGCTTACTTTTCTTCCGCCTCGTACCCAAACGAGTCCAGCTTCTTTTCCGGATTCAGTAGCAATACACACTCGGAAACCTCGCACCATTTTGTCGCAAATAATGATTCAGACTTGAATGGTAGGTTTCCATTGTTTGTATTTACATTGCGTCTATGGTAATACCAGAATGTCTCCGTGTGACCGATTTACCTATTCGTACGCGTTCCATAAACTATTCTAGTTCATCAGGTTTTAAGTTTACTGGTTCCAACTCACAGGGTGCCGGATACAGAAAACTAAGCAATAAACCGGGAACCTGTAACTCTGCCCCAGCTCTAGTCATACCAATTACAGGACGCAAGTAAGCACGGAACCAACACATCATGTACATTGACCGACAACAATTTATAGCAGATATATGCATTCAGTCCGTTACGATTTAGTTTCAGTTTCAGTTTGGAGGGACTACCAGTAATGTTTTAGAATTGAATGTAAACTGTTAATTTGTGACTGTGACTGGATAAATGTGGCTTATGGCATCTGCGACCCGTGTAGATCCAGATCAGCCTGCGCATTCGCCACCACCCAAGGGAATTTGTTTCTCCTCAAGACTGAGCTGTAAGACCCAGGGCGAGACTGGCCATATATCCCATACATTTGCGCAGTCTGATCAGATCTGAGTCTGCTCTGGTCACCATTCAGTCGGTGAAACATCAGTCCTGTTTCTAACAAAGTATGTTCTTATCATTCCTCAAAACTGACATGGAAGACCCAGAGCAAGACTGGCCATATATCCCATAAGCCCCATTTCTCCACACATAAAACATAACTGTGTTTTAATTTTTTTATTTGAAAATGTTGCGTTAAATTTTGTGAATTTTTTAAAATGAGGGCTAAAATAGATTTTGTAAACGAGTTACAAAATGTATTTTTTTCCTTCGATAAATAATATCCAAGTATATCGCCATGGTTTGGTGTAAATGTCGTATACATTTTTCTCCTCATCCTCACCTCTTTTGGCTCATGTTAAATTTTAGTAGGTTGACTTGATTTGGTTTATTGGTATTTAACGGCCTATCAACAGCTAAGGTCATTTAATGCCGGGCCAACAGGTTCGATCCTGCATTTAACCAGCTGCATTGGGGGAAACGGATCCCAAAATCAGTACGGAATATTTACATCAAAATAAATATTTATCCCATCAACACAGTGCGTATGTGCCGTGAAACACGGTGCCGTGAAACATTTTTGATATCCAGTCAATACAATTTTTGCATTTTACAGCCATTTGAAGGTGTTGACGGGATAAATAGAATAGTAGGTTAGTGCCGTGAATGGGAAAAACTATCTGGCGCGGCACGGAAACGGGATGTGCTCGGCAGAGCCTCGCCCATCCCGTTTCCTGAGCCTTGCCAGATAGTTTTTCCCATTCACGGCACTAACCTACTATTCTCTATATATTAATCCCTGAAATTGGAACAGTGGAAAACTGTAGGACTAGTTCGATGTACAAGACTAAAGTATTTGGACGGATGGCGCCACAACATAATATATCCTGTTTTTCAAACGGGCGTATAAAACGGAGTACAAAAGAGCTCATCTGAACTCTAACCACACACAACACAGATCCAGCTCCCTGGTTTGAAGGTCAATCTCACAGCAGAGGTTATTTGACCTTGAACTTGGACAAGGTCAGCACGTCTGGGTGGGGAATGAAAATATGAATGATGGGTAATATGCACATAAACTTTGAAGCAAATCGTTCATAAAGTAAAGAAGTTATAGGAGAACGGAGGAACGTGCACACACCTACTGGACTGAAACTTCAAATGTATTTGACCTCGACCTCGGGCATTGGGAGAGCATGTGTGGGGTAGGGAATGTAAATATGGCTGTTAATAAACATGCACATGAAGTTTCAAGCCAATTTGTAAGCTGCTATAGGATAATGAAGAAACGCGCCTTCATCTACTGGACCAAAATTTAAAAAATGGTTTGCCCTTAGGCATGGGGAAAACATGGATGGGGTGGGGAACCAAACTATGGATGATTATAGTAAACATGCACAGTAAAGAAGTTATTAGAGAATGGAGAAACGTGTATGCATCTACTGGACGCAAATTTCTAGCAATTTGACCATGACCTTGGGCATGGGTGGGGCGGGGAATGGACATATGGATAATAGACATGCACATGAAGTTTCAAGCCAATCAGTCATACGGTAACAAAGTCATAGAAGAATGGAAAATGTGATGGATGGACAGACGGACGACTTTTGCATCCCTATATCCCATGCTCGCTACGCGATGGGATATAACTTTAACACAGACACACTGGCGTCAATGTAACCACTACTACAAGCTCTCTGCAAGCAGGCTTGAACATTAACGGTGTGTTTGACATACTGGGCCTGAATTCAAGATTATAAACTTTTCTGAGCACATAAGCCTTAATGCATGCCGAATCAAAACGCCGTCTACATGTTATATAATTTTAATGTTGGACACACCTAAAATCAAATTCAGTCAACCAATCAACATGCTTCCTCGTGTTTATTCTAAGTTTATTTTGACTTGCTCAGCCAGTTTTATAAATCATGATTGAAATAATAATTGACTAATAACAATGAAAATGACATACATCAGTGTATTTCATGTATTCATTGATACTGTGGACAAATTACACAATTATTTGACATTCCATCTAAATGATGTAAAATGATTCGGCTGTACACGTACATGCATCACATAACCGAATACATTTGCAATTCTAAGCTTATTATAATATATATTTGTTGTGGAAATTACTTTTCCATAAACTGAAACCTTAATGCACTGAATCCACCCAGATCAAAACGTAGATTCACTTAAATCCACTCTTCTGTTTTAACCCTGCTAAAATGTAAAATTATGTGGCAACATGCACCACCAGGGCCACCATGTTTACATCAGTCACATGAGCAACATACTAACGACATGAGCAACATACTAACGACATTTTTGAATTACAAATATTCATGAAAATGATGTCAACAAGCCTGTAAAATGTTTGTATTTTTCACTGGAGAAATGGGGGCTTATGGTATTTGTGGCCAGTACCTCATGATCTGCTAGCACACTCCTGCAGCTTGTTTAGGATTTATGCTGTTTATTTGGAGCTTGGTGGGTGTTTTGCTGACTAAATGGCGAATAGCACATGTATACTTGATCAGACAAATGTGCATGCTGGTATGTACCGACACTGAACACAAATGTCCAAAGCTCCATTTCTCCAACCATATTCACTTTGAACTGTTAACGACACTCAATTGATATGCAGTGACTTGTTTCGCTATACTGAGTGAAATTTATTTGCAGTACATCAAGAGACAAACTACATACTGAATAGCTGCAATGACTTCAAAATGTCATATAAATAGAGAAACACACCAGAATTTGGGAGCATTCTAAATTCAGCACTAACAATGTGGTTACACTTGGTGCATCTTTTAATCAATCACAATAATATGTCATGACAGGAACAGCATGTATAAGGAATATATATGCACCTGGACTTTTAAATTCATCAGACAAAAAGCAATCAAATTTTGATCTGGACATTTTGACCGTTTCATTCCATTGGTAATTGGTATAACATTATTTTGAAATTTTACGTCCGGCTAAGGTTCGCATGGAATTAAATTACTGAATATCATCCCCACCTGCCCCTTAAAAAATAATGTCAGATTAATCTTTTATTTATATATATTTAAGGAAAAATCATTAATTGTCGTTTTTTGCAACACTTAAAACAAGAAAATGTGGCCTGTCGGCACACGAATGCCCCCGGTGGCAGATTGGCAGAAACTGGGTCATATTAAGGACAGCATGGATGCGTGGCATTTGTCCACAAGTGTGATGTATTGAAATATTATAGTGATCCATCGAGGGATAAAGAAGTTATGACATAATTGAGAAACTCCTGCGAACTTGTTAAAGGTACATGCCCACTCAGTAGGCACAAAATGTTACTTACATCGGAGACATCATCTGACACATTTTCTGGCAAAATAAACATTCATTCACCGTTATTCCACGTATTGATTGGCATTATTATACATTTTATATTAGCCGTAAATGTACACACTGATATCAGAAGCGATAAATGTGTTTCCTTAAAATGTTAACGGACATTACTATTTATTCTCTGTATTTATTGTTTGATGTGCAATGAGCATACTTGATAAACTGTCGAAATATAATGTTTTCAGGTGACAGGTTTAATTAGTATAAAGAATTAAAAGATAGCATGCCTCATTTGCATATGAAAATAGCCTGATACCACCGCGCGTCACTATCAGTAAAATAAATATTACTAATTGATTCATATCTGTATAGCGAGCACTTGTAATTTTTAGAACTGGTGGAATAGTGACACAATTATACACTTATTTAATTCCTATAAAGAACAGTTTGTGCCTACTGCGTGGGCATGTAGCTTTAATGTGTGAAAAAGTTCAAAGTTGTGACGGTCAACAAGTCAAGGTCACATTAAGGGCAGCATGGATGTGTGGCATTTGTCCGCAAGTATGCTGTGTTGAAATCTTTAAGTAATTCGTCAAGGAATATAGAAGGTATGTTGAAACTATTCGTCATTCACTGTTGTCACTTGTTGCTGTTCAGAATGGTTGTGGCATTGCTAAATCATGGATGGCAAAATCACTGTCTTGTAACCAGAATATATCTGCAGTCAAAACAACTTCATAGGCACTGTGTATACTGTGTATGATCAGTTTCTTCAATACACAGTAAGCAATTCATCTATGGTGCTAGGCTCAATAACTTCAACTTTAACAATTTGACACGGGCCATGTAAATGACTGGCAATAGGTTTGATGGATCCCAGTATTATTTAGTTCATTGTCTATTTCTGCTATGACGATGTCTTGCTTCAGTTGTTGGTTGTGGTACAGGTGGGAAAGTTATTCGGCTGGAACGAATTGATGCTAAACTTCGAATAACCAGAGTTGCCTTCATCGAGCTCTCCTGTAATAATAACAGAGTATTTGCTATAGAAGCGAAATACCATCAGACTGCAGTCACAAATGTTTCCAAAATGTTTCAGAACTGTGTTCCTAGGCATTGTGAATGGGCTGGAGCCCTTTACTTTTGTGAGAAAAAAACCGTATGATATGCGACAAAGTTGGGGAAAATGTGAACAGACCATGGACATGCCTCTCTTTATGATTCCACATGGGCATATAATGTAATAGTTATAGTTCACATATTGAATTTTTAATTAAATTAATTTCGAACGAGCGCTAGCAAGCAAGAAAGTAGTTTATTAAAAATTAAATGCATGTATGTGAACTATAACTTACTTATTGTTTACCCAGCCCACTGCGAAGCGAAGCCCCTAAACATGATTTCGAATCACTATATACTAATATGTGATTGGCGGTGCAACACAAAGTCAGCGTGTGTGTGGGCAGTAATATGCTTTGCGTATTGTGAACAGATGACAACAAGGTATAAGATCAGTTCTAAATATAGCGCTGAACATTTAATTATTAATTTAATACATTTTGGCGAAAATGTCGCAATATGTGATTAATTGAGACGAAATGCCATTCTTTCATTGGTCGAGAAACCAGGGTAAATAATAATACATATAATGGTTATTTATCATATAATGGTTATTTATCATATAATGAGGGCCAAACCAGGTCTGCAGTCAGAATTCCGGTACGGATGAATATCGATCGTTGAATTACCCGTCGCGTACTCCCAACCAACCACGCATGGAGTGTTGAATTTGTGCACAAGTATGATGTAATGCAATATTAAAATAATCCTATAAGAGTTACATGTATAACAGCATAGAGAAACTGTGGCAAACTTTTAATATTAACAACTAGAAAATGTGCCATAGAACATGGATGCCCCATATATCGCGTTGATAATAAACAAGGCAAGTGTGAAATTCAATTATTACGGTTTCAAAAGTTTTACAAGTTACAAGGCAAACTTATAAGTCGAAAAGGGGGAGATAGTGTATCATAATGAAGCGACATACCAAGTTTCAAGTCTGTAGCTAGTACAGTTTCAAGGTACATGCCCGTTCAGTAGGCAGAAAATGTTCTTTATATCAGAGAAACCATCAGGGCCCGGTTGTTCAAAACATCCGTTAGCTTAACGGACTGTTAAATCCTTAACTGAATGGTTAAAATCTCTGTTTTAACAGAGATTTTAACCATTCAGTTAAGGATTTAACAGTCCGTTAAGGATTTAACAGTCCGTTAAGCTAACTGGTGTTTTGAACAACCGGGCCCTGATACATTTTCTGGAAAGTATACATTCATTCATAACTATCTCACGAATTGATTGACAATAGTATACATTTTATATCAGATGTAAATGTTCACACTGATATCAAGGGCGATAACCGGTGACGCATTTAATTAGTATATTAAATAATTAAAAAATATCATGCCTCATTTGTATATGAAAATAGCCCGATACCACCGCGAGTCACGATCAGTAAAATAAATATTACTACCAGTAAATGATTATATCTCTATAGTGGGCACTCGTAATTTTAGAGAACTGGTAGAATAGTGACACACTTAATTAATTTCTATAAAGAACATTGTGTGCCTACTGAGTGGGCATGTACCTTTAAAACATTTGCGAGTTACAATGAAAAATTGGGAAATTGTAAGTCAAAAAGTGGGAGATAATCCATGACCTGTCGAAGCAAAAATTCAAATAAGCTTTGCACATCTACTCATCATAAGGAAGCTACATACCAAGTTTCAGGTCTGTAGTTAGTACGTTTAAAAGTTTTACGAGTTACAATGCAAAATTGGAAAATTCTAAGTAAAACAAGTGGGAGTTAATACATGACCCGGAGGTCGAATCAAAAATTGAAATAAGCTTTGCACATCTATTCATCATAAGGAAACTGCATACCAAGTTTCAGGTCTGTAGCTATTACGATTTAAATGTTTTACGAGTTACAATGCAAACTTGCCAAATTGTAAGTCAGAAAGGAGGAGATAATGCATGACCCGGGGGTCGAATAAAAAATAGAAGTAAACTTTTGCACATCTACTCATCATAAGGAAGCTACATACCAAGTTTCAGGTCTGTAGCTAGTACGGTTTAAAAGTTTTACGAGTTTTTACAATGCAAAATTGGGAAATTCTAAGTAAAACTAGAATATGTGTTCATAGAACACGGATGCCCCACATATCGCTTTGATAATAAATGAGGCCAAATTGCAAGTCAAATTTGTTTTTACTTGAGCGTTAAAGTTTTTGAAGCACAAAGTATGTGACCTTGACCCTGGGCTTGGCGGTGGCAGGACGAACGTGGAACGGTAGAGGACCATTAGAGCAATGCGTATATGAAATATGAAGCTGATCCGTGAAAGAAAACAGAAATTATAAGATATTTACCTGAGCGTTAAAGTTTTTGAAGCACTAAGTATGTGACCTTGACCCTGGGCTTGGCGGATCGTGGATTTGGCACAGGGCGGTAGAGAGGACCATTAGAGCAATGTGTATATGAAATATGAAGCAGATCGGTCGAAGGATGAAGAAATTATGAGACATTTACCAGAGCGTTAAAGTTTTGTGACGGACGGACGGACAAGGGTAACACTAAATGCCCCCTCCACTATCGTGGTGGGGCATACACAGTGGGAGATAATCCATGACCTGGGGCTCGAATCCAAAATCGACTGATCATAAGGAAGTTATATGTACATACTAAGTTTAAAGTTTGTAGCTAGTATGGTTTAAAAGTTTTACGAGCTACAAAGTAGGTGACGGACGGATGGAAGGACGGAACGGACAAGGGTAACACTAAATTCCAATAAAAAGATCCGACACACAGATATTTTTCTGACACGGCGGAATTATGTTTTCTGGCCTAAACAACAGATTTTTTTTTTCCAGCATAGTAACAAAATCATACCTTCTCATTATTTTCTGTAACTTGTATTGTCTATTTGTCTCTCCACAACTGGTAAATGCTCGCAAACCAGGTGTCCCACCAGTATAGTCTGTGGGTTGAAAATCTGCAGAAGACAGGAAAAATACAAAAAGGTTGTAAAATATGCAGGATACATGATACATGCATTTATCAACTTTAGTTCATACTAGAGAAAATTAATTTGCAGATTTTTAGTAGGGACCATACCTATCACTGAAATTAATTGCCAAATTGTTATTTTATTTGTAAATGTATCTATTTTCAAAACATTTCAAAAGCAATCCGACACTACACAGTCAGTATGAAAAATGAAAATTACCCCACCACCACAAACTTTGGATGAGTAGATAAATCTCCTAAGGCCGGAGCTTTCTAACTAAATTTATATGGCCTTACATATATGATATACATGGACACTAACACTGCTGTCAGTTTTGTGTAAACTTGCCACCTTATAAGGTATTATATATAAATATTGCAAAACTATGGTGGCATATACTTGCTGTGGAGATACCGACGCGAAACTATGTCGACATGTTGAGATAAAATATCACATTATGTCGACATGTTGTGTAAAACTATCATATTATATCGACATGTTGTGTGAACTTATCACGTTAAAAAAGTCACCATTTTGAGATAAATATCACGTTATGTCGACTTGTTAAGATAAAATATCACGTTATGTCGACATATTGTGTTAACTTATCACGGTATGTTGACTAATTGTGATAACTCGCATTATGTTGACTTGTGGCAACTTATCAGGTTATGTTGACATGTCATGATATTTAAGTCAACATGTTGCGAGAAATTATGTCGACATCTTGATGGCAAATATATGCCACCATACGAAACACAATTTTCCACTATTATTACTACTTAGCAAAATGTAAGAATGAGACTTATTTTTATTTCACGATATTTAGTCAAACAATAATTGTATTATGAAAATAATTTCTGCATGTTAAATCCTCATAGATACATCATAGTTTCATATAAGTGAAGATGTTTACAGGAGATTAAAGGTACATGTACATGCCCACCCAGTAGGCACAAACTGTTCTTTATATCAGACATAATCCGAGACATTGTCTGGCAAAATAAACATTATTTCACCATTACCCCACGTATTGATTGGCATTATTTTACATTTTATATCAGATGTCAATTTCCACACTGATATCAGGGGCGATAACCGCGTTTCCTTAAAATGTTAACGGACATTACTATTTATTCTCTGTATTTATTTTTTGATGTGCAAGGATCATACTTTATTATCTGTCAAAAGTATTATTTTTTCAAGTGGCGCATTTAACTAGAATAAATAATTAAAAAATATCATGCCTCATTTGCATATGAAAATAGCCTGATACCACCGCGAGTCACTATCAGTAAAATATATATTACTAAATGATTATATCTGTATAGCGGGCACTCATAATTTTTAGAACTGGTGGAATAGTGGCAGCAAAGTTATTGTGGAAACGTGTTTGCGACAATGTTGAGATGATGTTTTCACCCAACGTAATATGACAACGTGAATAGCACGTGAAGAGAGTTTTCCTAGAATTGGTTGCAGCAACGTTCTTGTGGAAACGTTTATGCGACGACGTTGAGATGGTGTCTTCACCAAACGTAATATGACAACGTGAATAGTACGTGAAGAGAGTTTTCCTAGAATTGGTTGCAGCAACATTATTGTGGCAACGTTTCGGTGATAACGTTGTAATTACGTAGTCACTTGCAACGTCATATGAGAACATCAATGTTACGTAATAAGAGCTTCTAAAGAATTGGTTGCAGCAAAGTTATTGTGGAAACGTTTCTGCGACAACGTTGATCATATGTTTTCACCCAACGTAATATGACAACGTGAATAGTACGTAATGAGAGTTTTCTGATAATTGGTTGCAGCAACATTATTTTGTCAACGTTTCGGTAATAACGTTGTAATCACGTACTCACATGCAACGTAATATGACAACATAAATATTACGTATTAAGAGCTTCCAAAGAATTGGTTGCAGCAATGTTATTGTGGAAACGATTTTGCAACAACGTTGATAATATGTTTTCACCCAACGTAATATGACAACGTGAATAGTACGTAATGAGATTTTTCTGATAATTGGTTGAAGCAACGTTATTGCGTCAACGTTTCGGTAATAACGTTCTAATCACGTAGTCACATGCAACGTCATATGACAACATAAATATTACGTATTAAGAGCTTCCAAAAAATTGGTTGCAACAACGTTATTGTGGAAACGTGTTTGCGACAATGTTGAGATGATGTTTTCACCCAACGTAACATGACAACGTGAATAGTACGTGAAGAGAGTTTTCCTAGAATTGGTTGCAGCAACATTATTGCGGCAACGTTTCGGTGATAACATTGTAATTACGTAGTCATTTGCAACGTCATATGACAACATAAATGTTACGTAATAATAGTTTCTAAAGAATTGGTTATTGTGGAAACGTTTCTGCGACAACGTTGATCAGATGTTTTCACCCAACGTAATATGACAACGTGAATAGTACGTAATGAGAGTTTTCTGATAATTGGTTGCAGCAACATTATTTCGTCAACGTTTCGTTAATAACGTTGTAATTACGTAGTCACATGCAAAGTCATATGACAACATACATATTACGTATTAAGAACTTTCAAAGAATTGGTTGCAGAAACGTTATTGTGGAAACGTGTTTACGACAATGTTGAGATGATGTTTTCACCCAACGTAATGGGACAACGTGAATAGTACGTAATGAGAGCTTTCCTAGAATTGGTTGCAGCTACGTTATTGTGGAAACGTTTCGGTAATAACATTGTAATTACGTAGTCACATGCAACGTCATATGACAACATAAATATTACGTAATAAGTGCTTCCAAAGAAATTGTTGTAGCAACGTTATTGTGGAAACGTTTTTGCGACAACGTTGATTTGATGTTTTCATCCAACGTAATATGACAACGTGAATAGTATGTAATGAGAGTTTTCATAGAATTGGTTGCAGCAACGTTATTGCGGCAACGTTTCGGAGATAACGTTGTAATTACGTAGTTGCATGCAACGTCATATGACAACATAAATGTTACGTAATTAGAGCTTTCAAATAATTGGTTGAAGCAACGTTATTGTGGAAACGTTTTTGAGACAACGTTGATAAGATGTTGTCACCAAATGTTAAACTAACAACGTAAATTGGACGTAATTGGCACTTTCATAAAGCTGGTTGTAGCAACGTTTATACTGTAACGTAATATTAAAACGTTACCTCAACTACCTAAAAACGTTGTTGAACACGCAACCTGATTACGACATTCGCGTAACGTTGGGGTTACGTTGTGTGTTTGCTGGGTATGTACGATGATTATATTACCTTAGGACGACTGCGTTTCTCTTTGAAAAAAGAATTACGAAATTTAACGTACGTGCGTAAATTACGAAAAATTTTGACAAACGAGCGACGGACTATACGATCAGGGTCTACAGTATTCCATATTATATTAATAGAGTACCGTTCATAGCTCGTACTAGCGGTGTATGAATGTTCGAAGGGGAACGCGCTGAACGTCCGTCATTTTGGTCTACGCTGTTGGCCAGTCGATAATGATGATCAATCGACAATTAATACGAACTCGTCCGCCATTTTGGTCTAGTATGGACCACATGTGAAAGGCGCGAACCTGTGACACAAAACAATGCCCATTACAAAAAAAATCCATTAACCCACCCACTTGGTCTTATACCAGGATCAAGAACGATAACTCTCGCATACCCTAGATATTCGAGTTATCGACTAATCGATCCCCATACGTTTACATTTTATTTCCACCCTCCTCCGCCCTCCATGGATAAACGTACTCCCACCCTACACACTACTATTACCCCCCACGTATTGATTGGCATTATTATACATTTTATATCAGACGTAAATGTCCACACTGATATCAGAGGCGATAACCGTGTTTCCTTAAAATGATAACGGACAGTACTATTTATTCTCTGTATTTATCTTTTGATGTGCAATGATCATACTTTATACTGACAACAGACAACATGTGCAAGATATCATGCCTCATTTGCATATGAAAATAGCCTGATACCACCGTGCGTCACTATCAGTAAAATTTAATATTACTAAATGATTATATATGTATAGCGGGCACTCGTAATGTTTAGAACTGGTGGAATAGTGACAATTATATAATTTAATTCCTATGATTAAAGAACATGTTGTGCATACTGAGTGGGCATGTACCTTTAAGGAATAAAACCATAGGCTGTTGCGTTTACTGTGGTTACACTACATTTTGTCTGTTTAAAGTGCGCAAACTTTAAACATATCAAATGTATTCTTCACCCCAGTCAACGCAACAGCCCATGGGTTTATTACTTATATTTACACTGCATTTTCTCATAGTTTCCAAACAGTAAATAACCAAATTGTGGCGTTAAAATTAACAATAATCTTGTTTTACGTCATTTTTTCGCAATTCCTGGAACAGCGACGTTGCGAACTTTAACCCAGGGGCGGATCCAAGATTTATGTCTAAAGGGGGCGTGGATTTCAATTTTCATAAAATTCAGATTATTTTGTCTGCATTTTTTTCTTATTTCTCATCAAAACTATATGTTGTTACCACTCAGTTGAACCGTTTCGATGAGACGGTTCAACTGAGTGGTAACAACATATATACACTTTGTGTGAGAAATAAGGAAATAATCTGATCTTTCCACGAAAAATAAAAGGTTAAAATCTAAACTCGACCAGTTGTATAGGGGGCGTGCGCCGGACACGCCCCCGCCTGGATCCGCACCTGTAACCAATCAACAAGATCGCGCGAAGTCTAATATATTGTATTGCGATGTGAACGCAATACGTCGAATGGGCGTTTGCATTATGAATATAAACGGTGTAAATATTATGTGATGACACGGCGTGTATTGCATGTGTGCTATGGGACGACGGAAAACAGCCCCGTGACGTTCCAGCGCCGGCGAGATGACAGCATTCAGAAGAGGGTATCCACAGTAGGACGGGCACATCCTCACGTGGAGGTAGGCGAATAGTGGATTGGTGGATGCACAGTTGGTTTATTGATTGATTGATTGATTGCTTGCTTGCTTGATTGATTGATTGATTGATTGATTGATTGATTGATTGATTGATTGATTGATTGATTGATTGATTGATTGATTGATATGTCCGTTCAACAGTTACGGCTTATATAGACAAGAACATACCTGTATGAAGGGAGTACCTTGCATTTCAGACCGGACCCGGGGCCAGGCACCCTTACTACACTGGATCACTTGGCCCCAGGCGTGCCAGTAAGATTCACCGTTAACCCTTTCAACACTACATACCTCTTTAGCAGTGTTTTCAACAGTGTAGATCCAGTTGAGCCGGCTCATGATGAGCAAATTCTTAAGGATCTGCAGTTTTTGCCAGTAATTTTAATATTTTTTAGAAAACTAATATCCCTTCTTATAAAGAAACTGGTCTGCAAATCATTTTTGTTACGATTGGATTGGCCGGAAAATTAACATATCATAGTCCATTCTTGTATATTAAGTAAACATATATACATGTATATGAGCATGCTGATTACTAGTAACAGAAACCGCATGTTCTATTTCCTATTAGATACACGCTTAAATAAGTCACAACCACATAAAACATTGGCGACATAATTTCGTGTAGATCATCTGCATTCACAGCAAGTGCAATACAAGTGACCACAGTTACATGATGTGATGGTACTTAATAAACATTAGTGTGAACATACAGACAGAGATAACTGAATTTGATGCCACTTAACTGATTATAGTCAACCAATTCCTTGATAAAAGCATGTAACTAAGATTGACACCAACAGAGATACGGCCATAATGGACGATGGCGGAGGACACTATATGTGACACTATAACAAACAAACACTTATATTAATCAAAACATGTAACTATCATTGATACAAACAGAGATACGGCCATACTGGATGAGGACCGAGGACAATAGGTATGACAATATAATAAACAAACACTATATTAATCGAAACATGTAACTATCATTGATACAAACAGAGATACGGCCATAATGGACGAGGACCGAGGACAATAGGTATGACAATATAATAAACAAACACTATATTAATCTAAACATGTAACTATCATTGATACAAACAGAGATACGGCCATAATGGACGAGGACCGAGGACAATAGGTATGACAATATAATAAACAAACACTATATTAATCGAAACATGTAACTATGATTGACACAAACAGAGATACGGCCATACTGGACGAGCACGGAGCACAATAGGTATGGCAATATAATAAACAAACACTATGCTATTAATGGAAACATGTAACTATGATTGACACAGAGATACGGCCATAATGGACGAGGACGGAGGACAATAGGTATGATAATATAATAAACAAACACTATGCTATTAATCGAAACATGTAACTATGATTGACACAAACAGAGATACGGCCATAATGGACGAGGACGGATTCTGCACGATAGACGGCAGGCTAAAGGACATGATCATCCGTGGCGGAGAGAACATCTACCCACTGGAGATAGAGCAGGTGCTCTACACCCACCCCCACGTGATGGAGGTACAGGTTGTAGGCGTGCCAGACCGCCGATTGGGGGAGGAGATCTGCGTATGGGTACAGGTGAAGGCGGTGCATACGGTAACGGAGGCGGAGATTAAAGACTTTTGCATAGAGAAGGTAATTGGTAGAGTTACACCAACACCTGCGCTAATTAAACCCCCGGCATACGAAGCCCCTGCTCACTTTCTCTAGTCTTGTCAATATTTGTCATTATGTTTTTTTCGTTTTAATTTAAAATACTTGAATATTGTGCTTGAAATCATACATATTTATTGGCCGAGTCTGAGCTGTGCTACAGCTCAGTATCAGCCAATCAATCTGCTTGATTGCCTGTTGAGATTGCAAATAGATGTTCAGAAACGTTTACATCTTGGCAAGATTAACGCAGGCGTTCTACCTTTAAATAAGTCGAATATTCATCACTGGTTGGGTATGGGTACAGATAAAGGCAGGGCATTCAGTCACAGACGCGGAGCTTAACGCATTTTGCAATGAACAGGTAATGGTAGATATATACGTTATAACATTAAATAAATCTAATTTTCATAAATTAACACTGTAACAGGATGGTTGCAACTTGCGAGCTCTACTATCGTTTTTAACTTAATATTTACTTCGATCATCACTGCGATAATATTACATGTGTATGTTTTTATCCCGTCAACACAGTGCGTATGTGCCGTGAAACACGGTGCCGTGAAACATTTTTGATATCCTGTCAATACGAATATGTGCGGTGGCTGGGATTATTTTGTTTGCATTTTAGCCATTAGTAGGTGTTGACGGGATAAATAGAATAGTAGGTTAGTGCCGTGAATGGGGAAAATATCTGGCGCGGCTCGGAAGTGGGATGTGCTCGGCAGAGCCTCGCCCATCCCGTTTCCTAAGCCTTGCCAGACATGTTTTCCCATTCACGGCACTAACCTACTATTCTCTATATTTGTGTGTGCCTACTCGTGTACAGTTTAAAATGTTTAAGAGTTTAAACTGTGCATCCCTGCTAGCAAAACGTTTGTGAAGTAAGCGTGTATGCTGTGTTACAGCACAGGCGATTGGACTCCTCACCCACATACCCCCTTTAGATAAATCCATCTGGTCCGTTTATACTACGTACATGTATGTTATAGACTAAATGTATAAACGTGTACTATATGGGGTGGGGCGGGGGATATATGATATGTTTTGGATTTAATGTGTTTAATGGTCATAAACGTGCGAAATGTCTAAGGGCCGAACTGATTTGTGACGTATGAAACATTTCAACAAATCACATTTCCTGTTACAAATCACCAGCTATCTTACCAACGAAGAATAAATTATTTCTACATTAAAAAAAAAAAAAAAAAAAAAAAAAATAAGTTTTGTTTTGAAACTATTCTATCTCTTACATTTCTCAAATTTATAATAAAACCATTACATTGTAAATGGGTTACAACACGACATACTAATGTTTTAAACATCATGTGATAATATAAAATTATTGCCTTTTTGTGACGTCAATACGTGGTTTTAAAAGTGATATCAACCTCGGGCTTTGTCCTCGGCCGATATCACTTTTATAGGGACATGTAAATATTCAGTTCTGATATTTGGATTCTTACAGCATCCAACAGGTGAAATATGGATTCATAAAATATGTTTACAAAATTTACAATATTTTTCGTAAATAGCATAAAAAAATACAACATTTTCAGAGTGCATGCATGCAGCCACAAATGATATAAGCTCATTTCTCCAGTAGCATGTCGCAAGTTGACTGGCCATCATTGCCATAGGCCCAAGGTCTCTAGTAACAGGTCACGAGTAAGACTGGCCCTAAATGCTATAAGCCCATTTCTCCCATGTCGCGAGTTGACTGGCCATCAATACCATAGGCCCAAAGTGTTTACAAAATTTACAATATTTGCCGTAAATGGCGTCAAAAGCTGGCAACATTTTCAGAGTACATGCGGAATGTCTGAACTGTTCGTCATTCACCATCGCTTTATGTCAATAAAAATGGTTCAAGCAGATGTACAGGCTGATTTGGATATACACTGATCGCAAAACACATACGCCCAAGTTCTCCAGTCACAGCCACAAATGTTATAAGCCCATTTCTCATATGTCGCGAGTTGACTGGCCATCAATGCCATAGGCCCAGTCTCTAGTAACAGGTCACGAGTAAGACAGGCCATACGTGCTCACATATTACTTGCAAAAAGTGCAGGTCCTGATGAGACGGCTCGTCACGAGCCGGCTCATCTGTATCGACACTCTTTGCCAATACCACTATACAGGTCTGTTAAATGTGTCCTTCAAATAGATTGAACCGAACGGCGCACTTTCTACCATTAGTGTCTATGGCCGCTGCATGGAGTTCTGTGGCGCCAAACTTAATATGCAATTCAACTGGTTTGTCTAAGCGCCGTCCAGATTGCGGTAAAGTTATCACAAGGGTGCCTATCTTACAACACCCTTTATCATACACAAACTTTGGGTCATATAGTTTTTCTGATCTATAAAACGGAAAAAGCAACTGTTCCTGATGTGTGTTCTTCACAAATGCCTCAATCACCTCTTCGTCTTCGTAGGACACAGCGTCTCCTTTCTTCATAAGAATTCTGAATATATCTGGACACAAGTAACCGCAATCGGAATATTCCTTTTTATCTGTTGGGTGCCTTTCTGGATCAAATGGCTCATTCCAGTCTATCCCATATGTGTATGGACATATTCGATTGTCAATCATTGACGGGTCCCTTCCGTACAGTAGAGCCCCCTTTACGACGGATAGAACCGCTTCTCCCGGTGGAATTAACACTATTTTATCCGGAAACTTGTCCTTAATTGTTTTCTTCATTAGTTCACAGTCTGAAAATCCACCAACGAGCAACAAAGTATCAATATGCAATGGCAACGTCTTGATAGTGTCGACAATGCAATTAACAATTTTCTTCACGGTGTCTTCAAAGAACCCGTACCACACGTCCTTTTTAAGTGTCATCTTGTCTTGTTTGAATGATACTGAGCTTTGGAATGGTGTTTGTCTGAGAGACTCGAACAGTTCCTCTTGATTGTTACGCCTGTGTATCTCGTGAAATGAAGCTGGTAGCCTGATCTTTGCAGCATCGTCGTCATTCCAAGCGCATTTCTTCAACTCAAAGTCCCTCATGAGCGTGAGATAGTCATCTCTTTTCTTATCGTAGAACTCGACAAACGCTGGGGCGCCAATTATTTTAATGAGGAATTGCCTGAATTTCTCGTTCACAGTGTCCCCACCCCATGGGCCACCTGTCGGGATTATCTTCTCCTGCAGTTTCCCGTCTTGGTTCACCCCGTGCACCGTCATATCTATCGTTCCCCCTGTAATATAAAATACTTTCTCTAGATTTTTATTCAGGGAATGGGGTTGGAGTATACGTACACCACTGCTTGCGCTGATCTTGCAGATATATGGCCATTTTTTTATTTCAAAATACTTGAATATTGTGTTTGAAAGCAAGCAGCTTGATTGGCTGATCCTGAGCTATTCTACAGCTCATACTCAGACAATCAAATTGCCTGATTTCGAATTGGCATTTCCAATAGATGTTAAAAAACGTCGATAGTCTAGGCAAGATTAACGCTGGCCGTTGTGTATATAATATCGTAGTATATGTATGTTTCTTTACTACACCTGTACCTGGATCCGTCCTACCCACAGATGGAAGACTCGGACCTGGGACCCAATACTTGGCTCATTTGGAAAACGTTACCCCACCCACCCATTTATATACACTATTCCTTACAGCCTTTTCCAAGGAAGACAAGAGTGTGAAAATTCCCTAGACAGGCTTAATTTCGAGCTCACTCAAACACAGCAAGTTTAGATTTTTCTGCTGATTTACGTCTCTGGTAGTATATAAATACAATAGACCCCAAAATATATTCTCTTTAAACATCTGTGTTTAGTATATTATTTATAGTGACACGATACTTATTAGTCACAAATTGTAACATTTGAGTTACTGATGATTATTGCAGTGATCCACGTCAATATGTTGAAACTGTAAAGGGATTTCGGCCATATTTAACGCCTAATTTATGCTTCCACAGCCCACAAAAATGTGTGACATTTATTCGAACATACAATATTCGCCTTGTCTGTGGTAGCTAATTTGCCCGTAACTAACGAAATGTTAAAAGCAGATGCTTGAATTGAATATATTTGAACATCATCATGATCATTTGATTCAAACATAATTCCTTCCTAAATTTTATGGGATAGTCGAATAACATATATCATATATTGTTGTTAAAATTGCCTTGTTACTGTATACTATATGGTTCATGGAGTAGCCAGCTCGGACATCTTAGTAGTATGTTCCAACCATCAGCCAGTTTCAACTCTTGTGGCGTTTGACAAAGGACGGAAAATGCAAAGTAGAACATAATGATCATACTATGTAGCGAATCGTACATAGAAAAGCCAGTACAACCGACTCCTATCAATTATAACACATCAATAGGTACTGAAAGCCGGATATCGGTGTACTTTTACCAACATTCTCGACCTGTAAATTAGCTATGGCTGACGTGCACACTTTTCCTACTTACTGCACTGTGCTATATGTAAATACGCATAGACCAAATGTACTCTCCCCATACGAAGCTTCACATTTTGTCATTCAATATTTGATTTATCAATACTTTACAGAACAAAGATACAATTATACATTTACAGCTTGGCATGAGAAATTTGCATAGTGCATATACAACAAATAAACTATCAGCATGTGTGGCAGCGATTGGAGGAAAAGGGTTTATGGGACTTCGGAAGCAAAAAGGATCTTACGCTAACGCATACCTGTGGTTTAATCATGACATACATAGTATGCTGGGGACATGATGAATGTTTTATTGTATGTAGGGCTAAACAGCGTGGTCCCTAATCAGGCTTCGCGAATGCGCAGAATGATCTGGGGACACACTGGTTACATACCTCATAAACGCTATTTCTCCAACCACATCCACAAATATAGAAATATGAGAAAAAAAGTGTGGGGGGGGGAGAGAGAGATAAAGGAAAACTAAGTGATATGAGAAAATAAAACACAAGCCAAGAAAAACGATAAAAAAACTGCTACGTCCCCATTATAAGTAAGAAGACCGAGATGGATTTCTCAGCGCAAATGAAAAGAAGTATAAGAGGAGGGAAGGAATGAGTGAATTTCCAGCCCGTGACAATCAAGGGGTACATACATGTATGATTATCCTTTACACATGATGCAGCCCCATGTCACCCGATGCTACCATTTAACATAAGGCTAAAACAATTGTTTTCTTAATTTAGACAGTCCTGCTTAAACACACCCGCATATGTATATATACGCATTAGATATTACTGTGTTCCCACTTATAGTTGTGCTTATCCAATTTATCTTGTCTTTGAGCTATTATTTATTCAATCTTGATACTATGCTTCAATTAATGCACACACTTATTAAAGGCAAGCTCGTTTTTGTTATATTTACATTTGAATATGTAATATTTGGCTAAGAGAATAATAAATTGCGTTTGTCGGACATGTGCATCTATCTCAACGATTCCGAAAGAAGTCTTAACAAATATTTCTATTGTGATACCTTTGTATGTTAAAAACCTGCTAATTTGTGACCAAAAACTTTGAATCACAGTACATTCCCAAAAGAGATGATTAAATGTTTCTATTTGCATGTTACAGAAATCACAGATACATGATTCTACTATATTACATCTGGCCATAAGTTTATTGGTTCCTATAACTCTTATTCAATATTTGTACTGGAAACTCCTAAGTCTTGTATATATTGTGCTTTGTATAGTATTTAAATATATTTGTTTCCAGTTAAGAGTTTCGTCTGGAAAAATATTGGCTCATTTTTGTTCTAATTTGATGAGTTCGGTCTTCATTTTTTCCCGTTGAATGTTATATAATGTATTTGTAGATTTAATACTTTTTTATTTTATCTAAGAACATTTGTTTATTTTGTGCTGTATTAATAGTTTCTGTTTTCATTTTTCAACCTATCGTGTCGGTATGCATCTTATTAAAGTATAGTATTTAAAAAAAAAATGTATTTCTAATAGAATATAGATCAGCAAAATCTTGGAATCTATAAAACTGTTTTATCCTAAAATCGTATAGATGTTCAATGTTCAATATGCCTTGCCTTTTTTCATGCCAATCCTTATAATACAGTGTTTGCGATACGTGTTTAATATTTGCGTTGTTCCATATTATATCATATTTACATCATCGTCCTTAATATGGCATTCAAAGATAAAAGTTCCACCATACCTCTTTAATTGTTCGATATATATATATTTGTCCATATACCGGTATTTTTGTCATCACATAGTCGTTTAACCCAACTTGCTTTTAAGGAAGTTATAAAACAGTATATGTCAAACATATTTATACCACCATGTTCATAACTTTTTGTTATTGTCTTTCGTTTTATTGTATCTGGTTTAGAGTCCCATAAAAAGTCATATAACTTTTTCTTGATATGTTTTATAATATTCTCTGAAGGTGTTTGAATAACTGTTAATGGCTATATTAATTTTGGAATAGCGAATGTTTTCAGTACGTTTTATTTTCCTATCAATGTTAGATATCTGTGTTTCCATTTGCTTAAACAATTTTCAAATCCTTTCATCTTCGGATCAATATTGTACTGGTGGATCAAATTTGCACTATCTGAAAACATAATTCCTAGCGTTTGAGCTTTACCCGAAGTCCATGCAAATGTTTTATTGGGCATGTAATGTATAGACGTTTATATTTAGGATCCTACTCTAAGAATTGTCGACGACTTTTTTATATCTAACAGCAGTGCTAGTGGGTGGTGGTCGGGTGAACGTGGCGGCGTAAATTAACGGTAGGGGTTCCTCATAGGAATCACGATTTGCCTGGTTTGGCCCTCAGGTACGTTTTTATCTTTGGCACTTTTGTTACCTGGGAGTTGAATTGGGTTATTGTCCATTATAAAAGTGGTAAGATTATTACTGATCCTATTGCTTTTGGGAGGGGGCCAAGTGATTCAGGTGTGGCTAGCACCTGGCATCAGATCAGGATTATTCTGATTTCAGGGCTGAATATATATATTTTTCATTGTAAATATTAATTTCTGATTTTGGGATTTTCCCCCCATTTGTACATGTACTTGAACATGTACATGTACTTATACAGGTAATATATGGGATTTAGTACTAAACCCATTGACCCGGCCTTAAATGGCCTTAGCTGTTGATAGGTCGTTAAACCGTAACAAACAAACACATAAACAGCAGTCCTGATTCTTTTTCTGAACCGTCAGTAAGAAAAGTTGCGTCATCTGCAACATAGTGTTTTTAATATTGTGATTGTATATGTTCACTCCCTTTATATGCGCATTATTTTGAATGCATTTTGATAACACAATGTATTTCAATTGCTATTATGAAAATATATGGGGATATGGGCCAGCCTTGACGTACTCCGCGGCCTATGCCGAAACATTCTGAGAGATGACCATTGTTGCATACACAGCTTTTTGCATCCGTATAAAATAAAGTAATCCATTTAATAAAATCATCTCCATAATTAAAATTCAAATTCAAATATTCTATGGATTCAAATAAAATAAATATTTTCTCCGATATATCTTTTCTTTATAAAACCAGTTTGCGAAGCATGAATTATGGATGAGATAATTGTTTTTAATATATTGGCAATAGATTTTGTAGCCATTTTATAATCTACATTTAATAATGGTATAGGTCTCCAGTTGGATAATAAAGACAATTCTTTGTCTTTTTTCGGTAACAGTGTAATTGTACTTTGTTTATGAAGATCTGTAAGATTACCAGATTCAAAAGAATAATTTAAAGACTTTAGAAGATACGATTTTAAATCGTTCCAAAATATTTTATAGAATTCAACTGTTATGCCATCTGACCCAGGACTTTTATTGTTTTTCATCTTTTTTAAAGCAATACTACATTCATATTCTGTTAGATGACCTTCACACTGTTGCTTTACAGTATTTGTTATATTTTTGTTGTTGTTCAGTGGATTTTTTTTAGTGTAGTCTCTGATGTTTCTTTCTTAGTGTATACTTTTTTTTATAATAGTTCATTTACTCTGCCAATATTTCTGAAGGCTCTGTGATATCCTTCCCATTTACCCTCAATCTTAAAATTGTTTTAGATTTGGTGTTTTGTTTTTCTACATTTTTAAATATTATTTTATTTTTTTCAACACCTTCAACCCATTCTTCTTTCGATCGTAACACAATGCCTTGAATATTTTTTTCGTATATGTTTTCCAGTTTTATCTTGATATTTTGAATAAGCAAATTTATGTCGGTTTTCTATTTCTTTTAAAATATATATTTCTCTCGCTTCTTCATTTCGTTTTTGACGTGTTGCATACTTTATTGCTTTATTGCATTCTTTATTGTTTCATTTCGTATTGTTCCTTGTATTATTTCCCATAATGTATTGGGGTTTGCATCTGGATTCAAATTAGCGATGTCGGTTATAGAGTTGCGTATTACTTTTTGATATTCTACATCAGGAATCAAGCTGTTATTTAAAATACCCAGGACCCTTCTTCACGTCTGAAATTTGTAGTTTAAAACTAACAATAGAATGGTCAGATTTGTACCAATAAGAGATTTTACAATTTTGACCCTCTGTTTAATAAGTTTTCCTAAACGAGAAAATAATCTAGTCGGCAAAACATTGTTGGCCTAGCGTTTGAATGCCAGGTATATTTTCTCGAGTTCTGATTTTGTATTCTCACTTATAATTATCCATACTTGTTTTAAGTTTCAATTTATTTTGTCTATTCGTGCCTGTGTTACCATTTTTCTTGTCCATTTCTGGTTTTGGAACTGTATTAAAATCCCCACCTACAATGACATTTTCCCCTTCATGTTCTTTTATGTAATCTTCCAGTGTTATACGACTGTTTTTAAAAAAACGGTACGTATTATGTTTTACCGCGGGGCGGGCGGGTGGCGGACAGAAAAAAACTACATAGTTTGTGTACACAACTCCTCCGAAACCGTTCAGTCAATCGATCTGAAACTATACACACGTCTTCAGCACATATTGACATACCTTCGTGTTTTTATGGCGAAAATAAAAATGTTTTAACGAAAATATCACCTTTTAAACTTAGCTATTTGTTCTACATATGTGTGTACAATTCTATATAGGGTACAGAATATGTGTACACAACTCCTCTGAAACCGTTCCGTCATTCGATCTGAAACTATACACACGTCTTCTACATATATTGAAGATGTGCACCTTGGTGTTTTTATGCCGAAAAAATATTTTTTAACAAAAATATCACCTTTTTAACTTAGCCATTGTTTCTACATTTTTGTATCTAATTCTATATAATTTCTACTTTACACATCTATACCTCAATTAGAAAACATGTTTAGCACAACGAGAGGAATAAATAATGCTATAGGTTTTCAAATTCTCATTAATGTTTCTTGCCTTGGTGACAGCTTCACAAATTTTCTGCATCTTCGCTGTCAGGCCCATCTTCGACGGGCGTATTTTGTGACTTACGGCACTCTTGTTTTATATATGGCAGTGTTGTCATTATTAGGTCCATACACGTTAAGTATTGTATAGTCGTTTTCAGATATGCTTATTTTTAGAACCTGTATCCTACCTGGTATAATTTCTGAATAACTATTTATTTTATACCTAAACATTGTATTTATTAATTTTCCTACACCCTCTTTATTGCTAAAAAGACCACTAAAATACGTAATGTTTCCCAAATCCTTTTCCCATTCTAATGTATTGGCATTCGTGAAATGTGTTTCTTGTGATAAATATATCAAGTTGTTATTGTCCTTAAGCCATTGAAAACCCTGCATTCGTTTACTTTTTGTCCCTATCCCTTTACATTAAGTGTTCCTATTTGTATGTCCATACTGTATTACGGAGTTGAAAATCTTCAGTAGTTATATCACCGAATGGCATGGGGAGCATTCTATGATGTGGCTGGCAAAAAACATTTTATATCTGAGACAGGCTGGGTGAAAAATGGAACATGTTCAATGTGCTGGTGTTTCTCACCAGTATATATTAATAAAGGGACATATATAGGTACTTTGTACACGGAAACATATGTGTTTGCACAGTAAAGTTAAAAAAATATAAACAAACGTAAGCATCAGTGGCCGTGCAAAAATTATCGTATTACAAGGAATTTTTGACATACACATATATCGTCCACATGTACTGTTTATTACATGTCGAATAATTCATATTTGTCCGAGATCAGTGTAAACCCGGACCACCCCGCATAGTAACGCAGTGTGATCTGAGAATACACTGATGGAGATTGTGTCGATTGTATTGATTGTATTGATCTGATCAGGGAATTGATTAGCCTGACATATTTTACAGTTTGGTGTAACATAATTGATAGGAGTGTGTTGTCCCGGCTTTTAGCTATTATATCATACATTCTACTTCGCAATTTCCGTTAAGTGTCAAACAAAAGGTGAAATTGGCTGAGGGCTTGAACACACAAAGATAGCCAAGCTGGGCCACTCAATGTGCCATATATGATAGAGTAATGAGTCAATATGATAGAGTAATGAGTCAATGTTCACATTCAGTGAAACCTCTCTAAACCGGACACCATGTGAGGTCCCCAGGGTGTCCGGCTTAGAGAGGTTTCTCTGTAAATCAGGCATTTGATCATTCTGAGCTATAGCTGTGTGCTATGCGATCACGAACAGACAGCATCACCTGAGATAAATGACCAAACAACTATAAGACAACACAAATAAGATCACAGGTGCTTCCAGTTTAGAGAGGTTCCGCTGTATATGTTATACATATATATTCCATCCATTTAGAAAGCAATTGTGTTTGAATCTTATGATGATACGGGGTCCCATATGTTCTTCAATGTGTGTTTAGTTCCCTATGAAATTCTAACTGGACCCAGTGGGTGGCAGGAGGGAGTATGCGATGGGTAATTTAACGATCGGGGTTCACCCTTACCGGAATTCCGATTGGAGACCTGGTTTGGCCCTCACATACGTCTTTGGCATTTTGTATGTGACAGTTGAATCTGGTTATACCCCTTATGCGAGTATTACGATTATTCGTAATCCTATTTTAGGGGAAGGGGCCAAGTGACTTTGGTGTGCTATGGACCTGGCACCAGTTCAGGTTATTATAATTTCAGGGCTGAATATATTGTTTTCTCGATATAAATATACCGGTCTTATTTTAGGATCCCCCCCCCCCCCCCCCTCAAATGCAGCGGGTTAAAACGGGATCTAACCCGTTTGTCCGGCCTTACATGACCTCAGCCGTTGACAGGCCGTTAAACACCAATAAACAAACAAACTAGCTGGACAATTGCAACACGTTTGCATTCACGTGTCACCTCGGCGAGCCTCACCTGGGGCCCGTTTCACTAAAATTTGTACCACTAAAATGTTCGTACGTACCCACTCAGTAGGCACATAATGTTCTTTATATGAATTAAATAAGTGTATAATTGTATAATTGTGTCACTATTCCACCAGTTCTAAAAATTACAAGTGCCCGCTATACATATATAATCATTTAGTAATAGTTAGTTTACTGATAGTGACGCGCGGTGGCATCAGGCTATTTTCATATGCAAATGAGGTATGATATTTTTTAATTATTTATACTAATTAAATGTGTCACCTGAAAACATAATATCTTCGATAGATTATAAAGTATGATCATCGCACATCGAAAATAGGCTGCATATGTATCAACTGCAATTTACAGACGATCCTAAATTTGCACTTACCAACATTTTAGTCGTACGATGTTTAGTGAAACGGGCCCCGGAATTGCTATGCGTTTCCCAGCCCTGTCTGATAAACTTGACATAAAACTATACTAGCCTGGAATACTAAACTTTTCAGACACGTCGGAATTCCTACGAGTTTCCTAAATTGCTCGATACACTTTCTATCAAAAGACACTAGCCTGTTATTGGATATTTACGCCTGCCTACTTTATGGTGTACGAACTGGGTCAAAACTAAAAGTACAGGTAGACCTATAAAATTTACAGGTTTATTCTTTACAGGTGCACTTGTAAATGTATAGGTACACTTGCATATTTTACAGGTGGACCTGTACATTTATAGTTCCATTTGCATATTTTACAGGTGGACCTGTAACATTGTATAGGTGCACCTGTAATTTTAGTTTTGACCCCGTTCGTACACCATACTACTTACCGCCCATGTCTATGACCATATAGCAGGAATTTGGGGACATCGGGGTAACTGATCCCTTGGCAGCCCCTCGCGTGTATGACGCCAGTCCGAGGGTATTCACGAATACCGCGGCACATTCTGGTTCTAACGCGATCCTCACGTGGTCTGCCGGGATACCCGTCTGTAACAGTTGGTTGGTTGGTTGGTTGGTTAGATGGATGGATGGATGGATGGATGGATGCAGATGTATGGATGGATGGTTTGCTGATTGGTTTGCTGGTTGGCTGGATGTCCGGCTTGATTCATTTATTGATGTGTTGACTGATTGATTGATCGGTCAATTTTTAAACAGCATTTACGCCTCCCCCACTCCACCCCAACCCAGCAACTCAATTCTACCTTTTCAGCGGCCACACGCATAAACGTCTTGGCTCGGTCGCTCCAAATGGCCGGCGTCGTAATGACGTAGTAGATCTGACTTTCATCCAAATACGGTTCCCGCTCTTTAACTAGGCTGATGATTTTCGATTTGAAATATCCGATTGAAAGGGAGACAATCTGCAGTGCGGGAAATTCTGTCCCCTCCGCGTCTTTGATTGTCGATTCGAGCGACAGATTCTGAAATTTATAGAATATATCCATAGTCTCCCACTTCACACATATTGCCGAGTTTTGTCGCCGGGTTATTAGGAAATCCAGACATGGTACGGATACGGGGGTGGGATAAATTACATAGAGCACGGCTGAAGCTCGCGGATTATCTGCTCGTACATACGGACAAACCGTGCGCTAAACATTACTTTTATCTCACGAGTGCATATATCTTTTTTGCTTTCACAAGCGAGGCTTCCTATTCCGGAATTGCTGCGAATATTCTGTCAATTTACGACGGCATTTACGGTAAATATCGTATTTTTTTTTTTAAATACATGAAATATCCACATCTTTTATGTACAAAATGATATGGCTCGTCTCAAATGACAAAAGCATGTAAAGGGATATACTTCATTCACATATTATCAGAGTGGCGTCCATGTATTATTCTGTAGTTATGCAATAAATATAATCAGAGACATTTATCACCATAAATCATTGATATAATCCACAATCGTAATGATATTTAATATGGTATTTATTAATTTACTAAACCCATTTATTGAATTTATATAAAAAACTCGGCTGAACGTCGTTTATTATTAAATCAGTAAGCTTGTTCGTATAAATATGATATTACGTCATCACTCATATAAAGTCCTCATTTTTTCGTGCATCGGCCATAAAATACATCCATTCTGTCAACTCACTGTATCGCGATGCAGCCCCATTTTGAACCTTGTGAAATAAAACCACTGTGCATGCTGTTCTTCATCAATCAAGTCCGCATACTTTTCTTCCGCCTCATACCCAAACGAGTCCAGCTTCTTTTTCGGATTCAGTAGCAATACAGTGGGCGTTTTCCTCGTGCTCATGTGACTCCCTGTCTTCCATTCCGGACAATATATCTTAGACTTGTCATTTCTGTAATCGGAGAGAAAGGACAAGGCTATGCCGGAATACGTCGTCCCGAAGTCGATGGCCGCAACTATATATTTATCCTCCCATTTATCGTCCATCTTCGTCCTGTAATGTACAGTGGAACCTCTCTGATGAGTTTCTTGGGTCATTTATCTGAGGTGATTGTCTGTTTGTGATCGCATAGCACATAACTATGGTTCAGAATGGAATGAGCAAATGCCTGATTTACAGTGGAACCTCTTTAAACCGGACACCCTGTGGACCTCCCCGTGGACCTCCCACGGAGTGGGTGGTTGATCGGGTGAACGGGACGGCGTAAATTAACGGTAGGTGTTCCTCCTTATAGGAATCACGATATGCCTGGTTTGGCCCTCAGGTACGTTTTTATCTTTGGCAACACTGGTCACAAATCCCATAAGCCCCATTTGTCCAGTAAGATCCACATATGAGACACGCCATATGATTTTGTACCTTCGGATATATGCGTAATTTCATTAAATACGTTTTCATAAAGTCAAAAGTTGACAAGTGGGTGGTTGGTCGGGAGCACGCGAAGGGTAAATTAACGGTAGGGGTTCCTCCTTATAAGAATCACGATTTGCCTGGTTTGGCCCTCAGGTACGTTTTTATCTTTTGCTCTTTTGTTACCTGGTAGTTGAATTGGGTTATTGCCCATTATAAAAGTAATAAGAGTATTACTGACCCTACTGCTTTTGTGATGGGGCCAAGTGATTCTGATGTGGCGAGGACCTGGCATCAGATCAGGATTATTATTATTTCAGGGCTGAATATATAGTGTGTTGTTTTATTGTAAATATTCAGTTCTGATTTTGGGATTTTCACATTTGTACAGGTAATATATGAGATTTAGTACTAAACCCATTGACCCGGCCTTAAATGACCTTAGCTGTTGATAGGCCGTTAAACCCCAACACAAACAAACCCAGGGTGTCCGGTTTAGAGAGGTTTCACTGTAGTTTGTTTGCTAAACAATTGGGTGTGATTTGGCAAGCCTGTATGTGGCTGTGACTGGAGAAATGGGGTTTACGCGATTTCTGACCAGTGTAGCTCCTGATCCAATAGCACACTCCTGTAGCATAATAATGATATTTATTATATACCTACCCATGAAATACATAGTTATACGATGTAAATAAAAGTCATAAGTTCTCATCGATGAAATAAACAACAAATACGACTACTTCCGATATCTATATTCATAACGCGCATCTGTTAGAAGTCAGAGGTCCAGATAAGGTGCATATTTGCGTAAATACGCAATTAAAAATGCAAAAACCCAATTAAAATCAGAGACAATGTGTACCAAAAAGCAATTAAAATGTCCGGTACGCAATTCTTTTTTATCCTGTAGCGTACTCCTCAAATGTATTTTCAGTCTGTCGCGTACTGCTAGATTTGTTCATGTATACAATCCTACAAAATCATCGCCGATGATCTGTGTGGTCGGCCATTCAATGTTTACAAAGTCTGGTCCCGGCTCTAGCTGCGGACAATGCCTCGCTGTATTTCACCGATAACGACTGGAAACCAGTCTTCGGGTTTATTCGATTTGAACTCCAGGATTTAGCGGGAGCGATTCAGACTCTCAGCGGGGGAAAATGGGTCCAACTCGATACGAAACTCTAGTAAATCACCACACGGCAGTTGTTTCGAGTACCGTTCAAGTTAATGATCACAAATCTAGAATTTCCACCCTTATTGCATCGGCCGTTTTTGCCCATATTGATTTTGAGAAAAAAAATTGGATAAAGTTGGCGAAAGTTGACACAAACTTCAGAGCTCACGCGAGCCGGAATTGAATTCTTCCTTTCTCCTTCCACGTCATTTACGAAATATATTACTGATTTTCAAATCAATAATTGTGGAAAAAAAAACGGCGATGCGACACTATTGTGAACCAGATATCCAGGCTCATTACTAGTCTATTTTCTTCAATTCAAATCGATGTGAAACTGCTTGTTTCGGCGACCCCGAGTCTACTCAAGGAGATGCAACGAAAAACGTCCGTAGACATTCGTAAACGATTATCCGCACGGATAAAATAAATGGTACAGTGGATTTGGTTGTAGGGGAGGTCGGGGCACAGCAGACATTTTATTATGTTGAATGTTTCAGGTTTATATTTTACATGCGGGACAGTATCATAAGTAATAAATGAAAATATGGTAACATTATTACTAGTTCGACCAACGCACACGTTGAATAAAATGACGGTCGAATTAACTAAGTTAAAATAGGACGAGTTGAACGGCGCCCGAATTCACCAATTAATATAATCGTAGTAGCGATAAACACTATAAATAACACAATCGGATCATGTCAGATTTTTTCGTAGAAAATTGGTGACACATGGCGCAAAAAAATGGCGGCCACAACAAACAAACGTGGAAGAAAAAAATTGCAAAAGTCCACCACCATGTTAACCTTATTTCGATTCGATTTATTTTACGACCCATGCAAAGGTGGAATCTCAATCCATTGCACAAGGCATCATACAGTCATTGTGTTGAGCTCGGTGTGTGGAGACCCCAAATTAATCGTGATTGACATTATTGATGAATTGCTGTCAAACATGGTCAGCAAAAAAAAAACTGGATCGCGTGTTGCAAAGATCAATCTGCCAATCAAAGCATTCTTGATCAGCGTATGCACTGTTTGTTATTCAGATAATGAAACATCTCGCATGATTTTTTGAATATACGATACTGATTGTTACATAACTTATAACTATAAGTGTGCTAGCAGATCCGGAACTACACTGGTCACAAATGGCATAAGCCCAATTACTCGAGTAACAGTTACTTATATGTACTTGAATAATTGAAAACTTGAACTAATCATTTTGGTGTTTTTATAAGTAATTGAAGCAGTGTTACCATACACATGTAAGTATAACACTGCTTCAATTAATTATATGAACAACAAAACAGTACCATTAATACATAAACTAGTACGATTTGTTTCCGAATCGGTTTGTGTAATCAAAATATGGACATACCCAATTGAACAAAATTGATGGGGTAACGTTTTTAAAATACCCAATTGAAAATTTAAAATACCCAATTGATTTCAAAAGTATGGAGTAACAGTACCCAATGTCAAATTCCTTGTCTGGAGCCCTGTAGAAGCATGACGGAGGTTTCATTGGTGGAATGGGCAACTGTGCAGAATCATCACACTGTGCAGATGCAGCGGATGCACATGCTGATCTGGATCTACGCTGGTCGCAAAACCCACAAGCCCCATTTCTCCAGTCACAGCCGCATATTGGAGGCTACGTGATGCCGCATTGCTATTTATTCAGTATTTATTAGTTATTAATATAAAATAACCGAAGTATCACCCATCTAATTATTGACATAAATAAATCGAATTTGACATAACAGGAAACTTCCAGCAAAGCTAGACGGTCGGTAAATCCGACAAATGGTGACACCTGGATTGAAATTCAAAGTCCTTGACCCTGGGTATTGGTAGATTATGCTTATTAATCACAATACATGGTGATCAATGTGTATATGATGTTTCAAGTCGATATCGCAAGCGGTCACAGAGATATAACAGAGAAAAACTTTAACGTATGCTTTAAAAAAAATCTAAGTTATTTGGATTTGGGCTGCTGGGCAGCATGTGCATGGTATACAATGAACATATGGGTGGTGATCAATGTGTATATGAAGTTTCAAGTTGATATCGCAAGCGGTCACAGAGATATAGCAATTTGAAGAAAACAAAACGTTAACGTAAACTTTAACAAACACAATTCTAAGTCATTTGACCTTGACATTGGGCTCTTGGGCAGCATGGGTAGGGTTTACACTGGATGGTGATCAATGTGTAGTTTCAAGTTGATATCACAAGCGGTCACAGAGATATATTTCAATTTGAAAAACTTAAAACGTAAAACTTTTACCTTGACCTTGGGCTCCTGGGCAGCATGGGTAGGGAATACAATGGAAATATGGATAGTGATCAATGGGTATATGAAGTTTCAAGTTGATATCCCAAGCAGTCGGCACAGAGATATAGCAATTTGGAAAACTTTAACGTAAAACTCGTACGGCGGACGCCGGACAAGGCAGTAACTATATGCTCCCCCGAAAACAAAAATTCGGGGAGTATAAAAATTATTGCAACCGGATTGGTTGACTTCAATTAACAAATTGTGGTCATGAGGAGTTCAATACAATATGGTATAATACCGTTTACAACTCCATATACGCAACTGTCTGATAGTCATCACAGTGGGATAGCTGGTTACGTCCCTGACATGATGTTAAGAACACTAGGAGAACCTCCTCTATACAATGTGATTGCGGGCGAGCATATTGATGCCGTTTAGTAACTACGGAGCCCCGCAGGGGACGTAGATTTTTTTTTTTTTTATTAATTCGTTCCCACGAAAAAACAATTCGTTCCCTTAATTTAACACTTCGTTCCCACGAATTAACAATTACGAATCAACAATTCGTTCCCTCAATTTAATAATTCGTTCCCACGAATTAACAATTCGTTCCCACGGATTGTTATGTCGTGGGAACGAATTGTTAAATTGAGGGAACGAATTGTCATTTCGTGGCAACGAAATGTTAATTCGAGGGAATTAATTGTTATATCGTGGGAACGAATTGTTAATTCGAGGGAACGAATTGTTAAATTGAGGGAACGAATTGTTGATTCGTAATTGTTAATTCGTGGGAACGAAGTGTTAAATTGAGGGAAATAATTGAGGGTAGGAATTGCGGGCCTCCGTAGGTAACAATACAACTAACAGAAGAGATAAACATACATCGGAGTATTACTGGCCATGAGCTAAGTTTCGAAAAACAGTAGGTGGGACAAAAATGAATTCAATATTGAATCAAGTGAAAGCAGATCCATGTCAAAAGAAAGTCACACAGATTTCAGGATTCAGTTTTCAGAATATTAAAATCTTTTCCAGAAGTCCTTTTTCGAAAAATGTAATTTTCGTATTCTAGTCATACCGGCAATACGCATGACCGGGATATGACCACTGTGGCACTTCCGGTAAAGAAAAAAAAGGAAATAGTAGACGAATCTTTTCCAGAAATTCATTTTCGAAAAATGTATTTTCAGAAAAACACTCCTTTTGATGATCGGGATATGACCACAGTTGCACTTCCGCATAACAAAAAGTGAAAATAGCAGACAAATCAAGGGCCGAACCGTTCACGAAATGGATTCTGCCTACAAATCGAATTATTGATACAAAAAAAAGAAGTATCAACAGTAAAATGACGAAACTGGAGATGTTGATATAACATAATAGAAAAATTGATATCAACACATACTGAATAAGTAATAAAAGCCGCCCCATATATATCACTTTTATCAGGGAATACTAGGTTCTCGGTAGTAGGTGTTTCGCCAGGTAAAGGGTACAGTGTAGTGAAGCTGAAATCGGGTACCAGTCTAGGCTAGGAAACGCGTAGGAATTCCGGAGCTCGACGTTTCCGAGCTGAACCTGATAAACTTGATACAAAAAGACACCTACAGTGGAACCTCTCTAACCGGACGCCCTGTGATGTCCCCAGTGTGTCCGGTTTAGAGCGGTTTCACCGTAAATAAGACATATGAGGACTCAGAGCTCCAGATAAGGTGCGTATTTGCGTAAATACCCAATTAAAATTGCCAAAAACCCAATCGAAATCAGAAGAAGTGAGTATCAAAAAGCAATGAAAAATGTGTGGTATCTTTATCATGCTACAGAAAACAATAAACAGACCACAAATATAGCATATTTTCTTATTTTTCCATGAAAACACATCTTGGTATTTCATTAGAACTCCAAGGAGACAATTCTAATGAAATACCAAGATGTGTTTTCATTTAGAAGCAAACTATTCAATACGTGCAGTCTGCTGATGTGTAAACAGTAGAGTGATTCTATTTTACACAATTAACATTTTGAAATACCCAATTGCTTCAGAAATGATGGAGTGACAATACTCAATTACTAATTCCTTATCTGGAGCCCTGGAGGTTCTACTGTACATGGTATTCTAGCTATCAGGTACCTATGGAAGCCTCCTAGTTCCAACGCTAAAATATATGTATCTCCTAATTAGGATATACTAACTCCTAATTAGGACTTACTATCTCCTTATTATGACTTAGTATCTCCTAATTAGGACTTACTATCTCCTAATTAGGATTAACACAGATAGTAAGTCCTAATTAGGTAAGTCCTAATTAAGAGAGTCTAATTAGGAGACAGTAAGTCATACAGTAGCGCTTTTCTGCTCCTTACCTATTTGTATATACTAATATCGTATACATATCGTAATCGTATAGTATTGGTATATTTAATGAGCATATCGTATGATCATATAATATTGGTATGTTTGTACCATATCATCGTATAGTACAATTTGTTTACATTATACAAACGTACTATACGGATATTATACAAACATACGATATCCGTTCGTATATACGATATATCCGTACGGATATGGTATGAATATACAGGTGGGGTCATCATGCGGTTAAAATATACCGATACACCGGTTCATTTCGCATGTAAACATCCGGTTTTCATTTCGATTATCTGCCACAATTTTAAGTTTTTCAAAATGAATACATTTTCAGTTTTACGATACAGAATCAATTTAAAACTGAGGATTGTGAAGTACGGTATCACAGTGCATCTTATACATGTGTGTTCAATACAGTAATTCATCAGTAATTCACCATTGTACTCCGCACCACCGCCGGGGACACAAAACAATGATCCCCCACACATACCAGCCATGTACATCTGGCGTCCTAAAAGTTCCGGTCTATATCCCACAGTGGGAACAATGTGTATCACCACCACCACCAGTTTTTTTCCATGACTACACTACACCCCCCCCCCCCCCCCCCCCCCCCCCCCCCCCCCCCCCCCCCCCCCCCCCCCCCCCCCCCCCCCCCCCCCCCCCCCCCCACCGACCACCACTTCTGTCTGTAACGCAGGATGACGTGGCCGACTGATCAAGTGCTAAACTAGTCCTGGTGCGATGGCCGACTGATCAAGTGCTATACTAGTCTTGGTGCGATGGCCGACTGATCAAGTTCTAAACTAGTCATGGTGCGATGGCCGACTGATCGAGTGCTATACTAGTCCTGGTGCGATGGCCGACTGATCAAGGGCTAAACTAGTCCCAGTGCGATGGCCGACTGATCAAGTGCTAAAGTAGTCCTGGTGTGATGGCCGACTGATCAAGTTCTAAACTAGTCCTGTGCGATGGCCGACTGATCAAGGGCTAAACTAGTCCCGGTGCGATGGCCGACTGATCAAGTGCTAAAGTAGTCCTGGTGTGATGGCCGACTGATCGAGTTCTAAACTAGTCTTGGTGCGATGGCCGACTGATCGAGTGCTATACTAGTCCTGGTGCGATGGCCGACTGATCAAGTGATAAACTAGTCGTGGTCCGATGGCCGACTGATCAAATCGCATGACATAATAACTAGATGGCCATGGCCTGCATGTCGTGCCCGCCGAGGCATTTGATAGTACAAATAATTGTGTTATTGCAACAAAGCTTTAGCCCGTTGACGTAAAAACATGCCGCACCCGCCGAGGCTTTTATAGTATACCCACAAACTTTAAGTAAAAACACACTTGAACCAAATACTTTATCCTGAATGGACACCAATGTGCCGACTATATCGCTCTGTCTGCAAGCGGGCCCAACAAAAACTTCAATTTCAAAGTAATTTGACCGTGACATTGGGCACATATAAATAATAATGAAAATATGGGTGATAAATACACAGTATGTGAAGTTTCGAGTGAATTGGTGAAGCGGTTTCAGAGATATAATGTTCTTAAAGGTACATGCCCACTCAGTAGGCACAAAATGTTCTTTATATCAGAGACATCATCTGAGACATTTTCGGGCAAAACAAACTTTAATTCACCATTAATACACATATTTATTGGCATTATTATACATTTTATATCAGACGTAAATTTCCACACTGCTATCAGGGGCGCTAACCGTGTTTCCTTAAAATGTTACCAAGACATTACTATTTATTTTTTGATGTGCAATGATCATACTTTATAATCTGTCGAAAACATTATTTTTTCAGGGGATCACATTTAATTAGTATAAGTAATTAAAAAATATCATGCCCCATTTGCCTATGAAAATAGCCTGATATCACCGCGTGTCACTATCAGTGAAATAAACATTACTAAATGATTATATCCATATAACGGGCACTCGTAATGTTTAGAACTGGTGGAATAGTGACAAAATTATACACTTATTTAATTCCTACAAATAACTGAGTGGGTATGTAACTTTAATTAGCATAAATAATTAAAAAATATAATGCCTCATTTGAATATGAAAATAGCTTGATACCATCGCTAGTTATTATCAGTAAAATAAATATTACTAAATGATTATATATGGATAGCGGGCACACATACCTTTTAGAACTGGTGGAATAGTGACACAATTATACACTTATCTAATTGCTATAAAGAACAGTTTGTGCCTACTGAGTGGGCATGTACCTTTAAAAACTTTAACCTTAAATCAAAAAATATTTAACCGGACGCACGAAGTGACGTACATATGGATGTACGTACGTATGTAGGCCAATGTGACAACTATATCGCACTGTCCACATGCAAGCATGTCAAAAACTTTGAGGTAAATTTCAAAGTAATTTGACCTTGATATTGGGCACAGGGGTTGCATGGGTTGAGCATAGAATGAAAATATGGATGATGATAAACACACATGTGAAGCTTCGAGTGAATTGGCGAAGCTGTTTCTGAGATATAGTGTTCTTAAAAACTTTAACATACGGTAAATAAAAACCAGATGGCCGTGGCCCGCATGTCGAGCCCACCGAGGCATTTCATGGTCTCAGAGTACCGGTATATTTATTTGAAGTTTGAATTAAGGTATGTAAAAGCTTTAAAGGCCCTGAACGGCTCAGTATTACAATTTTCCGATTTTTTGGCAACTGATTTAGTACACAAAAGTAACACATACTGCATAATAGATACATCTCAAGTCTTGAGATTTACATCTTAATCGCAATGTGAAGACACTCAGTGCAAAATGTCAATATTGACAATTTCATTTCCGTAACCCAACGGCTTCGGCTCGGAAGCGAGTCGATAAACTCCGGCTATCGGAATTCATCGGCCGCGAATCGGGGAGTTGAGGAGTTGACCCCAGCGTCTATCGGAAAATCGATCGGGCTTTGAAACACGCACCTGCTGTTTGTTTATCAACAAATATTGATATTTTCATCGACTACAAACTCATTTTTGTACCAAAATGAATGCAAACAGTTTCAAAGTGTGTGTAAATAGAAACCTGTTATTTATGTGTTGGAAAACCCAATAGGAGGCCAAATTCGGCAACTTGAGCCGTGTAGGGGCTTTAACGCAAATTTGAAAGTCATTTGACCTTGATCTTGGGCATGTGGGTCGCATGCGTGGGCTATAATATGAAAATATGGATGATAATAAAGAATTATCTGAAGTTTGAAGCAAATCTGAGTAAGTGTTGTGGAGATATAAGGTATGCAAAAACTTTAACACAAATTTCAAAGTCATTTGACTTGACCTTGGGGCACAGGGGCCGCATGAGTGGGACACAGAATGAATATATGGATGCTGACTAATAAGCATTTGATGTTTCAAGTCAATGTGACTTAGGATATGGTATTTAAAAACATATACCGATTTCGGACGGACTGACGCACGGACGTCATTGTGATCACTAAGTCTCGCTTTCCGCAAGCAGGCTCGGCAAAAAAAATACGGATGGACGTCAATGCGCAGACTATATCGCACTGTCCGCAGGCGGTCGGTAGGCTAAAAATGCTCTGTATGCGAATTAAATAAGTGTATAATTCCACTAGTTATAAACATTACGAGTGCCCGCTATACAGATATAATCATTTGGTAATATTTATTTTACTGATAGTGACGCGCGGTGGTATCGGTATTTTCATGAGCAAATGGGGCATGATATTTTATAATTAAATATACTAATTAAATGCATCAATTGAAAAAAAAATTGTAAAGTATGATCATTGTACATCAAAAAATAAATAAAGAGAATAAATAGTAATGTCCGTTAACATTTTAAGGAAACACGGTTATCTTCCCTGATATAAATGTGGAAATTTTCTTCTGATATAAAATGTATAATAATGCCAAACAATACGTGGGTAATGGTAAATGATTGTTTATCTGGCCAGAAAATGTCTCCGATGATGTCTCTGACATAAAGAACATTGTGTGCCTACTGAGTGGGCATGTACCTTTAACGCTAGATCCGCACTGTCCCGTGAGACCTATGCATATGTTAAGTTTCATAAAAATATTGCAAATAGTGTTCGCGTTATGCTCCGGACACATCAGTGCGCGAAAAAACAAAGGGAGATAACTAAACTAGAAAATGTGTTCATAGAACACGGATACCCCACATATCGCTTTGATTGTAAACAAGGCAACATTCCAGTGTCCAAAAGGGAGAGATAATCCATGACACGGGGTTCGAATCAAAAATCGAAATAAACTTTCCGCATCTACTCATCATAAGGAAGCAACTTATCAAATTTCAGTGCTGTAGCTATTACAAAAGTTTTACGAGTTACAAGGCAAAATTTTCTAATTATAATTCAAAAAGGGGGAGATAATCCATAACTCAGGGTCGAATCAAAATAAACTTTGCAAATCTACTCATCATAAGGAAGCTACATACCAGGTTTCAGGTGTGTAGCTATTAGGGTTTAAAAGTTTTACGAGCTACAAACCAAAATTGGAAAATTCTAACTTAAAAAGGGGGAGATAATCCATGATCATGTGGTCGAATCAAACATACATGTACCAAGTTTCAGGTCTGTAGCTATTACGGTTTAAAAGTTTTACGAGTTACTAGGTTGGTGACGGACGGAAGAACGGACAAGGGTAACACTAAATGTCCCCTCCACTATCGTGGTGGGGCATAAAAATTAGTGAGGCAAAAGTTGTCATATACAAGTAACTTAGTTAATACCTTAATTCATCAGTTACACATCAGACGATGAATGAACTTTAATTCTGGTGTAGAATATTAAAGTTATTCATTATGTTCAATAGTGCTGCTTCGACATGACGTGAAATTAAAACATGCATGACATGATCTGGAAGAATAACCACAGACCAAGCACGCATATTCAGAATCACGTCTGTCGGTTCTTATCCAGCTCCGATTTCTGTCACCTGTCCACAAAATCCAGAATCCAACATTGTCGCAAATTTAATCCTCTATGTTGGTGTATGTCAAAACAAAATGTCACTTAGTATAGTATCCAATGCGGGTTGTAATCTCTTGTTTCTCTAAATAAATGCGTCCAACAATCCCTGTAGCTGCTATCGTGATAACAAAATGTTAAAGGTTCTGTCAGCGCCTCACATATTGATCTTAATATCCACCATTTTGATTCCAAGTACCAGAATAATGATGTTTCCATGCGCCGTCATAGTGTTATCTGTCAGATTCCGTTGCTTATTTGATCAAATTGATGGACAAATTTGTGTCCGCTAATGTCGCCAAGTGCATTATCTGTGACGTTGACTGTAATAATATGGCATAGCTTCTAGCTTGTGAATTTTTGGTTGAATGAAGTGATCACTATGGTGAATAAGTGTGTATTTGTGCCCTATTTGCTCAGTAGGCAGAGCGATGTTGTGGTAAACCAGAGATCCCCGGTTCGATTCCGGGCTGGTGCGCATCTTTCTCACCCTGTGACATTTAGCGCCCAACGTAGTTGCGGGAAGTAACTCTGCAGAATACTCCCGTATCGTCCGTACCGAGAGTTATGGTGCTCTCCGTAGGTTTCCCCTGCAAAGTACCAAATCACATCTGATTTGCACTTCAACTGTTAATTGCGACATATTTTCTGTATATTTCAATCGAAAGAAATTTCAGTATTATACTTACATTCATTTCTGTGTAATAAGTACAGAAAATATGTCACAATTAACAGCTAAAGCGCGAATGAGATCCGATTCGGCACTCTGCAGGAAAAACCTATGGAGCACCGTAACTCTGGGTACGGACGATAATTGAGTATTCTGCAGTTACTTGCCGCAACTACTCCCAACGTGGAGTCATGACTGATGAAGACATGTTCCACAAATATGGAATTCAGGGTGGACATATTTCTGCCCAGTGACAATTGTTGCCCAACGAAGGACCGCAACTGACAAATTCTCCTAAAATTGTATCCAAACATATGGAATTCGGAGACAAAATTAAACATGGAATTCGAGGACGAATTTGAATTTGGCGGAGAAGAATGTCACAGTACGCAACTGACTATGGGGATGAAGTGTGTATGATCTGTGCCTTGTTAGCTTGCTCGGTAGAGCCATGTGCATGGTACGGTAAACATGAGCTCCCTGGTTCGATTCCGGGCCGTTATTTATCTTTATCACTCTGTGACACAAGTAAACCGTTTTATTGTCGCGCCTGCTTTAGCAGAGGCGCGACTATAGTCGTCGTATTTTCCGTCGTCGTTGTCGTCGTCCGCGTCCGCGTCCGCGTCCGCGTCCGCGTCCGCGGACCGCGTCGTCCGGTTTTTTTGTAAGGCAAATGCGATAAAGTTATTGTTTTTTCACAATATCTCTTTAACCCCTTGCCAAACTTTGATATTATTTCACATCAATGTTTGTCTAGAGATGATGCTTCATTACGCACGCCCCCACATCCAAATTCTCAAGGTCAAGGTCATTTATTTACTTATAATGTTCACCGGTTTTGTAACACAAATGCGTTAAAGTTATTGTTTTTTCACAATATCTCTTTAACCCCTTGCCAGACTTTGATATTATTTCACATTAATGTTTTGTCTAGGAATGTTGCTTCATTACGCACACCCCCACATCCAAATTTTGAAGGTCAATGTCATTTATTTTCTTGTAATGTTCACCGGTTTTGTAACAGAAATGCGTTAAAGTTATTGTTTTTTCACAATATCTCTTTAACCCCTTGCCAGACATTGATAATATTTCACATCAATGTTTGTCTATGGATGATGCTTCATTACGCACACCCCCACATCCAAATTATCAAGGTCAAGGTCATTTATTTACTTGTAATGTTCACCGGTTTTGTAACAGAAATACGTTAAAGTTATTGTTTTTTCACAATATCTCTTTAACCCCTTGCCAGACTTTGATAATATTTCACATCAATGTTTGTCTAGGGATGATGCTTCATTATGCACACCCCCACATCCAAATTCTCAAGGTCAATGTCATTTATTTACTTATAATGTTCACCAGTTTTGTAACACAAATGCGTTAACGTTATTGTTTTTTCACAATATCTCTTTAACCCCTTGCCAGACATTGATAATATTTCATATCAATGTTTGTCTAGGAATGCTTCATTACGCACACCCCCACATCCAAAGTCTGAAGGTCAAGGTCATTTATTTACTTGTAATGTTCACCGGTTTTGTAACACAAAGCGTTAAAGTTATTGTTTTTTCACAATATCTCTTTAACCCCTTGCCAGACTTTGATAATATTTCACATCAATGTTTGTCTAGGAATGATGCTTCATTACGCACACCCCCACATCCAAATTATGAAGGTCAATGTCATTTATTTACTTGTAATGTTCACCGGATTTGTAACAGAAATGCGTTAAAGTTATTGTTTTTTCACAATATCTCTTTAACCCCTTTCCAGACATTAATAATATTTCACATCAATGTTTGTCTACGGATGATGCTTCATTACACACACCCCCACATCCAAATTCTGAAGGTCAAGGTAATTTATTTACTTGTAATGTTCACGGTCAAATGCCTCGGTAGGCGCGACACCGCTTCCGTGGCGGAATTCTTGTTTTAAAGAAATGGCAATCACCGGAATAAATATTATCTTCACAAAATTTGATTCGGGCCAATAGAAATCAACAGCCAGAGCAGAACGTTTTCAGCAATAGAAATCTAATTCCAAAATAAAAAAATTAAAAATTATGATCAGGTTTCTAAAATTAAAATATGCTTTTCTTTTAAAATTATTATCAATATGTTCACCATGTTATTATAGTTAATATGCAATTCACAGTCTCCTTGCAGCTTGAAATTGAAAGACATTATGAAAATTTGTGTCGATCTCGGAAATTGTCATGTCGACTATAGGATCGCTTCGAAATAATGTTAACAGAATAGGAAAACGTAATTTGATACCGACGAAAAGGGAAACAAAACGCAAAATTGATGCTTAGTTTTGCCATATTATACCGTAGACCACACATTATAATTTGATTTTATATGAAAATAAATATATTGTGAGCATGGTGGTGTCTATTAATTTGTTCTTGATATTCGGAACGGCAGTGACGACATTTTTTTTTGTCCAAGAAATTGTCAAGGTCAAGGTTTCACTGTTTGTCTCGCAATAACCCGCCGATTTATATTTGCGCACCAAAAAAACAGATCACCAATAGGCTACCGCTGACTTTCTAGTCACTTTGAATTAAATAGATGGGATAAAATTTTGGATTGGAACACGGATACGTTTGTGCTGTTGTTTTATTTATTGACGCCGGTTTATTGTTGCTAGTAGTGTCATGTAACAACACCAGGTGAGAGATTAAACTCTAGTTAGGCATATCGAATCGTATCTCATAAACAATCACAAGTTTTTCATTATTTAATTGGATTTTGTTTCTCGTTTTGTGGATATATATCGACGTCATTTACAGAAAATATCACAGTTTCTTTAAATATATTTCATGAAACACAGAGATAGATTAGTAATATTACGCATTTCTGAATATTACGAAAAAAAACTGCCGAGGCGGACCAAATAGTAGGGACCTAATATTAGGGCAAATAGTACACGGCAACACCGTTAATATACGGTAGTATGGTACATTTATACCGTACACAAATCTGGTATGTGTGTACGATACAAACGTACCAGAATTATACACATGTATAAAAATCGTATAAACGTACGATTTGAATGGTATATCTATACGATATTGGTTGGTATGTACGGTACAAACATACCGTACGTTTATATTATATGCATATCGTATAGAAAACATATCGTATTGGTATAGTATGCGTATAGTATTGGTATAGTACGTATAGTTGACCTGCAGAAAAGCGCTACTGTACGTATGATATACTAAGTCCTAATTAACTAACTAACTCCTAATTAGGAGTTAATATATCCTAGTTAGGACTTAATATCTCCTAATTACTTCCATAGGTACTGCTTTATGTCACAGCATAAGGAGAAAATATGACGTGTGTTTCGTTCGTTGTCAAGAACGCGGACTTGTTTACGTTGCGTAATTACACTATCGTCATTCGGTCGAGAAGACACGAAGAAATGAAAAACAGCGTGGCGACGAAACAAAGAGATCATTAGCGTTTCTTTGCAGGGCCGTAACCAGAGGTACAAACAGACGAGGCGAATCAAGTCCCGATATGGGGGTCAGTGAGCGTTCTCCCCGCCACCATCCCGGGGATTTGTATAATTCTTAGAAGAAAAAAATCGATAAAATGACAGACTCACGTCTGCCTCATCCTGGTTACGGCACAGGTGTTTGAACAAATGGTCAGAATGATCGTGTCATATGGGTATTTGGGTGGATTTTTGGTAGATTTGTGTGGATTTCGTTGGTTTTGTGTGTTCATTACACACGACAGAAATCGTCAATTATATGCACATTCACATGACGGTCACGCTAGTTAGATGTCAGCCAGTGAGCGTCGCGATGTAAAGAGGTTTACACGTCTATGTAAGGACCAACTGTATCCGCTTTCAGAGCTCGATCATATATCCGAGAATAGTTTACGATATATAAATGTTTGACTTGCATTGGCGGTTCAGGTCCATTACATTCTTCTAATCAAACAATTTGGGACCGGTTTTATTGTTATCGGTTAACAAGTAATGATTTGATTGGTTAAAAATATACGCGGGTTTCTGTTTCTCACCTTGAAAATTCGTACTTGTACGTGTAACTTGCGGGAGGTGACGTAAATTGTATGTTGGTAACAATGCATCTAAACCAGCAGAGGTACCGAAATAACCCATAAACACCGAAATATGAACCGTTGAAGGTTCTTCAAGAACCTGTGGGTTATGGTACTGCTTTGTGGCGAAGAAATGAAGACACCAATAATTAATAGGCGACACAGTGACATATCGTTCCTTCGTGGCGAAGACACGAAAAATCAACCCACAAACACTATTATTTACTGTAAATAAACATGATAAAGGAATACACATACAACTCGATCACTCCCGGTTGACGTGAAACAAGAAACGAAAATTCCAATATCATGCATTTATACCGTAAATGGAAAACGAAAGTAGAATACGTGACCAGACATGTAACGATTATAGTCAGATAATCTGGCAAGGTTACCAGTATATATAAACACTGACCTATATAAAGCCGACATTTATTTGCAAACACTGTTGATCCAGATGAGACGGCTCGTTACGAGCCGTCTCATCTAGATCTACATTGAGTAATGGTATTTTTATTTTCACATTCCTTTTCAGAAAACAAACAGCCCATGTCTTATCTGGGTCTTTGTCAGATTATCAGAAATGAAAGTTTGTACCCTTAGAGATCCTAAGAGGAGAATTTTAAAATAGATGGAAACATGATAGACTTACCCTGTTTAAATTTAATCACATAAATTAAACCTTGTCCATTCTACGTCAACTAGCCTACTCAACACAATACGGTGTCCTGTTAGGGCCACATTACATTCTCGCGTTCTCGCTCTCTCGACTTATACACGAGATCGCGAGATTTCGAGAACGCGAGGCGAGATCGCAAGATCGCGAGATTGCGAGATCACGAGAACGCGAGATTTCGAGAACGCGAGGCGAGATCGCAAGATCGCGAGATTGCGAGATCGCGAGAACGCGAGAACGCGAGGTGAGATCGCGAGAATGCGAGAATGCGAGAATGCGAGAATGCGAGAACGCGAGGCGAGATCGCGAGATCGCGATATCGCGAGGCGAAAACGCGAGATTCAATCTCGCAATCTCGCCTCGCGATCTCGCAATCTCGCCTCGCGATCTCGCGATCTAGAGATCTCGCATTCTCGCGAGATCGCGAGATCGCGAGAATGCGAGATCGCGAGATCGCGAGATCGCGAGAATGTGAGATCGCGAGATCGCGAGGCGAAAGTAAAACATATTTCCATGTCCCCTCTGTGCCACCGTACAAAACGAATTCCCAGCGAGCATGCGCATATATTTACTTCCGACCGCGAGATCGCGAGATCGCGAGAATGCGAGATCGCGAGATCGCGAGAATGCGAGATCGCGAGAATACGAGATCAAGAGATCGCGAGAATGCGAGATCAAGAGATCGCGAGGCGAGATTTCGAGATCGCGAGGCGAGATTGCGAGATTGAATCTCGCGTTTTCGCCTCGCGATCTCGCGATCTCGCGATCTCGCGATCTCGCCTCGTGTTCTCGCGATCTCGCAATCTCGCGATCTCGCCTCGCGTTCTCGCAATCTCGCGATCTCGTGTATAAGTCGAGAGAGCGAGAACGCGAGAATGTAATGTGGCCCTAACAGGACACCGTAACAAAAACACTGAACATCACATCACGTGTACGCCCTTGTTAAGACAAAAGAAACACACTGGTTCCCTATATCGTATACTACCAGAATTTGATTACGTTTCACCTGTAAACCGGGAAACAGACACGAAATAACATAACTAGTTGTCTTTAGTTAAAGGTACATGCCCACTCAGTAGTTTATACGGGCGACTCTTTGTCGCCCGCTTTATGTTACGCGTATATGAAAACTTACCATTCAGTGAAACTAGGTTGAACATATGATTGAAAGTGTAAAATTTGTTTTACCGTAAACCGATAAACCAAGCAGGAGGTGTTTTTACGACACATGGTATTACTAATACGGGCGACGAATAATTTGGCCCAAATGGCCAACTGCTTCTAAAACAAAATGTAGATAACATCGGAAAGTATACATAATATAGCTTACGAAGTTACTGCATTTCAAAATTGTGTTGTCGTTAGGAAGACTAAAGTCCCCCGAGAGAAGCTTGAAAATATGCGTTTTAAATGATCGGAGTAGAAATGCCTTAAATGCGCATTGGAATATTTTATGGGGAAACAAAGAAAACAATTTACAACGAAATGGAATTTTATTATTCCGTATTTATTTTAACACCTTTCTCTCTCCCACACCCATGTCTCTGTCTGTCTGTCTCTGTCTGTCTGTCTGCCTCTCTATCTCTTTCACTCTCTCCCACATCCATGTCTCTCTCTCTCTCTCTCTCTCTCTCTCTCTCTCTCTCTCTCTCTCTCTCTCTCTCTTCTCTCTCTCTCTCTCTCTCTTCTTCTCTTCTCTCTCTTCCTCCTCTCCACTCACTCTCTCTCTCCTCTCTCTCTCATCTCTCTATCTATCTGTCTGTCTGTCTATCTTCTTTCTGTCTGTCTGACTCTCTCTGTCTGTCTCTCTCCCTATCTGTCCCTCTCTCTATCTTTGTGTCATTGTCTCTCTCTATCTTTATGTCTGTATGTATGTCTGTCTGTATGTATGTCTCTCTCTATCTCGCTCTCTGTCTGTCTATGTCTCTCTGTGTGTCTCATTCTCTATCATTACCTAGAAACCACAATATATCTCTCCCCCGCACCCCCACCCACCTTCTCTCAACATCATTAGATAGAAACCATAATATTTCTCTCTCTATCTTTCAACATCGTTAGATAGAAGCACACTATATCTCTTTCAATATCATTGGATAGAAACCGCACATGTTGTGATTTTGTTTACAAGACAAAGTCAAGCGATCCATGATACTCTGTGGACATGACTAACAGAAATAAGTATGCATTGTAACTGCTGTTTTATTGCGCCTGCTCGGTTGTGTCACGGCCTGTGCTGTATTCACAGTTCATGACACAAGTACCTCTTACCAACAGCTTAAGTGAAGCTGTATGTAAAAAGGACAAAACTAATACGAAAAATGGTCAAAATGTGCTCAAAGACCACCAGGGATCGAGAAAATAATAGCATCACTGGAAGGACACACCTGGAGAATTTCTATTGCCGCCACGCTGCACTTAACTTCGCTGATGTGACTTTAAAAATACAAGACATAGTCAAGCGATCCGGGATAATTGGGGAACACGACTACCAGAACAAAGTATGCATTGCAAGTGTGCTTCTAGTGCACCTGTTGCTGTAGTCCAGGATACAAACACATCTGACACAGCACTGGGTTAATCCAAAAAAGTAAATGTAAAACTTAACACAATTCATACCAAAAATGGGCAAAATGTGTATAACTCTCGAAGTGACAGTCGTGCTCAATGACGATTGAGATTGCGAAAATTGGGAATAATATCACTGAAGATTCTTAGCCTTGTTATTTTTTTTTCTTAAAATGATCGTAAATTTACTAATACAGTTTCTATTATGCTTTGCTTTTGCCAGTATACTGGTATACCCTCAATACTGAGGCGTATCACTAGTGGATCATATTTTTATTCATAAGTACATGTACATACAATCAAATACAATCAAATACAATCGATGTTCCTGGTATTTAGCCGGTACCCATTTACATCTGGGTGGGCTGAAGCAGTGTGGATAAAGTGTCTTGCTCAAGGACACAACGCATGCGAGGCTCGAACCCACGATCGTAAGATCAGCAGACCGACGCCTCAGACCGCTCGACCACGCGCTCCACTATGCCTAGGCTATTAATGTACTATATATGAAACGGAAATATCTAAATTGTATCACTGGTTCAAATAAGAGAAGTGCGACAATGACACCATTTAATTATAAAATAGAGAAGTTGTAACACCGTGTTAGTTGCGGGAAGTAGTTCTGCAATACTACAATATACTACGGTATCGTTTATAGCATACTAACATCATGGTAAAGCTATCAATTGGTAAATTTAGTGTCATATACTAACGTCGCCCGTCATAGGTAGTGCCTATTTCATATTAATATAGGACATATAGACATATATATTATTCTGTACATATGAAATATTCTGGCAAAAGAAACATTCATTCACCACGTATTTATTGGCATTATTATACATTTTATATCAGACGTAAATTCACGCACGATCAGGGGCGATAAAATGTTAATATAGGAATGAATGGCATTTTTGTGGAATTTATCGGGGTATAAACTTGGAAAAGTCGCGGGAATACTGGACGAAGGCCGGAAGGCCTCGTCTAGTATTCCCGCGACTTTTCCAAGTTTATATCCCCGATAAATTCCACAAAAAGGCCATTCATTCCTTATAATTCCAGCATTTGAAATAAATTCATCAAGAAAATGTGTTTATTTTCCGTTTTCTTAAGAATTATTTTAACTGCGCATCACGGTTACGGAAAGTAGTTCGGCGTGGGAGTTTATTGGGTTATAAATTTTGGACAGAGACTTGCTACGGACCAATCAAATGTTAGAGAATTGTGTAAATATTTTTGTGCTGGAATTATTACTATTTATTCTCTGTATTTATTTTTATTGGTGTGCAATGATTATGCTTTATAATATGTCGAAAATAATATATTGTTTTCTTCAGATGACGCATTTAATTATATAAATAATTAAAAAATATCATGACTTACTTGCATATGAAAATAGCTTGATACCACTGTGAGTCACTATCAGTAAATTAAATAGTACTAAATAGAAGATATTCATATTTTTGCAAGGAATATGACATATATGAACATGTATGTCATATTCGTTGCAAAAATATGAATATTCTATTTATTATATACCGCTCCATGGACATTAGCATTTTTTTAGACTGTTTACGGTAATGAATGTGTATTTTCAGCCTATTTGCAGTCCGGCAGTGCAGATGCGCGTTATGAATATAGATAGCGGAAGTAGTCGTATTTTCTTCACAGAAGTTGTTTATTTCACCGATGAGAACATATGACTTTTATTTACATCGTATAACTATGTATTCCATGGGTAGGTATATAATAAATTATTATATCTGTATAGCGGGCACTTGTATATTGGAGAGGTTATTAAATAAGAGTATAATTGTGTCACTATTCCACCAGTTCTAAAACTTAAAAGTGCCCGCTGTGCTGTACAGATATAATCATGTAGAAATATTTATTTTTCTGATACTGACTCGCGATGGTATCCGGCTATTTTCATATGCAAATGAGGCATGATATTTTTTAATTGTTTATACTAATTAAATGCATCACCTGAAAAAAACATAATTTCGACAGATTATAAAGTATGAGGATGATTGCATATCAAAAAATAAATACAGATAATAAATAGTAATGTCCATTAACATTTTAAGGAAACGGTTATCGCCCCTGATATCAGTGTGGACATAGACGCCTGATATAAAATGTATAATAAAGCCAATCAATACGGGGGTAATGGTGAATGAATGCTTATTTTGCTAGAAAATGTTTCAGATGATTTCTCTGATATAAAGAACAGTTTGTGCCTACTGAGTCGGCATGTACCTTTAATGATCAGTTAAGGAAATTGCACGACTTATTCCGTTAATTAGCGATCGCATGAATACATCTGGGAATGTATTAACTTTCACCAAGGCTTGTGTTACGATCTTCAGTATAAATCCCAGACTCTACCTTTTTACATAGGGTAACGCCCCAGACCCCCCTCGATGCGATGGTCCGTAGTGATATCTTAGAGTAACCATAACAACAAAATGCATTGTGTTACTCAACGTTTAACTGTCATACGCAACCGCTAATTGAACAATATGAAAAACGGATGTTCTACGTACAAAAATACATCGGATTATTTTGTTACGCTTCAAGTTGTGATCTGCCCCCATTTGCGTCACAAATCGTGCGGTTATGCAAATTCCATTCATAAGTTTCACTACGACTTCCTAATAAGGTAATCGAGTATTTTTTATTTTGGAATACACCCACGCTAGCGTTCCCGCGAAATTGAAAACGAAACTCGTAATTTAAGTAGACCACAATGGCGACCAACTTTCTCGATAGTGATGATGAATTTAGCGAATTTGAAGGCGTTAATGCATCCGAGATCGGTTCAGACATTCGTGTCAGTGAAATATCGTCAGATTCGTCGGACAGTGAAGCTTCAGACGATGAAAATGTCGACCAAAACGCCGACGGTTGGACCTCCGATTTCTCCGACATCGTGGTTTGTACAATTTTTGCGATTTTTTGATAAATATTCCCCACTTTATCTTATTTTAGCGAGCAAATATGAATGTAGACTGTTAATACTTGTTGTAAACAGAAGTTCCGACTATATTATGTAGCATATGAGAGTTTAATCGCCGATTTTTGCCGATTTAAAAATTAATTTCGTACACGGATCAGTTCGTCCCATACTCAAATCCACTTCGTCCCCGATTTTATTTCTTTGATATAGTGTTTGTTAGAGAAGAAAATACAAGCATACGTTTTCTCATTTTGATATTATTAGATGAATTACTATTAGAAATAACATTTAAAAAACAACAGGTGATGGGGTCTTTTGACGGACATCTGCAATCATACATAATTGATAGATAAAAATACAGTTCACTTTTGTTTAATGATTCTAAATTGTGAATTAACACCATTTGCTGGAAAATGGTCATGGTCCCCCAAATGACACCACCACCAAACAAAATAGCTTATTTCTTTGCAATGTAAAGAGAAAATATTTACAAAATATATACTTATTTTTGCAGATAGAAGATTTCACCCAGGCCACTGGAGCGACCCTATCGGACGGCTTTGATGTGGAAACAGCCTCTACCCTCGATTATTTTTGTCTGTTATTCAAGCCAGAGATGTTCGAATTTATGTCCAGGAACACGAACAATTATGCCCGGTGGAAGATGGAGCAGTCTGGTGTAATTGACAAGTACTGGACGGAGACATCGGCATCGGAACTCCGTTCATTTGTCGGCATAAATGTACTAATGGGGATTTCCAGCCTGCCTGAAGCCGACATGTACTGGTCCAAAAATGCTAATCAGGGAATACAAAGTATTATGACTTGCAACCGTTATCAGAAACTTGTTCAATATGTTCACGTCTCCGACCGCGCTACAGAACCGGCTAAGGGTCAGCCAGGATATGACAAACTGTACAAGGTGCGGCCAGCTCGAACTAACGACGTCCACCATGACCATATACATTAAAAACTCCAACCATACAAATTTCGTCCAATTGTGATCGTTCACCGGTCTAAAAAACACTCTTTTGTCTAATTTCGTTCATTATCTGGAACTGGGTCAATGCACCATCTTCCATAATACAAGCACCGAAGCGTCTATGTAAGAACATCTCTGATTGGCTAAACCTAAAAATAGACGCGAGGACTTTCCCTTTTCAGTGTTTCCGGAAGACATAATCTGATAGTACGCGAATGAAAGCCAATGAAATTAGAAAAAATATATTATTTTTAGATCGGTGAACGATCATAATTGGACGAACTTTGTATGGTTGGAGTTTCTAATGCATATGGTCATGGTGCACGACTTTAGTTTGAGCTGGCGATCAGCTATCGGCCAAATATGACCGATAATCCACGCCGGACTGCCTCCGATTCTGTGTGAGATTCTTTCGTACATGCACATTTCGCTTTGGATGGGGTATACAAAATGCGAATAACTGAATAAATGTTGGAAACAGCGATTTGAAGTGAGTATATTCACACACCTAATACATTTATCGATTGCCAGAGACAGAAGTCATACATTTAATCGATGTTTATTGTGTTTGTGCGAGCCGGAAAAGATAGGGCTCTTTCTATAATAGCCATATTTATACTCACCTTTATAAATAGAATATGGTACTGTACGAGACCAAGTGGGTGGGGTAATGGGATTTTTTTAATAGGCATTGTTTTGGTGTCATAGGTCCGAGTCTTCCACCTGTGTGTGGAACTGGTCGCGTAAATCGTAAACAGTTCCCGAAGGAACTGAAGAAGCCGCGAGACGTGAAGAACAGCGGTGAATACACAATAATGCAGAAGGGCGACACCAACTTGACTGCCACTGTGTGGAAAGACAAAAATTTAGTCTACCATCTGACTACACACAGTGAGCCCACAGAGGAGGCCGATGCACAACGGCGGGTTGGCCAGAATGTGCTACAACTGAAGCAACCACTGAGTGTAGCCAGCTACAACAAATTTATGGGCGGTGTTGATGTTCATTATCAATACCGTGTGAAATACGATGTCGGGCGAAACTCTAAGAAGTGGTGGCACTATCTACACTGGTTCCTGATCAACTGTGTGATTGTAAACGCATTCATACTCTACAAGGCCACATCACGTCGCACAACAAAGAAAAAGCGCTTCGCCCATCTTGATTTCCGTCTGGAATTGGTGCGCGACATTATCGGCGGATATAGCAAGCGGAAACGATCTGGCGTTGAAGTCGATGACATCGGACTTGTTGATGCAGAGAACATTCAGAGAAAATATATGGACGTCTCGATGGACCAAAGCGACGTTGTCGTTATCACCAGAAATATCTGTCCATCAGGCGCGAGACTGTATATGGGTGTATTGTGTGCCAAGTACACTTATGTAAGGAGGGCTGTCATGCCCACTTTCACAACCTACATGTACATTGAATCTGTGTCATATTCTGTACATAGTGTATATAAAATAATTTTAGTCTAGATGTGTTTCGTATAAATTCAGTTGTACAGACTCTACAATTGTTTCAGGAGAAATATATAAAGTGTTTGATAATGCAATTTAAAATATATTTTCTAATGTGTCCCTAATGGTCAGTGTGTTGACCAAATAAATAATTACGGATTAAATATTACTCTGGACAGCGGCATATACAAATATATATATGTAAGTTTATGCATGTTTCTTATATTTAGCATACTTTTAGCATACTCTAGATAATATTCAAGCTGGGATATTATGACTAATTGTGATTTCATGTGATTTTTAGAGAACATTATTTCTCAATTTTTCACAAATCTTGTCAAAATTTGGCAAAATTTTCAGTGCAGATACGGATGTGTGGCTGTGACTGGAGAAATGTGGCTTATGGGTTGTGCGACCAATGTAGATCCAGATCGGCCTGTGCATCCATCTGATCAGGATCTGCACTGTTCGCCATACCATCAAAGAAAAATATGTCGTGTTTCTAACAACAAATATAGATCGCTATCGGGCTACATCAGTATGCTATTTTGATCATTGGTAACAAATCCCATGAGCCCCATTTCTCCAGTCACAGCCACACATCAATTCCATATTTGCTTTGAAAGTTTCACAAAAATAATAACGCACCAGGGGCATAATTATAGACAAGAACACAATGATTTTTCAAGATTTATTTTTTTCATCCTCGAAATTTTATTCTATAAATTCAATTTAATCATTTTAAATGGATACAATGTTTAGAAATGTTGGTAAATTTGGATTGAATAACATAATCCTATAATTCAGTTATTTTCGTTAATTACCTGTATGGAGATCAGGCAGCCAAACTCAGCTGCTGTGTATTTATAACAGACTGCTAGCAGCCACTGACAGGCATGCATACACAACAGCAGATAAGCCATTTGGCTGTGGAGGAAAGGGTTAAACTCACCCGACACCTGTGCGAAAATGCCTGTTGACCCAGATTGTTTTAATGATCGCGATTGTGTCGCAACAAAACTTGCACATGTGGGTCTAAATGATGTTAATCCTCATTCTTTCGATGGATTTACAGCGGATTTTAGTGACATTCCCGAATTCGGCCTGATTGATATTTGTCCATGGTGGCCAATACACGCCAACATGAGTGTCAATTCTACGTTCAGGGAAGGGGGTCAATAAGTCAGTAAGTGATAAATTACAGTCAGGGAACAAATTAATGACAGTATAACACATCCAGCGTATATTACTGTACTGAAAATACGACAAAAAAATTATAACAAGTTTGGGCTTCCATACATTGAATTTTTGTCAGCGGTTTCCACAATGCCGTCATTTGTATGTTTTAATATACTCGATCCGGGGCCAACTATTTCATTCACAAAACAGAAGTAAACATGGCGATGTCAAAGTAATGCAGAAACTTTAACAAAAATCCTGCTACAACATTGGTTTGTACCGACACGGCATTTTCAGGCGGGACACCGCTTCCGTGGCGGAATTCTTGTAACTATTGCTCTTCAATCAGTTTTCAATATATATATAATGATCATAGATATATGGAATCTGTATTATTTATAGTTGAATTGATGATGTCTTGTAGTACCATATGTTCAGTACTTTCAGTACTTTGATTATAACATACGCCGATGGTAGAGAGGCCTGTGGAGCATCTTACGGTGTCCTGTTAGGGCCACATTACATTCTCGCGTTCTCGCTCTCTCGACTTATACACGAGATCGCAAGATTGCCTCGCGTTCTCGCAATCTCGCGATCTCGCGGTCGGAAGTAAATATATGCGCATGCTCGCTGGGAATGCGTTTTGTACGGTGGCACAGAGGGGACATGGAAATATGTTTTACTTTCGCGTGCGCACGCAATAGGTTTTGCGTGCGCACGCGATAGGGTTTTGGTTTTACGTGCACACGCGATAGGGTTTTGCGTGCGCTCGCGATAGCTTAGCCAATGAAACGACGTACTCGTCAGTTTAGCAGGTTGTCTTCCTTGTCAGAATGTAATCGCCATTTGTATTGTCTGTTCTCTTATGAAATTGTGCACTTCTACAATTGCTAATATTAAACAGTTATACAAAAAGTTAGCAACTCTAAGTTGGCCATGTTGACATCGTTTGTTGACATAAACAATCAGCTATACATCTGCATGGGCGTTATGTAGGTGCATGTGTGTTCCACTTGGATTATACAATACCTTTATACATACGGACATACCGGCTGATTATCACAAAATGTATTACATCTTCCTCCCTAGCTCAGTTCGTACGTAGTCGGACAATAATCGAACCATCTCTCTTCCGGCGCCGCTTTTGTTGTTGTTTATGTTCATTGGCGTACTGCCGTCTATTTAGAGACTGCCGTGCTATAAGTATACCAGCCTGACATGGCGTTGTTTACATGCTTTGTTTATATAAACATTGGTGTATAAACAAACATGGAATTCCTGTAGGTATTTCCCTGTTTATTATGGCGTGTCGCTATAGTCATGATCGATATATTGCGATTGACAAAACAGTTTCTCATACTGGAGCAGTGGGTAAACTGGCGGCCAACGGTGGCACTTGATTTTAATTTTGCACTGCATGCGTTCGATCCTCACTTTGGCCATTATATATATATATATATATATATATATATATATATGTTTATATTGTATTTTTATGTTTTTCTTTTTCTTTTTAATGAATCTTTATCACATGTAACGACAATTGACATGGTAATTATGAACCACATGCATCCACGTTTATTTATTTATTAGTTTATTATCTGAAGTGAGAGGTTTATTTTCGACATGGTGTTCTCCGTAACATATTTGCATTTGTAGTGAGTCGAGCTGGACTTTCACAATAACACACGAATGTGCAGAATGCATTTCACAATGATTAGGTTCAAAGTGAAGTGTTTTATAATGTTGTGTAAAAATAAATGCACGACTGTTTCGGGATATGTGCCTTACCTGTGGCGCCAAAATAGTAAAAGCGAGAGAAAAATGTATTCCTTTGGCAGGATTCGAACTCACGACCGTCCGATCACCAAACAGCAGATCTACCCACTAGAGGACTAAACGATGTTACTATTATTAGCAATTATATCGAATGTTAATGCGTTTGCGTTGGTATACAAATACCATGTCTACAACATATGACGTAAACTATTTAAAAATAGCATGTGTTTACAATAATATTTACAATAATAACGCGCCAGCTCAAAGCGGTACACCTCTACATGTATACTGTATATGAGCTAGTACATGGGAAACCATACCACTTGGTAATGCCACCCGGGGTAGCTCCAGACCAGCCTAAAACCTATTGCGTGCACACGCGAAAGTAAAAAATACGTCCATGTCCCCTCTGTGCCACCGTACAAAACGCATTCCCAGCGAGCATGTGCATATATTTACTTCCGACCGCGAGATCGCGATCTCGTGTATAAGTCGAGATAGCGAGAACGCGAGAATGTAACGTGGCCGTAACAGGACACCGTACTCCATTGACTGGTTCACTCAATCCATCCATGTTGACTCTCCATAAGCAACTTGCTTTCTCCTGAATCCAATTCATAATATATCACAGTGAAACCTCTCTAAACCGGACACCCTGGGGACCAAGAAAACCATTCAAAAATAAGATCGCAGGTGTTGTCGTTGTGTCCGGTTTAGAGAGGTTCCAATGTACCTCGACTTTTGCTCGTGATTTACATCATGTACATCTCATGTAGTAATACTATGAATACACAATGTTTATATTAACCCTTACTACGCTGAATTAAATGTTGTCGTCTGCTGGAAACGATTCTCATGTGCTGTAAAAACCAGTTTTTTGTTAAGAATTAAAGCAAAAATGAAAAACAGCAGACGGCAATTTCCGTCAACAGAGTAGGAAGGTTTAAACGTCATACTTATGTTCTCATTGATGAAAATAAACACATTTCGGTGAAATATCAGAACTTCCGGCTTCTATATTCAAGCTGACGTAGGCTGCACCTGCCAATACACATTTCGTACTACAGACAGTTTAGCAAATTGACAAATTGGCTTGGTGGGGTATATCATAAATAGAATATTAATATATTTGCAACGAATGTATGTCATCTCGTGTTGTGACATGTCCATATTTCCCTCGTGTCTAAAGGTACTCGTGAACATTTTACACCACTCGATGAACATATATATGCATGTAATATTCTTGCAAAAAAAAAGCTTAAAATCCTTGTTAGAAGCATGACGGGTTATCACCTTAAATACTGACTTATTGACCCCCTTCCCTGAACGTAGAATTGACACTCATGTTGGCGTGTATTGGCCACCATAGACAAATGTCAATCAGGCCGAATTCGGGAATGTCACTAAAATCCGTTGTAAATCCATCGATAGAGAGAGAGAGAATGAGGATTAAACATCTGTTAGACTTACACGTGCGAATTTTGTTTCGCACAGGTGTCGGGTGAGTTTAAAAATAGGCTGTCGGAAGGTCAAACTTGATGTAGTTTGTGTGTTAAACGCGTCGCTTGTTTCGGAGAGTATTCGAAGGGGAGTTAGCTCTGTTACTAAATTTAGCGATAACCGCAAATGGGGGCAAATCACGCGCAACAAAATAATCCGATGTATGTTTGTACGTAGAACATCCGTTGTTGATATTGTGCAGTGCAAGTAGTTTTTCATAATATTATTTTCAATTATCGGTTGCGTATGACAGTTAAACGTTGAGTAACACAATGCATTTTGTTGTTATGGTTACTCCAAGATATCACTACCTACCACCGCATCGAGGGGGGTCTGGGGCGTGGCTAACTTTCGGAGGCGATCCCTATACATAGGTGTATACCCTATGTAAAAACAACAGCAGACGACTATTGTTGTGAGTAGCAGTCTAAGGGTTAATTTTAAAACTAAAATGGGAGATAGTTTAAGTAAGTGTTATCATTTGTGGCTGTGACTGGAGAAATGGGGCTTATGGTATTTTTGGCGAGTCTAGCGAACTCCTGAAGTCTGAAAATCTCCACGGTTTGTTAAACGTAGTACAAGTGCTTCACTGACTGAATGACGAATAGTGTAGGCCCTGATCAGACTGCGTGGATGCGCAGGCTGATTTGGGGCAATACTAGTCGACTCAGTCACATATGCGACTCAGTTTTCCAGTCTCAGTCGAATATCAGTTTGTGTCTTGTAATCGGTATAATATGCTAACGACCTGGGATATACACGGAGCCCCGCTGGGGACGTAGAAATTTTTCTTTTTATTAATTCGTTCCCACGAAATAACAATTCGTTCCCTCAAGTTAACAATTGTTATATCGTGGGAACGAATTGTTAATTCGAGGGAACGAATTGTTAAATTGAAGGAACGAATTGTTAGTTCGTGGGAACGAATTAATAAAAGAAAATCCATGTCACCTGCGGGGCGCCGTAAATATCAGGTGTGTCTTGTAATCGCTATAATATGCTAACGACATGTGATGTATAAGTACATGTATACTATTTATAAAGTAGTGTAACATTATACCGGCTGTGTCGAGTACTACAGAGTGCATAATACTATTTAGACAGCAGACATCAGCATAAGCCAGTTTAATCTGGCTTACGCTGGTATAAGGCCGTCTGTTGGGGCTGGATAGGCAGTGTACACATTGCTCGCTTGTGATATACACTCAACTTCGCTGGTTTGAAGGTCGGACCCACGTTGGGTCGCCATGGGAGCGCCGTTTGAGTCTGGGCACGGGTGCCGACCCGGGACTCTGAGATTTAGGCAAATTGCGAACGACTCCACTATACGATCGATTGCGTGCCAAAAGGTGTGATTGCAAACTACGGAACTCGTCTGAGAGAGGTTCCAGACCAGGTGCAACTCACAAGATACTGTTCGCCAGTCAGTCAGCGAAACACTCATCCTGCTTTAAACAAGCTTATGGCAATCCAAATGCACAATAATTCACTAAACCATGGTTTGGAGCTTAAACCATACAAGCTCCTTATTAGGTTGCAAGAACCTACTAGATATCAGAAACTAGCCTGATATACCCGTTATGTTTCCGAGGGGATTGGACATTGGACTTCAATACTGGAGGTTGTGGGTTCAATACTCACCCTACTTACATAGTATTTCCATCACACTGGTCTGTCGGATGAGACGTTAAAGGGTGGGCCTGTCTCTATATGATCTTAGTTGCTGCTGGACAGTTAACCACACTAACTTTCACTTGTTCATGTTATAGCCACATAGAAAGAGCTAGTCGGGTCCACAGGTGGAAGACTCGGACCGGTGACAAACACACACACAAAATGCCCATTAAAAACATCCCATTACCCCACCCACCTGGTCTCGTACTGTACATTACGTTATATACGTAATATACAGTACGAGACCAGGTGGGTGGGGTAATGGGATTTTTTAATAGGATTATTTTGTGTCACAGGTCCGGGTCGTCCACCTGTGGTCGGGTCATAAAGTCCATAATCCCATTTGTTCAGTTTTAGATCAGGAGCTAGCTATAAAACCCTAATCCTAATTTCTCCAGTCACAGCCACAGATCAAGAGCTGGACTGGCCATAACGTCATAAGGCCTATTTCTCCTCACAGCCACAGATCAAGAGCTGGAGTGGCCATAAAGTCATAAGGCCCATTTCTCCAGTCACAGCCACATACCAAGAGCTAGACTGGCCATAAAGTCATTAGGCCCAGTCACCAATCACAGCCACAGATCAAGACTGGCCATAAATCCCATAAGCCCCATTCCCATAGCCACATATCAAGAGGAGAGGAAACAAATATCATAAGATCCTATTATCCAGCCACAGTTCAGGAGTTATACTGGCCATAAATCACATAAGCCCCATTTCTTCAGCCACAGCCACAAATCAAGAGATTGACTGATTTACATCCCATAAGCCCCTTTTACTTGAACATGTATAATGGCCACAGATCGGCGATTAACGGACGCAAATGACATACCGTAATAACCGTAAATACTCGGAAACAATTTAGTTTATTTACTACAGTGGACACCTCTCTAAACCGAACACCGGGAAACACATGTGATCTCATTTTTGTGAGTTTTTTTGTCATTTATCTCAGGTGATAATGTCTGTTCGTCATCGCATAACACACAACTATGGCTCGGAATGATGAAAGTCCTGATTTACAGTGAAACCTCTCTAAGCAGGGTGTCCGGTTTAGAGAAGTTTCACTGTATATGGTTTCGTACAACAAAGAGTGTCCGAATGTTTAGGCTTAGTATGGTTGTGCTTGTTTATCACAATAACAATGTATTTGGATACAGTTTGATTCAGGAACAAGTGGTGTCCGAAAAGTATACTTTGAGGGAGTAATCATTTAGTTTTCCCGAAATGAATTATTTCATATAGAACTAACGACTGCATATATTTGATGATTAAAAGTATGCAGAATTATGATACTGAATTTATTACATTATCACAGCCAAAATGGCTGTGATCTTGTAATAAATTTGGTATAATAAAAATTAATAAATTTATCCTAACATTGAAAATTTCTCCCTCAAAGTATGCTTTGCTAGATAAGTATACTTTGCAATGTTGGTGAACTCGGCTACAGGAGTTAGGCTGGACATACATCGCGGACGCCCCATTGCGTCAGTCACAGCCGCATATAAATATTTAACAAGGACGTGTAATGAAAGATCCTATCTTGCATACTCCTGTATCATTCTCGGGACACGCCATTTTTCTGGAGAAAAGAACAAATAATTGTCTTATTTGCCAGACGAATGAATGCTTGTGTCGAGAACGTCACGGTTCAAACGAGTGGTTACTGCGTAAAGGAATACTATAGGACAGATTAAAGGTCAATATACAGAGTTTTTGAAAATTATAAAATGTGAATTCTGAAAACAGCATGCACAAATAATACATCGTTAATTGTATTAACTGAAATGTACGTTTCGTTACGAGGTTATTGACGGAGAATTATTTTTATATAATATATTTATAATAATTCTACTTTGTTTTTTCTTCATACAATAAGAAAAAATAAAGCATCTTTATAATTAAATAAAAGGAAAAAATGCATATACATGTACTTTTTTTTTTTTTATGCAAACTAATTTAGTGCTATTATTATACTGAATGTATTACATTATCACAGCCATAATGGCTGTGATAATGTAATACATTCAGTATAAAAAATTAATAAATGTATATTAAAAAATTGAAAATTTCTCCCTCAAAGTATACTTTGCTAGAAAAGTATACTTTGCAATGTTGGTGAAATAGGCTATTTTCAATGGTGAAATAGGCTATTTTCAATGTTGTTGAAATAGGCTATTTTCAATGGTGAAATAGGCTATTTTCAATGTTGGTGAAATAGGTTATTTTCAATGTTGGTGAAATAGGTTATTTTCAATGTTGGTGAAATAGGCTCCTGGTGTCAGGTCCTACATACTGTATACAGCTATGGAAACGTGCGTAACTTGATCGGAAAATACATTTTGAATGGGGTTTTCTGTTTTCTGTGGTCTACATTGCTCTTATCTATCAGTTAAAATAATTTATATTTTGATATCCAACTTTTTCATGTGGTTGACCTTTAACCCTTATACCGCTATCTTATTTTTTATCGTCTGCTGTTTATTTTCTATTTTTCATTTTTATCATCAAAAACATGCTGCGACAGCACTTTAGAATAATTTACAACATGCTTTGACAGCACTTTAGAATCATTTACAGTGCTGTCAAATCATGTTTGTATTAAGGCAAGATAAAAAAGCAAACAGACGGCAATTGTTGTGTGTAGCGGTCTAAGAGTTAATATGCATTTAATCGGGCAACTAACCTTTAATACAACACGTCTAGATTAAATACAATGTTGTGTTTTAACATTTATAATCGTATTTGTGTCTGGAGAATATAGGGGTGGTGGGGTGGGGGAGGCTTAAGGGATGTATGTCCAGTGACGCTCCTGATAAAATAGCACACTCCTGTAGCATGATAACGAGGTGTGTTTCATTGATGGAATGGCGAACAGTGCAGGTCCTGATCAGACTGTGCGGATGCACAGGCTGATCTGGACCTACACTGGTCGCAAAACCAATAGGCTACAGTTCTCTAGTCACAGCCACAATTAAGGTTTTAAAAAGGATTATTTACATTATTATTTATTATTTACGTTCTTATATAGAGCTGATTCTTGGCGTATCTACACGGAACGGGTTATTACAACAAGGCAGCACTAAACAAGCAATGGTAAGTAAGATTGTGTATTGCATTATATCCATTTCACCCATAAACATCTGACATTGAGAGTTCCATGTTCATTTATAGACTATTCCATTAATTAATTAATTAAGGGATATTTTAAAATATTTGTGAAATACTAGTACTAGGTAGCGATTGATACAAATAAAATGCACCGTTTCAAGAATGGTGGTATCTTTAAAGACGTGTTACTAATGTATTCACATCTACCTCTTCATTTGTATATGTTATATTGTGCCACGCAAATTTCTGTGATGGCAGCCATTGATTGTGCTACGCCTAAATGGCGAGTACGATCAAGAAAATAGTGCCCTGTGGTGCCAACTTATCCTATGTAGTTTTGGTATGTCTTGCTTTGTATCTAAAACTCTACATATAGTATTCTCTATAGTTTTCACAGTTTTGTGCTCAGTTCATCAGTTAAATTCTGGAAGATACTAATCAAGACATGTTGAGCGTATGAATACAGCAGCTATTATATTTAGGTCTCACGGGACAGTACGTACGGAGCTAGCAGTAAAAGGGGGTGGACGATTTTCTACATATTTCAATATTGACCCTGCAAGTTACACCAGTGTGTTTTACAAAATTAACTAAATTACTAAATTAACCCCTCACACCGATTTTTGTGAAGATAACATTTCAGTACTTTCAGTACTTTGATTTGATATTAAAGGTACATGCCCACCCAGTAGGCACAACTTTATATCAGAGACATCATCGGATACATTTTCTGGCAAAATATACATTCATTCACCATTATCCCACGTATTGGTTGGCATTATTATACATTTTATATCAGACGTAAATGTCCCCACTGATATCAGGGGCGAGAACCGTGTTTCCTTAAAATGTAAAACGGACATTACTATTCATTCTCTGTATTTATTGTTTGATGTCCAATGATCATACTTTGTAATCTGTCGAAAATATTATTTTTTCAGGTGATGCATTTAATTAGTATAAATAATTTTAAAAAAAAGCATGCCTCATTTGCATATGAAAATAACCTGATACCACCGCGAGTCACTATCAGTAAAATAAATATTACTAAATTATTATATCTGTATAGCGGGCACTCGTAATTTTCAGAACTGGTGGAATAGTGACACAATGATACACTTATTTAATTCCTATAAAGAACAGTTTGTGGCTACTGAGTGGGCATGTACCTTTAAGCGAAGATTGATACAAACAAAATGCATCGTTTCAGGAAGGGTCTATAGGAGATACTAAGGTATTCCCATCTAAATCTTCATTTTCGTGATTAGTTGCGAACGGTAACTCTTGCAATTACTCCCGTACCGGACGGTGCGGGAGTAGATTGCAAGAGTTACCTTCGCAACTACTTCGTGATATGAAGCGAAGATTGATTCAACATAATAGGCAGCTTTCTAATAGGGAGTTTGACCTCTTCTTGAAACGTTGCCTTCTAATTAACCCTTTCAACACCAAGTAACTTAATAGGATGTTCCATGCCAATGTTTCACGCTATTTCATTAGTTTTGTTCATTCAAATTATCCCATTCTTCTAAGAGGCTAATCTGTACGACGTTTAAAATTATTAACACACAGTGGAGATCCTGATGAGACGGCTCGTTACGAGCCGGCTCATCTGGATCTGCACTGTTTGCAAATAGTGTCTCTATAGAGGTCTGTGGTGTTGAAAGGGTTAAATTCCTGCAACCATGAAGATCATATCGATCACAACCCAATAAGACATGTATCGTGATTGCTCCAAAGTGAAAAGACAGATAGTAATTTTATTGACAACTAACCGTTTATAGACCCGTGTGTATCTATTAAATCTCAGGAAACCGTTTGAAACCGATATTGATTTTATTGCCTATCACCTATCACGGCATCGATAGTTTCCATTGGAAGTATTAAAGTGAATATAAAATGCATTCACTGTAGATCGGAATTGTAGCCGAGAGGTTACTGCCTCCAACTGTCATTTCTGGGTGGGGGGGGGGGGGGGCAAACACCTCGGCAGATCAACCCTTTCACCCCTAAGTAAGTGGAATGAATATGTATTAATATGATATGTGTTAAAGGTACATGCCCACTCAGTAAGCACAAATTGTTCTTTATAGGAATTAAATAAGTGAATAATTGTGTCACTATTCCACCAGTTCTAAAAATTACAAGTGCCCGGAAAACAGATATAATCATTTAGTAATAAGTAGTTTACTGATAGTGACGCGCGTTGGTATCAGACTATTTTCATATGCAAATGAGGCATGATATTTTTTACTAATGAAATGCGTCACCTGAAAAAATTATATTTTCGACAGATTATAAAGTAAAATCATTGCACATCAAAAAATAAATACAGAGATTAAATAGTAATTTCCGTTAACATTTTAAGGAAACACGGTTATCGCCCCTAATATCAGTGTGAAAATGTTCGTCTAAAATAAAATGGATAATAATGCCAATCAATACGTCGGGTAATGGTGAATGAATGTTTATTTTGCCAGAAAATGGCATACGTACAGAATATACGAACGTATCTGTATCACTAGTATAACCTACTGCGTGGGCATGTATCTTTAATTTTGCAACCAATCCAATCATCACAAAATGATTTTCAGACTAGTCCATTTATGTGGGTTTTTTTCCTCAAAATTATGAAAATCACTTGCAAAAAGTGCAGCTCCTGATGAGACGGCTTGTCACGAGCCGGCTCATCTGGTTCTGCACTTTTTGTCAATACCACTATACAGGCACGTGGTGTTGAAATGGTTAAAGGTACATGCCCACTCAGTAGGCACAAAATGTTATTTATATCACCTGATACATTTTCTGGCAAAATAAACATTCATTCACCATTACCCCACGTATTGATTGGCATTATTATACATTTTATATCACACGTAAATTTTCACACTGGGGCGATAACCGTGTTTCCTTAAAATGTTGACGGACATTACTATTTATTATCTGTATTTATAGTTTGATGTGCAATGATCATACTTTATAATCTGTCGAAAAAAGATTGACAGATGACGCAATTAATTAGTATAAATAATTAAAAACTAGCATGCCTCATTTGCATATGAAAATAGCCTGATACCACCGTGAGTCACTATCAGTAAAATATTTATTACTACATGATTATATCTGTATAGCGGGCACTTGTATTTTTTAGAACTGGTGGAATAGTGACATAAGTATACACTTATTTAATTCCTATAAAGAACATGTTGTGCCTACTGAGTGGGCATGTACCTTTAAGGGGGATGCGTACGCACACGTCGCACAACCTCTGCGTACGGGCCTGCCTTCATTGTAAACGTGTGTATTTTGGATATTTTTTCAGAAAGAACACGTAATACATACGAGACACCCCATGCGATATTGTAACCTAAGAACATGTGCGATATCTCATGAAAAATATTTAGAAAATTTACGATATTTTCCGTAAATGACGTCGAACGATGACGAAATTTTCATAGCAAATACGGAATGTTGCTACGAAACTTTCGTCATCTTTCGACGTCATTTACAGAAAATATCACATTTTCTGTAAATATATTTCATGAAAAATCGCACATGTTCAGGTACAAAATCTCATATGCGTTTCATTACATACACGACGAGTACTTCGCGAACTTTTCATACAGTTGGATGAGTTTAGTTTTACTATATACGAAAGCGAAGTAACAGACAATATTACGCAGTGACGTTTCATCTTTGCATGTGGCAATCGACATGTATAGAACAATAAAACTCGCCATCCGTGAAATTGGTTTGATTAATTAAAACATTGGAAAATACACCTCCAGATTTGTTGAACCAGGCAGATCTATGAGATCTATACGGAAGCCCATTAGAGCCACTTCACCTTTTTTTTTTTTCCATTTATTCAGGATCTTTTCTTGAATTTTCAAGTTACTTTCTTGAATTTTCAATATCTTTTCTTGAATTTTCAAGTTCGTTTCTTGAATTTTCAAGTTTCAAGTTCGTTTCTTAAATTTTCGAGATCTTTTCTTGAATTTTCAAGATACTTTCTTGAATTTTCAAGATATTTTCTTGAATTTCAATATTTTCTTGAATTTTCAAGTTGTTCCTTGAAAATTCAAGAAAAGATCTTGAAAATTCAAGAAAAGATCTGGAATAATTGGAAATAAAAAAAGTGAAGTGGCCCTAATGGGCTTCCGCAGATCTATGCTAGAAGACAGTATAGACCCGATTGACATATCACAGCACTCGGAACCCCTCGCACCATTCCGTAAATCGAGAATAATGCTATGAAACGCGAAAAGATGAGGCTGTGGACAGAATGATATCACTGTAGAACAGTGCCAAACCGTAATGGGGGTGGCGGGTGGGAGCACGGGATGGGTCATTTAACGATCGGGGTTCATCCTTACCGGAATCCCTATCAGACCTGGGGCCCGTTTCACTAAACTTCGAACGACTAAGAAGTTCGTGCAAAATTGAAATCCACAAATCAAAAACATGCTTTGGCAACATTTTAGAATCATTTCCAATGGAAATGATTCTAAAATGCTGTCAAAACATGTTTTTAATAACATTTGTTTTGACATTCGATTTTGAATAAAATGTCGTGGATATGCTACAGTTAATGACATGAACCCGTAGGTACAAACTGGTAGCGTTTGAGATACACGTTACTGTGAGAAGCAAATTCATAGAAATCTTCGTACGAGCATTTTTATCGTACGAAGTTTAGTGAAACGGGGCCCGGCCCTCGCGTTATTCTAATTTCAGGGCTGAGTATATTTTTCCTCTCAAAAAAAATATATTCAGCCCTGAAATTAGAATAACCTGTCCTGGTGCCAGGTTCATACCACACCAAAGCCATTTGGCCCCTTCCCCTAAAATTAATATGAATAATGCGAATAAACATATTACTCATATAAGGAGCAGATTAATCAGATTCAACTGGCACATACAAGAATGCCAGTGACGTACGGTGAGGGCCAAACCAGGTCTCCGGTCGGGATTTCGGTAAGGAGGAATCACGATTGTTAAATTACCCATCACATACTTGCACCTGCCACCCACGGCTCGGCTCGGAAACGGTAGGAATTCCTACGCGTTTCCTAGCCTTGCCTGATAAACTTGATACCAAAAGACACTAGCATGGTATTTTCTATGACACAAGGGGCCGTTTCACTAAACTTCGTACGACTAAAATGTTCGTAAATGCAAATTTAGTATCGTCTGTATATTTCAATTGATGGATTTGCATTTATTGAGCACAGCCTATGCTCAATAACTGTTAATCCAGGAATTGTTTACAAGAAAACAATGTTAATGTGAACTCTACTGACTATCATAATGTTGCACTGACGAACATTTTAGTCGTACGAAGTTTAGTAAAATGGGACCCTGGTTCCACTCATTCAAATTAAACGTAGTTTACAGAAATCTGGTTCAAAGCATCCACTGTACATTTTCATTGCAACTTCTAAAGTGTCTGTCGATTCTCTCACAAATTCATGAATTCAACGTTTGATTTGATAGTGTCGCCACGTCTCGTCGATGCTCTATTAATCAATCAATTAAAAAAGTATGAATTTAATGAAACCGTTCTTATTCCGTTCTTTGTTATTGAAAATGAAGAAAATAAATGTATACAGAGGGTCGGAAGAGTGAAGTATTGTTTTGTTTAATTTAGAGTTCTCGCTTCCTTAACTTATTTACAGAATATAACAGGATTTGCTGAAGTTGTATATTGATGGGGTCAACGGAAGAATGGGGCTTACTCCCTCATGAAGTTAGCTCCTTTCTTTCATTTACCCCTTCCAATGAGACACGCCATGTGAGTGTGTACCTTCATTAAATACGTTTATAAAATTTACAATATTTTCCGTAAATGTCGTCAAAAGGTTGTTTTTTTAAATAGTGTACATGCGGAATTATATACCGCATGCACTCTGAAAATTTTGTCAACTTTGGACATTATTTATGAAAATATTGTAAATTTCGTAAACGTATTTAATGAAATTACGCAGATTTCCAGGTACAAAATCACATGGCGTGTCTCATTAATGTGGTTTTGTAGTGAACTGGGCTATTATTCTTTGACAAAATGAAAGATGACAGAAGATAGTTTGCGTAACATCTTCCAAAGCATGTTTGTATTCTTGGAATATTTCGTTGTGAAACGTTTTAGATTATTCTCATGAAATTGTGAAACAGATTCATTATGCAAAATAAATAGTATTTAACATTTAAGTGATTGACAATAGGATTTTGTATCATAGCACAAGGTAAATTATCACGGCATTTAATGTTGTATTATACTAGTTTGACGCATGTACAGTGGAGCCTCTCTAAACCGGACACCAAGAAAACACCTGTGATCTTATTTGTTTATGAGTGTATTGGTCATTTATAGCAGGCGATAACGTCTGTTGGTGTCGCATAGCACACACCTATGGCTCAGAATGATGAAATGCCTGATTTACAGGGAAACCTCTCTAAGCCGGACACCCTGGGGACCTCCCAGGGTGTCCGGTTTAGAGAGGTTTCACTGTACATGTACTGTCGTGACGTAACTGATTAATAAATTTCTCTATACGGATAGTAATATAAAGAACATACTAGTAGTTACGTAGTACAAGATAAATGCGAAAGGTACAAGCAGTCGTTTCCTTTTCATATGTGTTACCAACAAGCAATACATATACTCAGAGACGGAGACATGTTCTGGCAAAATAAACACTAATGCATCATTACCCCACGTATTGATTGGCATTGTTATACATTTTATATCACACGTAAATTTCCATACTGATATCATGGGCGATAACCGTGTTTTCTTAAAATGTTAATGAACATTACTATTTATTTTCTGTATGTATTTTTTGATGTGCAATTATCATACTTTATAATCGGTCGAAAATATTATTTTCTTCAGGTGACGCATTTGTTTAGTATAAATAATTAAAAAATGTCATGCCTCATTTGCATACGAAAATAGCCTGCTACCACCGCGAGTCACTATCAGTAAAATAAATATTACTAAATGATTATATCTGTATAGCGGGCACTAGTAATTTTTAGAACTGGTGGAATAGTGACACAATTATACACTTATTTAATTCCTATAAAGAACATTTTGTACCTACTTAGTGGGCATGTACCTTTAAAGAAACAGCAGATCTTATTTCAACAAAGGTGGTTTTCTATTTGAAGTACAGTAGAGCCTCTCTAAACCGGACATACATGCAGTCTATGTATCCTTAATTTTATGGGTTGTATTGTCATCTATCTGTGATGATAATGCATATTCAGGTTCGCAAACCACACCCGCATCCATTGAAATATAGAGAATAGTAGGTTCGTGCCGTGAATGGGAAAACATATCTGGCAAGGCTCAGGAAACGGGATGGACGAGGCTCTGCCGAGCACATCCCGTTTCCGTGCCGCGCCAGATATGTTTTCCCATTCACGGCACTAACCTACTATTCTATTTATCCCGTCAACACCTACAAATGGCTGTAAAATGCAAAAATAGTATTGACTGGATATCAAAAATGTTTCACGGCACATACGCACTGTGTTAACGGGATAAATTCATATCTAATTTACAGTGGAACCTCTCTAAACCGGACACATGCGTGTCCGGTTTAGAGAGGTTCCACTGTATCTACGTTTTATGTCACAACCATGTTTGTTTTCAATGTCTAGTTTTAATGTTGTTTCCGTGTCACATATTTTATACAGTATATTCTATTTTATTCCTTGTTTCAGCACATTTGATAATGTGAAGAATGAAGAGACTATGGACGTGTATCTGCCATTGTTGACCTTGGTGATATACGCACACGCTGTCACCTTCTGTGTCGGTAAAGTGAATATTAGTACTAAGTTTAGTAAGGAAATGCTGAATTGCGATTTACCCTTTCACCCCTAAATATCTGACATTGACAGTTCCATGCTCATTTATGGAATATTCCAGTAATCAGATAAGGGGTGTTTTTTAACTTAACTGAAACATACGGACAAACACTGCAGATCCTGATGAGACGGCTTGTTACAAGCCGGCTCATCTGGATCTACAGTGTTTGAAAATGTTGGCTTTATGGCCTGAAGGTTTGAAAGGTTTGGTCACTCGGTCTCGGATATGCTAAAAAAAGTGGTGAAACTAGACAGTCTGAAATGTTTAAATAAGTTACCGAACTTGGTAAATCAAGAGTACGTTCCCTTAGAACAACTTCCAGGGCAACCTTGACGTTAGATTTGGCGGATTTTATTGATTGATTGGTGTTTAACGGCCTATCAACAGCTAAGGTCATGTAAGACCGGGCCAACAGGTTCGATCCCGTTTGTAACCTGCTGCATTGGGGAGGGGGGATACTAAAATCAGAACGGAATATTTACATTAAAATAATAAAAATATAATCAGCCCTGAAAATAGAATAACCGGACCTGGTGTCGGGTCCATACCACACCAAAGCCATTTGGATCCTCCCCCTAAAGTAATAGGATTACGAATAATGACATTACTCATATAAGGGGTATAACCAAGTTCAACTCTCACATACAAGAAAGCCGAAGACGTGCATGAGGGACAAACCAAGTCTCCGGTCGGGATTCCGGTAAGGATGAATCCCAATCGTTAAAATACCCATCGCATGCTCCCACCTGCCACCTGAGCAACATTTGTGCTAAACCAACAAACACCGCAAATTCGAACACCGATGATGCCCAAGATGATGTATTAATAGAGGATCTCAAACTCGAGATTTATGAAACGAGTCACACACAATTATGCACCGAGGATACACAGAAGAAACTGGTCAGCAATTCTATGCATTCTGCAGAATGCATAGAATTGCTGACCAGTTTCTTCTGTGTATCACACTCCAAACAGCAGAACACTTAGACATCCTCTGATGTGCTTCAGTGAGAAAACGACATTGACTACTGATTTTCGCATCTAGTTGAAACATGTGAAATCTCCACAGCGAAAAATAGTTTTAATACTATACTAGCAATACACCCGTTATAAATGATAAATATGCCATATTATAAGTTCACGCTCTTGTACGAACTTGATTGTATATCATATCACTATACGGGAGCCCATTTTATCAATTGCAGTAATTTTACTCGGCCACTTATGCTTCTAATGACGTTTAAAACACTATGACGTCAACGTCAAAACAGCATTGATTGTGTTCGTTCAAAGGCATATTAAACGTTAGCGCACACTACGAATACGTAATTATGGTGATGCGGCGTACCAATCAAATTCGCTCCAGGTGTTAAAATGGGTTACAGCATGTCTTAACAAGGTTTTCATGTTATAAAGTCGGAAACCTATTTATAACACTGGCATATAGGGACAAATGTGTCATATGTTACAGAATGCCCAACAACGTTAACGTTGACAGCCGACAGATCGCCGAAGTATCTGACGTCACCCAACCACCCGAATTACTATGGTGACCGTTTACTCGGAACGTAAGTCGTCGTTATATGAGACACGCCATGTGATTTTGTACCTTCGGACATCAGCGTAATTTCATGAAACAGGTTTACAAAATTTACAATATTGTCTGTAAATGGCTTCAAAAGTTGACATTTTCAGAGCACATGCGGTACTCTGGCAATTGTGTCAACTGTTGACTTTATTTATGAAAAATATTGTAAATTTTGTAAACGTATTTAATGAAATACCGCAGATGTCCGAAGGTACAAAATCACATGGCGTGTCTCATATGTGGGTCTGACTGGAGAAATGGGGCGTATGGGATTTGTGACCAGTGTTGCTCCTGGTCCATACGATTCTTTTTTCAACCCACCCTCCCTCCACCACACAGTTCAATTCCAGACTGACCTTGCAGTTGAATGAATGTACCATATATGTAGCTGTGACTGGAGAACTGGGGCATTTGTCTTTTTTGTGTTTGTTTATTGGTGTTTAATGGCCTATCAACAGTTAACGTCATTTAAGGCCGGGTCAACGGGTTCGATCCCATATTAAAAAGGTGATACTTGTGTTAAACATCGTTTTCGGCATAAAAACACCAAGGTGCACATCTTCAATAAGTGTAGAAGACGTATAGTTTCAGATCGATCGACTGAACGGTTTCAGACGAGTCGAGTACACGAATTATAGTTTTTATATCCGCCGCCCGCCCGCGGTAAAACATAATACGTACCGTTTTTTTTTTAAACCGTCTTATAAAAATATATTCAGCCCTGAAATTAGAATAACCGGACATGGTGCCAGATCCATACTACACAAAGTATCTTGGCCGCTTCCCCTAAAAGTAATAGGATTATGAATAATCATATTACTCGTATAAGGGGTAAACTATCTTCAACTCTGACATACAAGAATGCCAAAGACGTATCTGAGGGCCAAACCAGGTCTCCGGTCGGGATTCCAGAAAGGAGGAATCCGGATCGTTAAATTACCCATCGATGCTCCCACCTGCCACCCACTTATGTATGTCTTATGTGACCAGCATAGATCCTGATCAGACTGGATGCCAAAAAATTGTTATCCGGCTACAGAAGAGTGCCATCATAATATACACAGGTTACAAATCATATAAGCCCTATCGTTCTAGTCACACTCACAATAAACTATAGGCTTGTTTTCAGATCCATGTATACCATGTATTGTCTAACCCTTAGAATGCGGAATCGAAAATAGTCGTCTGCTGATAATTCATATTTTGTCTTTTCTCTCAGTAAAAACATGGTTTGGCAGCATTTTAGAATCATTTCCAATTGAATCATTCCATTGGAAATGATTCTAAAGGGCTGCCAAACCAAGTTTTTGATGAGAAAAATAAAAAATATTCAGACACAAATTAATTCAGCATTGTAAGGGTTAAAATGACCTTAGCTGTGGACACCATTAAATAAACTAGATGGTCGCTGCCCGCATGTCGCGCCCGCAGTCTGCTAGTTTCTCGAAAAACTTTAACCAAAAACTTTAACCGGATGCACGTACGTACGTACGTACGCCAATGTGCCGACTATATCGCGCAGTCCGCAAGCGAAAAAAAGTCTTGTAAATGTACATACCCGTGTTGTATAAACACTGTTGAAAATCCCAATCAATCAATCAATTTACATTTTCAGCCGAATGTCGTGTTCCTGGTTGATTCAAGCGAACAGCATCTACACCGACGTCGTTATACAACTACACGTTCACAACTCCTCACTCGAATACTCCACCGCCTGTGTACGAGACTATGTCACCATAATAAACGGACCGAAGGACTTTCACCGGCCCCTAAAGACTTGGTGTGGGGACAATGTGCCGGCGACTATGACGGCGACGGGTGACAAGGTGCTGGTGATGTTTGGGACAGATTTCGATAACAACGATTATGCGGGGTTCTTTCTTGCGTACTGGGTCGCAAAGAGACGTAAGTAGGGTTCGTGCTTATCAATTCTTCCGAGCATTTCTTCGATTTGATGTTTTGGTGTTCAACAGCCTATCAACAGTGATGGTCATTTCCCGCCAAAATTGTAACTCCTATCCTGTGCCGATATAGGATACAATTGTTGTATTTTCTATTTTAGTGATAGGATACACATGAATTACATTATCTGCTTCAGTAGCCTATTTCACCAACATTGCAAAGTATACTTTACTAGCAAAGTATACTTTGAGGGAGTAATCATTTATTTTTCCTGAAATACATTATTTCATATAGAACTAACAAATGCATATATTTCATGATTAAAAGTATGCAGAATTATTATACTGAATTTATTACATTATCACAGCCAAATTGGCTGTGATAATGTAATAAATTCAGTATAATAAAAATTAATAAATTTATCATAAAATTGAAAATTTCTCCCTCAAAGTATACTTTGCTAGTAAAGTATACTTTGCAATGTTGATGAAATAGGCTACAGATCTAAATATATAATTCTAACACGTTTACTTTTTTCGAATCTAAATTTAATACTTTTGCCACCTTACCATGGTTAAAGGCATGTGTACTTTGTTTCGGATCTAAATTTAATAATTTGGCCGCCTAATTCTTTCTCCCTTTAAGGTATTTTCCATTTTTATTGCAGCAAAGCTGGGCGTGAACCATCAGCCATGGACAGTGGTCAACTACGTCCTAATGGCGGTCAGCGCGGTAATAATTCTCGGCCTTGTAGGATCGTTCCTTGGGATCTTCTATCTGCAACGTAGGCCAGCGTATAGAAACAAACACGACCGTCACAGGTTGAGTGAATGATATGTATGTAAGATACAATGTATTAGTCTAAAAGTAGGTCGTCACAGGTTAATTGAATGATGTATAATTTACAATGTTTATTGCATCAGCTGTTAATATAGAAACGAACACCACATGTTGATCTGATCGAATGATGTGTAATATACAACATACCAGCCACTAATATAGAAACAAACACAACATGTTGGTCGAATGAGGTGTAATATACAACATACCAGCCACTAATATAGAAACGAACACCACATGTTGATCTGATCGAATGATGTGTAATATACAATATACCAGCCACTAATATAGAAACGAACACCACATGTTGATCTGATCGAATGATGTGTAATATACAATATATCAGCCACTAACATAGAAACGAACACAGGCTCTGTATTTCAATAGAATTAACGTCCCAGCAACAGCTACGGTCGTTAGAGATGGGACCTGACAATACTGACCTAGACAGTATTATTTTATGCACAGTTTGTTTATTGGTGTTTGGGAGAGTCCGAGTTATTGCCTTCAGTGTAGACAAAGATTAGCCAGGACACTATAAATTCAGTCCGTGCTCACTCGGAATACAGATCTACACTGTGCATTACAAGTGTTGCTCTGGCTGAATGGCAGACAGTGTAGACCCAGATCAGACTGCGTGGATACACTTGTCACAAGCCCCATTTCTCAGTCACAATTTAGTTACGGCAGTGCGGATGCCGACTGAAGCCTGAAAATGACACTATCATCTGGGTATATGCTGTTGCAAATATGTGACTGCCACAACAAAAAAGGTCTTATTTAGATCGAGGCAGTGACCAGTGTATCCCCAGATCAGCCTTCTCATCCACACTTTCTAATCTGGACAAAAATTGGTTCATGTTGGGTCGGTATGATTATTCCACATCAAAAAACAGAGAATAAATAGTAATGTCCGTTAGCATTTTAAGGAAACACGGTTATTGCCCCTGATATCAGTGTGGAAATTTACGTCCGATATAAAATGTACAATAATGCCAATCAATACGCGGGCTAATGGTGAATTAATTTTATTTTGCCAGAAAATGTCTTGGATGATGTCTCTGATATAAAGAACATTTTGTGCCTACCGAGTGGGAATATACCTTTAAATCAGACAAGCATTCCAAATGCCAAATCCTGAAAATGGATATTAAACATATTTTTGCACCCACAAATGCGTAAAACTGTGCTTCCCATGTTGAAACACTGGTGTTTTTTCTGCAATTATCAGGAACCTCAATTCCTGATTTCAGGATATATCCTGCAAATATTCACCCCTGCGTTATGCTGCAATAGTTCTGGCTGATCAGTAGCCTATTTCACCAACATTGCAAAGTATACTTTTCTAGCAAAGTAAACTTGGAGGGAGAAATTTTCAATTTTAGGATAAATTTATAAATTTTTATTATACTGAATTTATTACATTATCACAGCCATTTTGGCTGTGATAATGTAATAAATTCAGTATAATAATTCTGCATACTTTTAATCATCAAATACATGCAGTGGTTAGTTCTATATGAAATAATGCATTTCGGGAAAAATAAATGATTACTCCCTCAAACTATACTTTGCTAGAAAAGTATACTTTGCAATGTTGATGAAATCGGCTACTGGACATAGACTGATTCACAAACTCAATGGGCCTCTTTTTCAAGTCACATATTGATGTATTGTCAAGTGGCGCTGTCTTTTCAGTTGTCAGCTGTTTATTTCAGTGAACAAAAATGACATTATGTCATTTGAGGTCAGTGTAAATCAGTAAATGGCTGCATTTACCCTTTCACCCAAAATAACTGGAATAGACTGTGATACAGAGCTCCAGATAAGTGGAGTACAAAATACGCACAGCAATGTGAAAATACGCATTGATTTTCAATTGATTAGAGAAAATATTGTCAAAAAGCTGAAAATTCACTTAGTTGAGCCGCAAAAAGCTTTTTGCAGCTCAAATAAGTGAATGTTTAATTTGTTTTATTTTTTTTTTATCCTTTATTCCATATTTAGTAATGAAGAAAATCAATAATTCATTTGCAAAAGAATATATACGCAATGATTTTGAAATCATGGGGCATAGTACGCTTTAGACACAAAGCTTATCTGGAGCCCTGGTGATATGTTAATTTTACGAACAATCCAAACGTCACAATATGATTTTTCAGACTAGCCCATTTTAATATGAAAATGGGATGGTTTTTTTCTGTAGAATATATAAAAATTACTTGCAAAAAGTGTAGATCCTGACGAGACGGCTTGCAATAGTCTTGAAATGGTTAATGCACTTGATAGACTTTGAGGGAGAAATTTTCAATTTAAGGATAAATTTATTAATTTTTATTATACTGAATTTATTACTTTATCATAGCCATTTTGGCTGTGATAACGTAATAAATTCAGTATAATAATTCTGCATACTTTTAATCATGAAATATATGCAGTGATTAGTTCTAAATAATGCATTTCGGGAAAAATAAATGATTACTCCCTCAAAGTATACTTTAGCTAGATAAGTATGCTTAGCGATTTTGATGAAATAGGCTACACTACAAAATGTGTGGCATATGAATTTCATATGTTTTTCATATGAATTTCATATGCAAATGATATAAAGTGAGCCGATATGCAATTCATATGAAAAATCTTCATATGCATTTCATATGAACTTCATATGCAAAACATATGAATTTCATATGAAGACCCATGGCCATGTACAATGCTTTTAAATCTATAAAATTTACATATGAATATCATATCGATGCTCTAGTAACATAAGGTCGTAACTGCTATGCTTTAGCATAGCAGTTACGACCTTATGTTACTAGACCATCGATATGAAATTGGTTCATATGATTTGCTTATGTGACACATTTTGCTGTGTACAGAAGAGATGAGAATCGGTCTTTGCAGAAACATTGGCAGATCTGCGACTACATTGTCACAAGTGTCAAAAGGTACTTTTTGTGCGGAGGATTCACAACTTACAGAAATGAAAATAAATAAGTAAAATGCGAGCAAATCATAATGCAGCTAGTTGCTTCTCGAGTTCTTGAACAATTTCATTCCGAGGCACGGTTACCTGAAACAGAAAAATCAAAGAAGACATTTATTGCATAAAACGGGTTTTCCCGGTGTAATAAGTTTGTGCTAATAAAATCATAATACACTAGTGCAATATATTAGGTAACTGAGATTGCTACGGAAAACATGCATGAGGCTGTGCTTATGCAATAAAGAGAATGTAACACTTGTGTTGATTTAATTTGGTATTTATTAAACTTGTTGACCGATTGCATAAGAAACTCGACATAGCCTCAGTCAGCTCGTTTAATAAGCATCATATTAAATCATCACGCAAGTAAGATCCTTCCTGTATCATGTATGTACAGTGTCTATAATATAGTAAGCTTTCCACAGTAATTTTATATGTTGAACAATACTTCAGTAACCAAGAGCCCATACTTCAAACGTTTCGGCACAAGGCCTTTATCAAGAAATTATCTAGAACCCACTCTTCTAACGTTTTGACACAAGGCCTCTATCAAGGAATTATCTAGATCCACACTGCCACCATTTCGGCAAAAGGCCTTTATCAAGCAATTATCTAGAGCCTGCTTTTCCAACATTTTGGCACAAGGCCTTTATCAAGAAATTATCTAGAGCCTGCTTTTCCAACATTTCAGCACAAGGCCTTTATCAAGCAATTATCTAGAGCCTGCTTTTCCAATATTTCGGCACAAGGCCTTTATCAAGCAATTATCTAGAGCCTGCTTTTCCAACGTTTCGGCACAAGACCTTTATCTAGGTATTAGATAATTCCTTGATAAAGGCCTTGTGCCGAAACGTTGGAAGAGTAGGTTCTTGGTTACTGAAGTATTGAACAATACAGGGGCCAGTTTCACTAAACTTTGTACAACTAAAATGTTCGTAAGTGCAAATTTAGGATAGTCAGGAAATTTCAATTGATGGATTTACATTTATTGAGCATAGGCTGCATATGCAGCCTATGCTCAATAAATGTAAATCCAATACTTGTTGGCAAGAAAACATTGTTAATGTGAAATTTACAGACTATCATAATTTTGCTCTTACGAACATTTTAATCGTACGAAGCTTAGTGAAACGGGCCCCAGTAGTCCCGTCAACTGCAGAGCCTACCTCTTCTCTCTTGTTAACATTACGAAGTGTGACGACGTTATTATCTAGCTCAGACTGTCCGAGTATAACTGCAAGGGGAATTCCGCGGTCTTCGCAATACTGGAACTGGTCCAATGCCTTCGGATTCTTCTTGTACGATTGCTCCGTCTGAGAAAGTGGAAGTGAAATGAATTAACGTCCCAGAAACGGATAAGGTCTTATAGGGACCGGACCTCTGTTTATGTGAAAGAGTTTTAACATCCCAGAAAATATTATGGTCATATGTAAACGGGAACTTGATTTATTTGAAAGGGTTCAACATCCCAGAAACAGCTAAGTTCATATAGAGACGGGACCTCGGTTTATGTGAAACGATTTAACGGCCCAGCAACAGCTAAGGTCATATACAGATGGACCTCGGTTTATGTGAAATGATTTAACGTCCCAGAAACAGCTAATGTCATATACAGACGGACCTCGGTTTATGTGAATGGGTTCAACATCCCTGCAACAGCTAAGGTCATATACAGACGGACCTCGGGATTTAGTGAATGGGTTTCAACAGGCCCAGCAACAGCTAAGGGTCATATACAGACGACCTCCCCTTTATGTGAATGGGTTCAACATCCCTGCAACAGCTAATGTCATATACACAGACCCTCGGTTTTATGTGAATGGGATCACAATCTCGCACAAGGGCACAGCATATCAACGAATCGTTTATGTGAATGGTTCAACAGCAGCAACTAATGGGTCATATAGAAATGGGTGCATGGAAATACGGGTCAAGAAACAACTATCAAGGTAAATACACGACCTCAGTTTAATGTGAATGGGTTCAACATCCCTCAGCAACAGCTAGGTCATCATAATAGCAGACGGACCTCGTTTTATGTGAATGGGTTTTCAACATCTGCACATCTATGTCAAAACAGACGGAACCTCGGTTTTATGATGGTTCAACATCCCTGCAACAGCTAAGGTCATATACAGACGGACCTCGGTTTATGTGAATGGGTTCAACATCCCTGCAACAGCTAAGGTCATATACAGACGGACCTCGGTTTATGTGAATGGGGTCAACAAGCCAGCAAACCAAGGGCTAATGGGTCATATACAGACGGGAACCCTCGGTTTTTTATGTGAATGGTTCAACATCCCTGCAACAAGCTAAAGTCATATACAAAGACGGACCCCTCAAGTTTAATTATATATGTTCAACAAATTACCCTGCAACAGGCTAAGGTCATAATTAACAGAACGGACCCTCGGTTTTATGGTGAATGGGTTCAACACCCTGCAACAGGGCTAAGGTCATATACAAGGACCCGGACCTCGGTTAATGGGTGATTTGTTTCACAAGGCCCAGCAACAGCTAAGGTCATATAACAACGGGACCTCGTTTAATGTGAAGGGTTCAACATCCCTGCAACAGCTAAGGTCATTAAATACAGACGAACATCAAGGATTTTAATGTGAATCGGGTTCACTCCCTGGCAACAGCTAAGGTCAAATATACAAGGGACCCGGACCGTCCGTTTTATGTGAATGGGTTTCAACATCCCTGCAAACAGCTAATTCATAAACAGACGGGACCCTCGGTTTTAATTGGGTGAATGTTTCACCATCCCAGCAACAGCTAAGTCATATTACAGACGGGACCTCATTATGGTGAATGGGTTTCAAACCATCCCTGCAACAGCTAAGGGTCCATATACAGACGGGAACCTCCGTTTAATTGGGAATGAAGGTCACATCCCTGCAACAGCTAGGTCATATAACAGACGGTGGGGACCCCCCTCAGTTTATGTGAATGGTTTCAACATCCCTGCAACAGCTAAGGTCATATACAGACGATACCCTCGTTTTATGTGAATGGGGTTCAACAGGCCCTGGGCAACCAAGCTTAATGTTCATATACAGACGGACCTCCGTTTAAATGTGAATGGGTTTAACAACATCCCTGCAACAAGCTAAGGTCATAATAACAGACGGGAAACCTCAAGTTTATGTGAGGGTCACATCCCCCTGCAACAGGGGCCTATAAGGTCATATACAGACGGGACCTCAGTTTATGTGAATGGGTTCAACATCCCTGCAACAGCTAAGGTCATATACAGACGGGACCTCAGTTTATGTGAATGGGTTCAACATCCCTGCAACAGCTAAGGTCATATACAGACGGACCTCAGTTTATGTGAATGGGTTCAACATCCCTGCAACAGGGCTAAGGTCATATACAGAACTGACCATTCGTATATGTGAATAGGGTTCAACATCCATGCAACAGCAAGGTCATATAAACAACGGACCTCAGGTTTATTGAATGGTTCAACATCCCTGCAACAGCTAAGGTCAAAATACAGACGGAACCTCAGTTTATGTGAAATGGGTTTCAAACCTCCTGCACAGGCTAGGTCATATTTACAGAACGACAATCATTTATGTAATGGGTTCAACCCATCCGGCAACAGCTAAAGGTCATATACAGACGGGAACCTCAGTTTATGGTGAATGGGATCAACATCCCTGCCAACAGGGCTAAGGGTCCATATACAGACGGGACCTCAGTTTATGTGAATGGGTTCAACATCCCTGCAACAGCTAAGGTCATATACAGACGGGACCTCCGTTTATGTGAATGGGTTCAACATCCCTGCAACAGCTAAGGTCATATACAGACGGGACCTCAGTTTATGTGAATGGGTTCAACATCCCTGCAACAGCTAAGGTCATATACAGACGGGACCTCAGTTTATGTGAATGGGTTCAACATCCCTGCAACAGCTAAGGTCATATACAGACGGGACTCGTTTATGTGAATGGGTTAACATCCCTGCACGGCTAGGTACACGGACCTCAGTTTATGTGAATGGGTTCAACCCTCTGGCAGCTAAGGTCATATACAGACGGGACCTCAGTTTATGTGAATGGGTTTAACATCCCTGCAAGAGATAAGGTCTTGTAGAGACAAGGCATCACTTTAAGGTCCGATTCAAAAGACCAATGGGATAGAAACACTACAAGGATGGCCGTGGCCCGCATGTCGAGCCCGCCGAGGCATTTGATGGTCTCAGAGTATATTTATTTGAAGTTTGATGCCCAATAGGCATACAATGTTTCAAGCAAATCTGACTTACGGTTACAGAGATAGTAGGTATGTGAAAACTTCAATAACGCAAATTTTGACAGAAACTTTAACACAAACTTCTAAGTCATTTGACCTTGACATAGGGGCACAGGTCAAGTCAATGTGACTTTGGACTGCAGAGATACAAGATATTTAAAAACTTTAACGCAGATTTCGGACCGACGGACGGACGGACGGACGGACGCCTGGACGTCATTGTGATCACTATGTCTCGCTTTCCGCAAGCGGGCTCAACAATAAAAATACTTTTTTAGGCCAACGGTGGTCACTGAACTCTCCGGTATTGCAAGTCCATTGCAATACCACTATCAAGCTATTACATACATTGTTAAGGTACGAATATCCACCTGCTACAGATAAGTCGACAATACAATAAGGTCTCATTCTTGCACCAACATCACTATTTGAACCATACCTTTAAATTGGCATCCCACAATTCCTTGCAGAGCTTCATCCGGTGTTCTACGAGGTGTTTGTGGGCGGACACGACGTACACCTGTGTTTCTGACGTCCGTATCTTCTCACTGCTGGTCTGAACATGTGAAATAAACAAGTTTACTCTTTGGATCGAACATTCCGACATGTTGCACAATAAATTTTGTTGAAAAATCTCAATATTTTCTTTACTTCTCCATAAAAGTATATGTTGTTACCACTCATTTGAACCGTCTCATTGAGACGGTTCAAATGAGTGGTAACAACATATACTTTCGAGATGAAATAAAGCAAATAGGTTTTTTTTTCTGAAAAGATTCATACCACTATAATGGTATACCGTCTCTAATCAGTAAATGTCCCAGCAACAGTTAGAGACGGGACCTCAGTTTCAAGTCTCATCTAGATGGAAATACTATGAAAGTATGGAAATACTATCAGGGCTCCAGATAAGGAATTGAGTATTGTCACTCCATCATTTCTGAAGCAATTGGGTTTTAAAAATTTTTAATTGTGTAAAATAGAATCGCACGACTGTTTACACATCAGCAGACCGCACTTATTGAATATTTTGCTTCTAAATGAAAACACATCTTGGTATTTCAATAGAATTGTCTCCTTGGAGACAATTCTAATGAAATAGCAAGATGTGTTTTCATGGAAAAATAAGAATATATGCTAATTTGTGGTCTGTCCATTGTTTTTTGCAGCATGATAAAGATACAACACATATTTCATTGCTTTTGGATACTCACTACTTCTGATTTCAATTGGGTTTTTGGCAATTTTAATTGGGTATTTATGCAAATACGCAGCTTATCTGGAGCTGACCATGGAAGTATTTGTTCTTGCCGAAGACAGGGATCGAACCCCAGACCTCCGGGTCTTACCATAGCCTTTTGTTCCATGATGGAGAACACGCGCTCGATCCCGATACTGACGCCCACGCACGGCACGTTCTTCTTCTTGGGATCGAACATTCCGACGAGGCCGTCGTAGCGCCCACCGCCTGCCACACTCCCCACCCCCACACTCTCCTCCTCCCCCTTGTCCCCTGAACATGGCTTGTGGGCATGGCCTGGTAATGAAAGTGGGTCAGGTTGTGATATGTGGTTCTGAGAAATAGCGCTTATGGGTTTTGTGACCAGTGTAGATCCAGACCAGCCTGTGTATATTGGATCAGGATCTACACTGGTCACAAATCTCATAAGCCCATTTTTTTTCAGTCACAATCACGTATCAAATTTATTTTGCAAGGCTAGGAAACGCTTAGGAATTCCTCGACATGGCGACTAATTCATGTCATTTCCAAGCAGAGTCTGATATTCTATTCCATTTATCAAGTAACATTTTACGCTACATGTGATAGAAAATACCAGGCGAGTTGATATCAAGTTTATCAGACTCGCTAGGAAACGTGTAGGAATTCCTCAGCTTGGCGAGGAATTCCTAGTTTCCAAGCGGAGCCCGATGAATTTTATAATCCTTAGGAAACACGTAGGAATTCCTACCGTTGCCGAGCTGAGGATGGACAGACATAACATGATTTTTGTTAAAAAGAATACGGACTGGTATATGTTGCATCATTACACGTCATTCGGTAACGTGGTGTGTAACAGAACCTTGACTTGCCGCAAATGGTATAAGTCTCATTTCTCATGTTAAAGGCGAGACTTGCCACAAATGCTATAAGTCACGTCACAGATTCGGGGCTAGACTTGCCACAAATGACAAAAGACCGTTTCTCCAGTCACAAATCAGGGGCTAGACTGGCCACAAATGGTATAAGCCCATTTTTCCAGTCACAAATCAGGAGCCACACCTACCACAAATGCCACATGCCCCGCTTCTATCGCCCAGTCCCAGATCCGCTGCTCGACTAGCCGCAAATGCCATAAGCCCCATTTCTCACGTCACAGTCACAGATGACCACACGTACCTTGTAGAACCGCCTCATAGATCACGCCCGTGTAGTAGTCGAGTCCTCTCGCCAGACTCAGGTCAAACACCACCTACAACAGCAAAGTTCGTAGAAGCTTACTGTGCAAGTGATGCCACTGAAATGTATTCCTAGCGCATATCGTGAAAAATATGTTCTTTGCAGTAATCAGAACTTTAGTTGTACATGTAGGTCGGTTAGTAGCGTGGAAATCTTGTTCTTAGGTACTTTATTATTAAATGTTGATCTGGGGCTGCGCTATTCACAAAATAAACAAGATTGAGGCCCAATTTTCAGTCAATATAGTTAGTCAACCTCATTGGTCTACTTTATCCACCTCACCTTAGTATGCTATGTTATTATAGTAGCAAAATACCATGGCCTATTCAGGGTTCATACAAACTTTCACTAGTAAAATTTAAGGGTTTTTCAAGACTTAATTTCAAATTTAAGGACTTTTTTATTTTTACAATGACCCAAATTTTTAGCCAGAGCAGATACAAAGCTTAATTTTTAAGACGAGCTGTTTTGACCATTGAATTGAAGGCTGGTGTCGTTTAGACCAATTAATTGAATTTGATGGTGGCGGTTAATATTCAAGGTTTTTTAAAGGGTTATTATTGTTTTTCAAGGTTTTTTTTCAAGGCAATTGATCATTTTCAAGTCAGATGTCAAATTCTTGACCTGTGCGAACCCTGCTATTGTACGCACTATCTCACAGATGTGGGATCAGTAGCCGATTTCACCAACATTGCAAAGTATACTTTTCTTGCAAAGTACATTTTGAGGGAGAAATTTTCAATTTAAGGATAAATTTATGAATTTTTATTATACTGAATTTATTACATTATCACAGCCATTTTGGCTGTGATAATGTAATAAATTCAGTATAATAATTCTGCATACTTTTAATGATCAAATATATGCAGTCGTTAGTTCTATATGAAATAAACCATTTCGGGAAAAATAAATGATTACTCCCTCAAAGTATACTTTGCTAGAAAGTATACTTTGCAATGTTGGCGAAAAAGGCTACAGTTCAAGATGCCAAATCCTGAAAATGAATTAAACGAACATATTTGTGTACACACAAATGAGTATAAATGTGCTTCCCATGTTGAAACATTATTATTTTTCTGAAATTATCAGGAACCTCAAATCCTGATTTCAGGCAAAACAAAAGTGACTAGAAATGTGACCTGTCGGCACACGAATGCCCCCGCTGGCAGCCGAAGAAAACAAGGCATATTTGAATGTGGATTTGTCACAGGGTGGCAGAGGACCATTGGAGTGTGTGAAATGTGAAGCAGATCAGAGGGGGCGGGACGAATGTGGATTTGTCACAGGGTGGCAGAGGGAATTTATTACATTATCACAGCCAATTTGGCTGTGATAATGTAATAAATTCAGTATAATAATTCTGCATACTTTTAATGATCAAATATATGCAGTCGTTAGTTCTATATGAAATAAACCATTTCGGGAAAAATAAATGATTACTCCCTCAAAGTATACTTTGCTAGAAAGTATACTTTGCAATGTTGGTGAAAAAGGCTACAGTTCAAGATGCCAAATCCTGAAAATGAATTAAACGAACATATTTGTGTACACACAAATGAGTATAAATGTGCTTCCCATGTTGAAACATTATTATTTTTCTGAAATTATCAGGAACCTCAAATCCTGATTTCAGGCAAAACAAAAGTGACTAGAAATGTGACCTGTCGGCACACGAATGCCCCCGCTGGCAGCCAAAGAAAACAAGGCATATTTGAATGTGGATTTGTCACAGGGTGGCAGAGGACCATTGGAGTGTGTGAAATGTGAAGCAGATCAGAGGGGGCGGGACGAATGTGGATTTGTCACAGGGTGGCAGAGGACCATTGGAGCAATGCGTGTGTGAAATGTGAAGCAGATCCGAGCAAGGAAACATAAATTATAAGCCATTTACCCGAGCGTTAAGGTTTCGAACGCACCAATTCTGTGACCTTGACCCTGGGCTTAGCGGCGGTGGGACGAATGTGGATTTGTCACAGGGTGGCAGAGGACCATTGGAGAAATGCGTGTGTGAAATGTGAAGCAGATCCGAGCAAGAAAACAGAAATTATAAGGCATTTACCCGAGCGTTAAGGTTTCGAACGCACCAAGTCTGTGACCTTGACCATGGGCTTAGTGGGGGCGGGACGAATGTGGATTTGTCACAGGGTACCAGAGGACCATTGGAGCAATGCGTGTGTGAAATGTGAGCAAGGAAACAGAAATTATAAGCCATTTACCCGAGCATTAAGGTTTCGGGACGTACGTACGCAAGTACGTTACGTACGTACGGACGCCGGTAACACTATATGCCCCCCTCACCATTCGGTGGCGGGGGCATAAAAATGAATGGGTTTAATGTCCCAGCAACAGCTAAGGTCATATAGAGAAGGGACTACAGTTTAAAGTCTCATCCGACAGACTAGTGGGATGGAAATACTATGAAAGTATTTTTGTTTATGCCCTAGACGAGGTTTGAACCCACGACCTCCGGATTGGAAGACAGGTGTTCTGACCCCTAGGCGACAGCCCATCCCTAAAAAGTGTAGATTCGTCCTTAAATTAACATCAGTCCATTCCAGTTATTTAGGGCTTAACGGGTTCAATATATTTGGCCAAATTCCATGACCTATTGTACCCACAATCTCACCTTGTCCGATATCCCGTACAGTTCACAATACTGCAGCAGCAATTTCAGATCTTCGAGGCCCTGCACGGCTGATTTCTTCTTCATTAGTTTTTCCTCCCCTAGCAGGGCCTGAATCACGTCTATACCACCTGTAGAGAGAAATCATAATTTGTGGCTGTGACTGGAGAAACGGGGATTACAGGATTTGCGACCAGTGTAGCACATTCCTGTAGCCTGCTAACGATCTGAGGGCCGTTTCACTAAACTTTGTACGACTAAAATGTTCGTAAGTGAAAATTATTAGTCTGTAAATTTAACATTAACAATGTGTTCCTGTAAACAATTATTGGACGTCACGTGGGGATAATGTAATGCATTGGCATATAAACGCAATACGTTGAATGGGCGTATCCATTATAAATTTATGGAAGGAGTAAATATATACCGTTATGTTTTACAAAGTTGCCGATTCTGTCCGCCACCTCAGGGTCAAGGCCACGTTCATCGATCATTTCCATTCGGACGTCGTCCCAAAATGTCTGAAACAGACAGCAGAAATGAATAGAAGCCGACTAGTATACATCGACTGATTAATTGGGGTTTTGTATCCATTCAACAGCAAGGTCATTATATACAGATGGGGTATATAAAGAATACCAGTCCAGTGGAACCTCTGTGAACGCCCATCTCTCTACAATACCCTTTCTGTAACAGTCAATATTTTATATCCCAAATGAGCAATTTGACTCTAAATTGATCCTACCTACAACATCACCTCTCTACAACAGCCAGTTTTGTCTTCCCATGGTGTAGCGAGGCTGTACTGTATTTTGATATCAAGTTTATCAAACGAGGCTACGTAACGAGGAATTCCTCGGCGAGCCTCTTAACCTACTATTTTGCTAGTGTATTAATATTAGCCAATGATGAACTGCATTCGTTAAAATAGTTGAATATCACATGCCTCACATACTCACCTTGTCCAATTTATCGACGGCGGAGCATATCGTCCTGAACTTATCATCGGGGACCCCACACGCCGCGAACATACCGTCCAACAGTTTTCTGTGGTTTATCTGTAGAAAGGGTTTAAAGTGGCACGAGTCTCAGATGTGGATGAAATGTGAGCAAAACAGTTGGTAAAAGAGCATAATATGCTCTTTTACCAGCTATTTTGCTCACATTATAACCGTAGATTTGTATCGGCTACTGAAAACAAGTGAAAGTGAATGGTTTAACGTACCAGCAACAGCTATGGTCATATAGAGGCGGGACCACAGTTTAAAGTCTGATCCGACAGTGGGATGGAAATACTATGAAAGTATTTTTGATGCCCAAGGAGAGGTTTGAACTCACAACCTCCGCATGGGAAGTCAGGTGTTCTAATCCCTAGGCCACAACCTATAACTGAAGGGTCAGTGGAAGAAGGGGGCTAACTCCCACATGGATTTAGCCCCCTTATTCCACTGACCCATTCAAATGATTGATTGATTGATTGGAGCTTCATGGTCATATCGATGGTCTAGTAACATAAGGTCGTAACTGCTATGTTAAAGCATAGCAGTTGCGACCTCATGTTACTAGACCATCGATATACTGATAGGAATTCCGGTGTTCGAAACCTTAGGCCACAACCCATCCATGTATCGGCTGCGGAGCCAATACATGCAGAGTCCTTGAAACAAACACCTACAAACACCTGTTTAAGCAAACATGAAAACCGGTAGATGTATATACATACCCTGATTCGGAAGTCTCCAATCTCCAACTGTGTGAGAATTTCGTGGACGATCTTTATACACTCGGCGTCCGGTATCATAGCGTCGTACTGTCCCGCTATATCAAAATCCTGTAATGATATAATGACTGAATCGTCAGATTCATAATTCATGTAAATATCTGGTAAAACTTGAATTTGGAACAATTCATACAGAGCTCCAGATAAGCGTTGTGTCTACAGAGTATTGTACCCAATTAATTGCGTATTTTATTTTTACACATGGATTATTGATTTTCTTCATTATTAAATAGGGAACAAATGATCAAAAGAAATTTAAACATACGCTTATTTGAGTGTCTTATTATGGTGTTTGCTTTTTGCAGCTCAACTAAGTAGATTTTTAACTTTATTACAGTATTTTCACTACTCAATTTGAAAATCAATGCATATTTTCACATTGCTGCGAGTATTTTGTACTCCCACTATTGATAATCAATGCGTATTCAGCTAAAATAATATGTGATACACCAATACGCCAATTATCTGGAGCTCCGTTCCTAATCACCATAGACATGAGCAGAGTGGAGTAATCAGACAGGGAGAAGAGCTCCAGATAAGGTGCGTATTTGCGTAAATACCCAATTAAAATTGCCAAATCCCCAACTGAAATCAGAAGTAGTGAGTATCAAAAAGCAATGAAAAATTTGTGGTATCTTTATCATGCTATAGAAAACAATAAACAGACCACAAATATAGCATATTTTCTTATTTTTCCAAGAAAACACAACTTGGTATTTCATTAGAATTGTCTCCTTAAATACCAAAATGTGTTTTTATTTAGAAGCAAACTATTCAATAAGTGCGGTCTGCTGATGTGTAAATAGTAGTGTGATTCTATTTTACACAATTAAAATTTTGAAATACCCAATTGCTTCAGAAATGATGGAGTGACAATACTCAGTTACTAATTAGTTATCTGGAGCCCGAGGGAGTAATCATTATTATTTGCTACATCCATAATGAATGGTCAGCTGACAAAAAGCAGAGCTCCAGTTAAGCGTATTTTGACCAAATATTGAGGTATTTTTCTTAGTTCTTCACCAAAAATGGTAAGTTGGGAGTTCTTTAGAATCGTCTGAATGAGACTTGCCATTTTTGTTGAAGAAATAACAAAATTCCCCCCACAGTTGATCAAATTACGCACCTTAACTGGAGCTCTGAAAAAGGTGAATATTGATGATCCTGAGCTGGTCTGTAGCCTATTTCACCAACATTGCAAAGTATGCTTATCTAGCTAAGTACACTTTGAGGGAGAAATTTTCAATTTAAAGATAAATTTATTAATTTTATTATACTGAATTTATTACATTATCACAGCCATATTTTGGCTGTGATAATGTAATAAATTCAGTATAATAAGTCTGCATACCTTTAATCATCAAATATATGCAGTCGTTAGTTCTATATGAAATAATGCATTTTGGGAAAAATAAATGATTACTCCCTCAAGGTACACTTTGCTAGATAAGTATGCTTAATAGCAATTTTGGTGAAATAGGCTACAGGGGTCCGTTTCATTAAACTTCGTAAGACTAAAATGTTCGTAAGTGCAAACTTGTGATAGTCTGTAAATATCACATTAACAATTTACAATTATTGGATTTACATTTATTGAGCATAGGCTGCATATGCAGCCTATGCTCAATAAATGTAAATCCATAAATTGAAATTTACAGACAATCTTAAATTTGCATTTACGAACATTTTAGTCGTACGATGTTTAGTGAAACGGGCCCCTGGTCTGTGTGTTCACTGGTCACAGATCATTGCCCATGTATCGTCTGTAAATAAAAGACAAGATGGCCGCCGCAGTCCGCATGTCGCGCTCCAAGGCTTTGATAGTATACTGAAAAACTTCAACCCGGAATAATAAATAAGCTTGACTTACGCATTGATAAAACTCGCGAAACCTGCCGCGGGTCATGGAGGGGTTATCTCTCCTGTACACCTTCGCCATGTGGTACCGTTTGATGTTTGTGATCTTGTTCATCGCCAAATAACGTGCGAAAGGTACCTGGCACTGGTTAAGGAAACTCTGTACAAAGTACTAGTGTTCCCCAAAACCTATTTTAGCATGGGGCCGCACCATGACCGATTTTTGTAGCGCCATACACAAATTTGGTGGCACCACGCTGGCAACAAAAATTTTCATTTATACCATACATTATTTGCTCAGACACCATTGCCGGTATTAACATTATTCAACCAAATTTTAAATTTCAATAATTTTTTGCAGCTTTTGTATAATGATGATATAATTTTCAATCAATATTAAAAATGTCACTGCGTGCTGAATGTGCACGTTCTTAATCCTTTGAACCCGAAAGACCGCTATATCGGTTTATGCAAACAGTGCAGATCAGATGAGCCGGCTCGTAATGAGCCGTCTCATCAGGATCTGCACTGTTTGAAAGTAATTTTCATATTTTTGAGAACAACAAATACCCCCTTTTCATAAATGGAAGTCTGAAAATCATTTTGCGATGATTGGATTGGTTGCAAAATTAACATATCGCAGCCCATTCAGTTACTTTGGGGTGAAAGGGTTAATCCTGGTTGTAACAGTAAGGACACATCTCATACATGTATATGGCTGTGACTGGAGAAATGGGGCTTATGGGCCCCTGTGTTGTCTGTTAGAAGCATGAAGAGTGTTTCATGGATGGAATGGCAAACAATGCAGATCCAGATGACTGTGCGGATGCACAGGCTGATCTGGATCTACATTGGTTGCAAAACCCATGAACCCCATTTCTCCATGTGGCTGTGACTGGAGAAATGGGGCTAACGGGATTTGTGACCAGTGTCGCTCCTGATCAAATAGCACACTCATGTAGTCTGACAACGATCTATAGTGCTTGTTAAAAGCTTGACGGGCATTTCATTGATGGAATGGCGAACAGTGCAGACCCTGTTGATACTGTATCTGCACTAATCGCAGAACTCATCAGCTCCATTTTTGCAGTCACAGCAACATATAGATTCTATCACATAAGGATACAGTTAAGTCGTATCTGAGAGACAAGAGTTCTCCCCCTTGGTCCACCAAGTCGTATATGAGTTTCGAGTCTTCTCCATATTTCCCTGTGAGCGTTTCCTGTAAGATAATTACACACCATTCATACATTTTCTGACAGTAAATAACTGCACGCCTCATCTTTCAAACTGTATTTGGATCTTAAAGAAAATCAGGGCCTGCTCGCTCAAAACCTGTTAGCTTAACAGACTGTTAAGCAAGGATTGAACAGTCCGTTAAGCTAATAGAGGTTTTGAGCAACCCTGCTTGGTTAGTGAATGCACAAGTTTATATGCATCATCGGGTTTCAAATCTACCCCATTCAACCATGCAGACTATATTAAAGCAAACATATACAAACACTGCAGATCTGGATGAGCCGGCTCGTAACGAGCCGTCTCATCCATATCTACAGTGTGTGTATCATTGATTTTACGAAACATCACACCTTTTTCATTAACAGAAAAGTCCAAAATTAGCAAGGAACATACCATGCTATACATTTACACGAGAAAATGTTAAAGGTACATGCCCACTTAGTAGGCACAAAATGTTCTTTATATCAGAGACATCATCCGAGACATTTTCTGGCAAAATAAACATTCATTCACCATTACCCCACGTATTGATTGACATTATACAAATATATATCAGAAACAAATTTCCACACTGATATCAGGGGCGATAACCGTGTTTCCTTAAAATGTTAACGGACATTACTATTTATACTATGTATTTAATTTCCGATGTGCAATTATCATACTTAATAATCTGTCGAAAATATTATTTTTTCAGACGACGCTTTTAATTACCGGTAATATAAATAATTACAAAATAGCATGCCTCATTTGCATATGAAAATAGCCTGATACCAACGCGCGCCACTATCAGTAAAATAAATAATATTACTAAATGATTATATCTGTATAGCGGGCACTCGTAATGTTTAAAACTGGTGGAATTGTGACACAATTATACACTTATTTAAATCATATAAAGAACATTTTGTGCCTACTAAGTGGGCATGTACCTTTAACAAACGTAGGGATTACCCGTATCTCAAACACCGGGTTTGTCTATAGTCTCTGCACAGTGGCGTTTGCAACATCTGACAATCGTGTTGAAAATTAACATAGAACAGACCATGTTATACATTTACGTGTAAAAATGTTAACATACATACCCGTAACTCGAACACAGGGGTGTCTATAGTCTCGGCACCGTGGCGTTTGAAACATTTGACAATCGTGTTGAAGACGCCCTCTCTGATTGCCATTTGTTTCGGATTGTAGTCCTTTGTGCCCTGAATAAGTAGAAATTGTCCATTCAGAGCTTAATTTGAATATAAGATGGACAAGTCGTTGGAACTTTTTTTATCTAGTTTTACGAAATTTCCCAAAATCAGACAGTGTTGTACCTTGGTTTCAATCCCAAGGTGACAATTTCAGGTCTTGTGCCCCTTGTCCATAATACCGGTAAGTCAACAGGACTCCCATATTTATACCTCTGAACCCGAAAGCCTGCTATAGCGATTTATTCAAACAGTGCAGATCCAGATGAACCGGCTTGTAACATATCAAAATCCACTTAGGGGTGAAAGGTTTAAGGTGGAAAAAATGTGTTTGTGTTTTATTCTGCTATATACGAACATTGGCTGTTATAAACAGGGGAGATAATTTGGCAATGCATTTCCGTTACTGTATCAGAAAGCACTATTTGTGAAACAAAGTGCTTTTTAGTTGTGAATATTTGTTTGTTTATTGGTGTTTAACGGTCTATCAGACATTATAATAGATAAATTCAGTGATTTCATCAACAGCAAATGAATAAAATTCCACCCTGAAAAGACAAAAAAAATCGATTCCTTTGTTTAAATTCCTGAAATTTTCAAAAGAATCAAAAATAATTCCTGAAATTCAATATTCAGCCGTAAAATAACTTTGGTTCTCAGACACGAGGTTTGCAGAATGTGACGTGGGTGGGCGGATTTTTTAACTATATTTTGTTTTGTATTTTTTTTATTCAAGTCTCCTGTAGCTTATTTCACCAACATTGCAAAGTATACTTTTCTAGCAAAGTATACTTTGAGGGAGAATTTTTAAATTTTAAGATAAATTTATTAATTTTGATTAATCATCAAATATATGCAATTGTTAGTTCTATGTGAAATAATGCATTTTGGGGAGAAAAATTATGATTACTCCCTCAAAGTATACTTTGCTAGAAAAGTATACTTTGCAATGTTGGTGAAATAGGCTACATGTGTACTTTGCAAATTAGCGAAACACATCAAAATTAAACACATACCATCTTACATGGGTGTCTGGTTTATATGGGTGTCTGGTTTATATGGGTGTCTGGTTAGATGGGTGTCTGGTTTATATGGGTGTCTGGTTTATATGATTGTCTGGTTAGATGGGTGTCTGGTTTATATGGGTGTCTGGTTTAGATGGGTGTCTGGTTTAGATGACGGGTGTCTGGTTTATATGGGTGTCTGGTTTAGATGGGTGTCTGGTTTATATGGGTGTCTGGTTAGATGGGTGTCTGGTTTAGATGACAGGTGTCTGGTTTAGATGGGTGTCTGGTTTAGATGGGTGTCTGGTTAGATGGGTGTCTGGTTTAGATGACGGGTGTCTGGTTAGATGGGTGTCTGGTTTATATGGGTGTCTGGTTTAGATGGGCGTCTGGTTTAGATGACGGGTGTCTGGTTTAGATGCGTGTCTGGTTTAGATGGGTGTCTGTTTTAACCATTTTAACCCTACCAACCTCTTTTAATAGGAGTTTTGCAAACAGTGTAGATCCAGATCAGCCGGGTCTCATCAGGACCTGCACTTTTTGCAAGTAATTTTCATATTTTTACATAAATAAACACCCCTTTCCTATAAATGGACTTGTCTGAAATACATTTTGTAACAATTGGATTGGTACTTAAATTAAATACTAGAAAAAGTCAATGGCGCGCCATCGCAATATACCCACTTTCCCCAAATGCTAAGTCCGAAAGGGGGAGGTAATCCATGATGGAGGGTCTGATAAAAAATCCGAATTTATTTTGCGCATCAGCACATCAAAACGAAGCTACGAACCAAATATCAGACGCGTAGGTATTAAGGTGAAAAAGATTTTTCAAGTTACAAGGAAAAAATGGGAAATTCTGAGTGCGAAAGGGGGAGATAATCCATGATGGAGGGTCGGATGAAAAATCCGAATTCACTTTGCGCATGTGCACATGATAACGAAGCTACATAGCAAATATCAGGCGCGTAGGTATGAAGGTGAAAAAGTTTTTCGAGTTACAAGGAAAAAATGGGAAATTCTGAGTCGGAAAGGGGGAGGTAATCGATGATGGAGGGTCGGATCAAAAATGGGAATTCACTTTGCGCATGTGCACATGATAACGAAGCTACATAGCAAATATGAGGCGCGTAGGTATGAAGGTGAAAAAGTTTTTCGAGTTCCAAGGAAAGAATTGGAAATTCTGAGTCCGAAAGGGGGGGATAATCCATGATGGAGGGTCGGATGAAAAATCCGAATTCACTTTGCGCATCTGCACATGATAACGAAGCTACATAGCAAATATGAGGCGCGTAGGTATGAAGGTGAAAAAGTTTTTCGAGTTACAAGGAAAAAATGGGAAATTCTGAGTCCGAAAGGGGGAGATAATCCATGATGGTAGGGTCCGGATGAAAAATCCGAATTCACTTTGCGCATCTGCACATGATAACGAAGGCTACATACCAAATATGAGGCGCGTATGGTATGAAGGTGAAAAAGGTTTTTTCGGAATGTTTACAAGGAAAAAATGGGAAAAATCTCTGGGGAGTCCGTTGGGAAAGGGGAAGATAGAATCCATGAATGGAGGGTCGGATGAAAATTCCGGAATTCACTCTTTGCGCATCTGCACATTGATAACGAAGCTACATAAGCAAATATGAGGCGCCGTAGGTATGAAGGTGAAAAAAGTATTTTTCGAGTTACAAGGAATAAAAAAAATGGGAAATTCTGAGTCCGAAAGGGGGAGATAATCCTATGAATGGAGGGTCGGATGAAAAATCCCGAATTCACTTTGCGGCATCTGCACATGATAACGAAGCAACGACACCAATATGAGGCGCGTAGGTATGAAGGTGAAAAAGGTTTTTCGAGTTTACAAGGAAAAAATGGGAAATTTCTGAGTCCGAAAGGGGGAGATAATCCATGATGGAGGGTCGGAATGGAGGAAAAATCCGAATTCACTTTTGCGCCATCTGCACATGATAACGAAGCTACATACCAAATATCAGGCGCATAGGTATGAAGGTGAAAAAGTTTTTCGAGTTACAAGAAACGTGACGGACGGACGTACGGACGGACGGACACCCGTGACGAAAACAATATACCCATTTTTTTCCCTAAAAAAGTGGGTATAATTACATTCCATTCCAGTTATTTAGGGTTGAAAGGGTAAGATCATATTATTATTTGCATACATGGACAGTCGAACCTGTGCTAAAGGCCACCTCCGTATAGCAATTACATGTACCTGTCTATAGCAGCCACGCATTTGTTTACCCAAATATTCATTTACTTATTAAATGAACCTGTGCACAAAGGCCAGATTTTTCTCCTCCCATGGAGAGCTCCAGTTAAGGTGCGTAATTTGGAGGTAAATTTCTTATTTCTCCATCAAAAATGGCAAGTTGGGAGTGCTTTAGAATCGTCTCAATGAGACGATTCTAAAGGACTCCCAACTTGCCATTTTTGATGAAGAAATAACAAAATTTCACCCCAAGTTGGTCAAATTACGCATCTTAGCTGGCCTTTATTCGCAGGTTTGACTTTACCTTGGGGCATTTGAGAACAAACGTCTTTGGTGCTTCATCTCCTAGCTGTGCTTTCAACGATAGTAACTTGGCAACTTCTTCCGAAACCTGGAGAGCAGAATACGCAAATTCTACTACAGTGGAACCTCTCTAGACCGGACACCCAATTGTTTATTTTTATCGTCAATTGCGAAAGTGGCGATCGCCAGAGGAATCCCTGGGTCCCACTGTAATTCAGGTATACGAGAGTTACAAGACACGAGTGTGACTTTGCAATGATTAAAAGATAGTATCTCAGGGCTCCAGATAAGGAATTAGTAATTGAATAGTATCTCAGGGCTAGAGATAAGGAATTAGTAATTGAGTATTGTCACTCCATCATTTCTGAAGCAATTGGGCATTTCAAAATTTTAATTGGGTAAAATAAAATCACACTACTGTTTACACTTTTTCTTAGTTCTTCATCAACAGACAGCAATTATTGAATACCGGTAGTTTGCATCGAAATGAAAACATGTCTTGGCATTTCAATGAAATACCAAGATGTGTTTTCATGGAAAAAAATATACTATATTGTGGTCTGTTTATTGTTTTCTGCAGCATGGTAAAGGTACCACAAATTTTGTATTGCTTTTTGATGCTCGCTTCTTCAAATTCAATTGGGTTTTTGGCAATTTTAATTGAGTATTTAAGCAAATACGCAGCTTATCTAGAGCTCTGGTATCCGTATACATTAAATAACTTTTTAGGGTCAGATTGTGGCAAAGGGTCACCATTAAAATAGAGCATATCATTCTCGCGTCTTTTGAGATCAAGCTTATCGGGCGAGGCTAGAAAACGCATAGGAATTACGAGACTCGCCGAGGAATTCCCAGGTATTTTAATAGCCTCCAGCATTCAAAGATCAAAATGGCCATCCCAGCCTAAATTTAAATGTAAAATACAAATTTAGTATAGCAAATCTGACCCATGTGCTGCAAACTCCAGGAGTCAAAAATTTCAAGGGTCATTATTGACAATCCTGGGGGCCATTTCAATAAACTTTATACGACTAAAATGTTCGTAAGTGCAATAATTGTTTACAAGAAAACATTGTTAATGTGACATTTACAGACTATCATAATTTTTAACTTACGAACATTTTAGTCGTACAAAGTTTAGTGAAACGGCCCCCAGATTCCTATCTGTATCATCCCGAGTCTGCTGAACTTGTTATTTCATTCATAGAGAATAAAATTCTACTGTCTTCTACTAGCCGTAAAATTTGACCAGGTTTCGTGAAACAGACAGTAGTGTCTTTTGATTTTAAGTTTATCAGGCAATGCTAAGTAATGTGTAGGATGACATGTCGGACGCACGCCATCAGTGGTGACTATATCATGCCGACCGCAAGCGGATGCGATAAAATTGCAACTACAAAATACTCAAAACAATTTGAAAATACTCATTTATTTTCAAAGTGAGCAGAGAAAATGTTCTAATAAAGTTGAAATTGAAAATTCACTTAGCTGACTAGCAAAAAAGCAAATTCGAGTATAACAAGAAATGACATCGCTAAAAAAAGCTAATCCCCTTGCTGGCAGCCTTGATAATAATGAAATAAAAAAAATGATTGCCTTACAAACAAGGTGAACATTAAGTCCTCAGTGAGCGTGACCTTGGGCGGTCGGACGTGGGTCGTATGCAAAACAAAGCACCATCCCTAGACACACATTCTGGCCAAATATATGAATTGTGTTTACATGCAGTTACTAACGTACGTACGCACATATGTACATGGACTAATGCTATATCCCATCTTGCCTATCGGTGAGGGGATAATGACAATACAGTAATTACTTACCTTATTATTTGAAATGTAGCCGACAAATGGTTTCATATGGCGAGCATTCAATAGTTTACGATGAAAACGGCACACAGGAAACATCATGAAGTGGAATGGTCAACAGATATGCAAATGAGAGAAAATCTTGTCAGCAACTCTGGCAAATATAAGGAGTCACATGACAGTGAACAGTAGGCTCTTTTCTTTTGCTATCAAGTTCATCACATGTGGTTAGACAGAGCTCCAGATAAGCTGCGTATTGGGTAGGTAAGATTTGCGAATATTGTCTAGAGCTGGAGACCTAGTGATTACATGAACAATGTCCTGATATTCAATGTGGCACAATTGGCATGTGGGTTCTACTACACAGTTACTGAACCTATGTTTATTCGCTTGCAGGTAGCATGTCCCGGTCATCATTCTTGATTTTGTGACGCCTTTTCTTCATATAAGGCCCATAATCTGCACCTTTGCACAAACTCACAAAGGTGTCCATTTGTAACCGCTAGTATGCATTGGTTACATGCAATATGTCTTTGGTTACACAGTATAGCAGTAGATGTGTTACAGGGTTTTGAATGAAATTTGTAAGTAATTAGTAATTATCTATTCGGACTATTTGTAACTACTATTATGCATTGGTTACATGGGTTACATGCTATAAAACTCCAAAATCAGACTGCATCATGAGAAATCAGGTTTTTTGTTGTCTATCTATCTATCTCTTAATACTGCTGCACTCTCACAGGTAATTTCGAGCAGTTGCGGGCCTGTGTGCAATTAATGGAAATAATAAGGTTTAAAAGAATAAGACAAGTGGAGTACTGTGATAGCATGTTAAAATATGTGTGAAAGTGGAGGGTAAAATCAGGTTAAAAACATCATTTCAGGATTTAAGGTTTGGTATGGGTGATGCAACTAACCGCAAGTTTGAATTTCTCTGAATCTTGTGTCAGTGCAACATCATGTGTAGTATTGGTTTATAACATTGAGACAAGACATGTAACCAATGTAACCAATACTATATAGTGGTTACAAATGGACATCTATGTGCACAGGTGCGGATTTTGGGACCTATCTAATAGGGCTTTATAAGCGTGCTTCCTGATTTTGGGACTGTTTGTCTTCATGTTCCTTTTCAGGAACCCCAGTAACCCCGTAAATTAAATTGCAATAACTAAACTATGTCCAGAAGTCATTTGTGCTAATAAAAACATTCATTCAATGCATTATACTTTGTTTTTAACTATTTCAAAAAGATGTTGGCATATAAATATTGCAATACTATGGAGGTGACCGGTTAGACAGTTGGACTATTATATGTGCCATATGAAATCATGATCGATGGCAACTTAAAGTTAGACAACCGAGTCTCGATCACGGTAGTCTCCCTTTATAATAATGCTACATGTATATTAATCGCTTTCCCGCGGAAATATGTGCTTTATTCTTCCCTGTTTCGGTCAAAATGTGCTTATTGTACGATAATATATTGTTGAAAACGTATATAATATAATCATAAATGTTACTTTTAATGAAGATTTGGGTAGATTTGGGTAAGATTTGGGTAGATTTGGTAAATTGGTGCTGCCGATATAAAGCTTGTTACCCGATAGCATCACCAATGTCAGAACATGTCATCATTGCTAATACTCACCCGATCTTTTTCTGCGTGTTCAGACTTTAATTTCCGTACGATTTCTCCTTGGTGTTTTATCTGTTCCTTAATGTCTGGTGAGGTTGACATTTTGATAATTATAGAAATTCAATATGGCGGCGCCCACGTCATGCAATGCGGTGCAGTTTCTGTCAAGATTTACATACAATTCCGATATAATAATCTAAATCACATAAATATAGTGTAAACAACCTATCCTGGTGTGTCTTAACAGCCCTTAAAATGAAGTAAAGCGCTTAGTATAAGCCGCCAACACATTGTTTAGTCACAAGTGTGTGTTGGCTACGCTTATTTCATCAGAATTCATCCAGAGTTCCCTCCCATTTGTTTAACACTTCCGGTTAACTTCGTTATGACTAAAATAAGAAAAGGGCCCTTTTCTGTCCTTTTCTAAGAAAAGGACAGAAAAGGACTTCGTGCCTGAGAAAAGGGCATATAAAAACAACATTAACGGTTCAAATGAGTGTAAAACAATGTTTATATATGTATGGCGATATTTTATTGAGGTACCCATAAAATAAAACCCATATCATGAAGAATAAAGATGTTGTGCCATTTGAAGTAATCTCGACTCAAAACGTGTATTGAACTATACAAAATGTGCGGATGTGCAAAATGTGCAACATGTGCGGATGACCTATGTTTAATTACTCACGATAGGCGGGAACTACAACTGATGCTGTCCGAAACCGAGAACTATGCAAATGATGAATGCTAGTGCTACAACATCCACCCTGGAAAGAGTGCAGTACGTATTACTATACAATGCAAAACAGACAGAAGACTTCTCCCTCTACGGAAAGTCACTCCCAATAGTGGACGAGACCGTACATCTAGGCATAGGTAGAAACCATAAAGACGCGGCCAACATAGACCAGAAGGTGAAACTTGGACGGCAGACGGCCTACTCACTGATGGGATCTGGCTTCCATGGCAAGAGTGGTGTCAAACAACAGATAAAGGGCGAGATGTGGAGGAAATATGTTATCCCAAGAATGACCTATGGTCTGGAGGTACAAAACCTAAAAGTCAAAGATATGGACAAGCTAGAAAGCTTCCAGAATAGGACTCTGAAGCAAATACAAGGGCTTCCACTTCGAACATCGACTACCGCCACTAGAGCTCTACTTGGCATCCTGCCCATCAAAGTCTGTATCGAACGTAATATGATTAACACTTTAGCAGTATAACCAGAGACTCGAATGCTATTGACCATGAGGTCGCGGAACGACAACTCGCGGCTAAATCCAAGGGAGACAACTCGTGGTTTATGAAAGTCGAAGATATTCTCCGAAAGTACGACTTACCTTCATCTTTCGAATTAATGCGAAACCCTGTGTCGAAGAGCCAGTGGAAAACGACAGTGAAGGGGAAGGTGAATGGTGCCATCGAAGAAGAATGGAGGGTGGATATCACCTCGAAGAGTTCACTGAAGTACATTAATCCAGAGGCAGTCAGAGTTGGTACAGCTCATCACGCATGGTCTTACGTAAGGAACAACCGGCATGACGTCAGACGAGCAGAGATCAAGGCCCGGCTATTGACAGGCACGTATACACTGCAGGCAAATAGGGCTAGGTTCAACCAGTTTAAAGTAAATCCGACCTGTAAACTATGTAAAACTGAACCAGAGGATCGCGAGCACCTCATCTCTAAGTGCACCGCTTTAACTTCAGTTAGGACCGACTACTCAAATAAATTGAGGGCATTCGCGAATCACTCGGACGAGATGGACACTATCGTCAATATTCCGTGCTACTGACACAGTTTTCGCTGGATTCCTCACACCCGGACATCGCGAGTATTCTGGATACAAGTCGGATCATCGAACAGATTGAACTAATCAGTCGCGAATACATCTACCGCCTGCATGTGGAAAGAGCCAAACTGCTAGAGGACCTGTGAATCGACACCGAAGACACCATAAATAACTACATTTATCATGAAGAATAAAGATGTTGTGCCATTTGAAGCAATCTCTACTAAAACCGTGTATTGAAATATATAAAATGGCGGACAGAAAAGGACTTCGTGCCTAAGAAAAGGGCCTATAAAAACAACATTAAAGCTTCAAATTAGTGTAAAACGATGTTTAAATATGTATAACGATATTATATCGATGTACCCATAAAATAAAACGCATATAATGAAGAATAAAGCTGTTGTGTCATTTGAAGCAATCTCTTACTCAAATCGTTTAGTGAAATATTTAAAATGGCGGACAGAAAAGGACTTCGTGCCTAAGAAAAGGGCCTATAAAAACAACATTAAAGCTTAAAATTAGTGTAAACCGATGTTTATATATAGGCCGCGTCATGCGAAAACCGGGCTTAATGACAACAAAATCATTTTTCACTTTTTTGCATATTCTGAATACGGCATCTTTTAAAAGTCATATACCACAACAAATATCAATGTATCTCAATTATTTTTCATGTTACATGTATTTTTGTAACACGTGGTAGAATCGCAAACGACGTTTTAGCTCAATGACGTCGCAATTACGACGTTAACATTAACGGGCGACTTCAACGTCAATAAGAACGTTTAAGCGTAATGGAGTAGTAAACGAATAGGCCTGCCATGTAGGTTGATTTTAAGTAGTGTATGTATAATTTTATATTATTAGTGAATAATTGACAAACGACACGTAACCTTGGGCAAAGTCAACATTATCTTGTGTGTACTTTTTGCACAACTACGAACGCCAAAAATATATGAGCCGTGCCGTGCGAAACCCGGGCTTAATGACAACATTTTCAGTTTTTACTTTTTCGGGTATTCTGAATTGTAAATCTTTTAAAAGCCATATTCCGCCAAAATTATCAATGTATCCCAATTATGTTTCATTTTAGAAGTAGTTTTATGACGCGTGGTAAAAAACTTATATGACGTTTTAGATCAATGACGTCGAAATTACGGCGTATACATGGGGTGTTGGTCCGGACAAGTCCTATATTTGTCATCTTTGATCGCATTTCAACCAAATTTGGATATCTCGTAGCCTGGCCAAGTGTCCCCCATTAGGCCAAGACAAAGTATGAAAATAATGTTTATGGCTCGTGTTGCAGTTGCTAATGTAACGTTATGTTTTGGATTGTTTTAAAGTAGACGGTAGGCCGCTTATAACATTAACTTTGTGATAAAACACGATACCGGGTAGATTTGGTAGCGTGATACCTTATAATTGTCGCCGTGTGTCTTTTTTGAAGATCGCATTACCACCGTCTGATCTACATTATTATGCAGTCAAGTGATAAACTGATGATTTGATACTACACAAGCACTTTCGACTACAAAAGCAAGTTTATGACCATCACATTTCCAATTAATATGTTGATGCATTTATTTTAAATTCAATACAAACCCCGGATATTTATGTTATTATATAGCTGCGTGTCTACCTCCATTTATGATAAAATGAGTGGCATTAAATGGCATATCATTCGCTAAGTACTGGATATAATTGTTCAAAAGTTTCAATTTACCAAGATAATAGATGGTAATATCGTTGGCATACACTAGGTTGTTCATATTTAAGATTATTTAGGAATCAAAGTGCAGTGTAAGCGAAGACTTCGCTGATATGTAGCCAGTTAAATTATGAGTTCACAATTTTGAATTCATAAGGACAACCGACGAAAAAGAGTAAAAATGTCAAAGAACGACAGTTAGGCGACAATGTACAGCGCCTGAAGTATTTCTAAGTCATTGATGCTGCGAGGAACTCGTGCAAGTATCCCTGCTATAATATTTTGTCACGATACCATGGCCATAACGTCAAACATGTATTCACGTTCAATGACGTCACAAGTACGTGACGTCAAGTCATGACGTCATAATATGTGTACCTAGGTACAAGGTATCGCGTCTCATATTAGTGAAAGTTTCAGTAAGTTATCATTTTCCGTTTTCTGTTCACACTTAATTGTTAACTAACACCAGTAAACGTAAATGGGAGGGCAAACTGTGAACTTTTACGGCGACGTTGGACAATTTGAAACGTCGTTTTTCCGACGTCGTTTACCACTTTTCATGACGTTGTCATTAAGCCCTTTTTTGGCGCGGCCCATATATATATGTATGTATAATGTTATTATATATATGTACCCATAAAATAAAACACATAACTTTAATGTGGTTTCTGCTATAAGAAATAGACAGAAAAGTACGTACAGAAAAGGACTAGTGTGTTAAGAAAAGGGCTTATATACGGGCATCATCGTATATTTATAAAATATTTTTTTACAAAATTTACAATATTTGATAGTTTGAAATGAGTATTTAAGATGTACTAATATTAGCATAAAATGTTAACTTGAAGACAGGCACTTTATGGAATTATGCATATATAGTAATTGGTTTGTAGTAATTTGTTTTGTACCGTTCAATTAATATTCGAATATAATTCCGCATGTACAATGAATATTTTGTCAACTGTTGACGTCATTTTACACGCCAGGCTATTTTATACTTTCGGACATCTGCGTAATTGCATGGAGTAAATTTACAGAAAATTGGATTCCCGAGTACATGCGTAATTGGAATATAATTCTGCATTTACTCTGGAATTGTTGTCAACTTTTGACGTCATTTATGATAGTATTGTAAATTTTGTGAAATACACCGATCCCGAAGATACGAAATCACATGGCGTGTCTCATAGGCCATTTTTTCAACATTTGCAAAACTTTGTGTAACTACATGATCAGGATCTACACTTGTCAGAAATAGTTAATATGAAACATTTGTCATAGGTACACATACGCCGATAACCGATTGGGACTAACTTCACAATGAAGTTGGTAATGTTACCATTGGCAAATGTTTCATATGCACATGCAGAAATGGGTTTTAACATTTGCAAACATTGTATAACCATCACGGCCCGGGCCGAGGTTATAAAACTTTAAGTTGAGCACGGAAAAAGTTTTATAACACACCGGGCCCTGGGTGACATGGAAACATGAAAAAAATGCTAATATATAATAAAATAAATAAAAATGTTGATGTCATGTTTTCTTTTTCTTTCATGATAGTAACAGTACTCATGCTTGGTTCCAATAAAAGTGTCCAGTATATTTTGATTGATTATTGGTGTTTAACAGTCTATCAACAGCTAATAACAGCTAATATTATTTAAGGCCGCGCCAACGGTGCATTATATAGCAATATCTTATAGCAATACATTGTTTTCCAAATGATTATTGGTGTTTAACAGCCTATTTAAGGCCGGGCCAGCGGGTTGGAATAAACCTCCAAACAGAGTTTATATAGGGCCTTTTCTTATCACACAAGTCGTTTTCTGTAAGTTTTTCATTCCATTTCTTATAGCACTACATTGGTTTCCAAAATGATTATTGGTGTTTAACAGCCTATCAACAGCTAAGGTTATTTAAGGCCGGGCCAGCGGGTTGGAATAGACCTATACACAGAGTTTATATAGGCCCTTTTCTTAAGACAGACGTCATTTTCTGTCTGAAATATAAATTTCAGAGTACATGTGGAATCGGAATATAATTCCGCACGTACCCTGGATTTGTAATGGTATATCAATATAATATCATTATGTATACACATATAACAAATCGTTTTACACTCATTTGAACCGTTAATGTGTTTTTTATAGGCCCTCTTCTTAGACACGAAGTCCTTTTCTGTCCGCCATTTTATATTACTTCAAATGGCACAACATCTTTATTCTTCAAGATATGGGTTTTATTTTATGGGTACATCAATACAATATCGTTATACATATATAAACATTGTTTTGCACTCATTTGAACCGTTAATGTGGTTTTCATAGGCCCTTTTCTTAGGCACGAAGTCCTTTTCTGTCCGTCATTTGAAATATTTAAATACACGGTTTTAGTAGAGATTGCTTAAAATGGCACAACATCTTTATTATTCATTATATGAATTTTATTTTATGGCTACATCAATATATCATTACACATATAAAAAAATCGTTTTACACTCATTTAAACCTTTAATGTGTTTTTTATAGGCCCTTTTCTGAGACACGAAGTCCTTTTCTGTCCGCCATTTTAAATATTTCAATACACGGTTCGAGTCGAGATTACTTCAAATGGCACAACAGCTTTATTCTACAAGATATGGGTTTTATTTTATGGGTACCTCAATAAAAGATCGTCATACATATATAAACATTGTTTTACACTCATTTGAACCGTTAATGTGGTTTTTATAGACCCTTTTCTTAGACACGAAGTCCTTTTCTGTCCGCAATTTTAAATATTTCAATACACGGTTGAGTCGAGATTACTTCAAATGGCACAACATCTTTATTCTACAAGATATGGGTTTTATTTTATGGTTACCTCAATAAAATATCGTTATACATATATAAACATTGTTTTACACTCATTTGAACCGTTAATGTGTTTTTTTATAGGCCCTTTTCTTAGACACGAAGTCCTTTTCTGTCCGCCATTTTAAATATTTCATTACACGGTTGAGTCGAGATTACTTCAAATGGCACAACAACTTTATTCTTCATGATATGGGTTTCATTTTATGGGTACCTCAATAAAATATCGTTATACATATATAAACATTGTTTTACACTCATTTGAACCGTTAATGTGGTTTTCATAGGCCCTTTTCTTAGGCACGAAGTCCTTTTCTGTCCTTTTCTTAAAAAAAGACAGAAAAGGGCCCTTTTCTTATTTTAGTCATACCCGGTTAACTTCGTACCGGCTGCACTTCGCATAGACACGACAGGCAGCATTTAATTCAGTAGCTGATCCAGGGGGGGGGGGGCGCCGGGTCACAAAAGACAGCTGTTCAACAGTGTATAAATAAACATGATAAACAGCAGACATCTTTGTTTCATGCTTCACTACAAACGGGCAATGCTTCTGAAAGATATTTATGATGGAAGTATACAAAACTAGGAAGTATACAAAACTATGGTATGCTGGTTGATGCTAGACGTGTGTGTGAGTGTGTGTGTGTGTGCGTGCGTGCGTGCGTGCGTGCGTGTGTGTGCGTGCGCGCGCGTGTGTGCGTATGTGTGTGTGTGTGCGCGTGCGTGCGTGCGTGCGTGCGTGCGTGTCAGCTAGCGTCTAAACGCACACACATGGTCACGCATCTATATACATACATGTATGCCGTGTTACGGTGTATACTGCGGTTGATTTGACATATATTTAAAAATAAAACGCTTTATTACTTCTATGTTTGCCCCACTTCTGGGAGCGTACACTTTGTGCATGGGATTGGACAGTCTGACTCACGCGCTAGCTACTATACAGACATACATTTGTGTTACATATGCTATGTATTTACCCCATTGTGTATTGTAATGTTAATAGTGTTTGTATATAACTGAAAATGTAAAATTGACAGGTTAAATCGTCCTAATTGCACCTACAAAGATTAGGAGTATCCAAATCATAGAATAGAATAGAACATACATACAGTCGGAATCAGAATTTTCAAATGATGCATCTCACGATTCCTCATAATGTAAGTACTGTGGGTAGGTGCAATTTCTATGTCTACATATATGTATAATAATAAACTATGTGGCTGTGGCTGGATAAGTGGAATGGGGCTAATGGCAGTTGGGAGCAGTGTAGCTCCGTATCAAATAGCACACTCCTGTAGCCCTATAACGACATAGTTTGTTTTTTTGTTAGAAGCCTGATGGGTGTTTCATTGATGGAATGGCGAACATTGCAGATCATGATCAGACTGTGAGGATGCATATGCTGATCTCTATCTACACAATTACAAAACCCTCAATACCCATATTCGCGTCACAGCGGCTGCAACATAATGTGTGCCACCACTCTCTCCCGATTCAGTATCTCAATTGTTCCCCGAATCATGTTGACAGCCGTCTTGTTTGTAAATGTTCCGTTAGGTACAACCCTCCCTACCACCGCTCCAAATTCACATATCAGAGAGGGGATAAGTTTGTGGTACATGAAAATGACACTCTCATCTCCATCTCCCCACATAACGCACTTGATCTATAGCATAATTCGTTTCCCGATTCCCTCAACTTCACCCACTCCCTAATCTGTGTCTCTGATAGACCAAACGTCACTTTTGAGCACTGGATTTTGAAAACAATGTTGGAATGGGAGTACAGGGTGTCCCAAAAAAAAATAGAACGGGGACCTAATTCAAGTAACTGTAATGTATTTAATTGAATGAATGCATGTTCATCATTTGTACTGTGTATGCACACTTCAACAAAGTTATCCAGAGATACATCCGTTGTTGAATTTTACATTTTGATATTTTATCCACATGAGATTAGAGAGTGTTCTGTGTGAACAATGAGCATATTTTATCATCTACTATGCTTAATATATTTAAATATGTTTGGACTACTTTAATGACGTTTGGAAATGTCAGGCTCCACAATGCTATTAGATCTTTGTGCTATTGGTATTCCGATACATTTGAATTTGTTATAGTTAAATGCATTCAGAGCGAGCAGGACTTACGACAATATGTATACATGACATACACACATCATGCCCTAGCTGTCTCATAATGACATTTATTTGAATGTATGGTCGATACACCTCTCTTCTATATATATTTTGATTCATTCAAGACTTTCAAAAAATGGAGTGATATATCTGATTGTGCTCCGATGTGACTTTTCTGATTTAAAGTGTCCACTAGTTGTATCTATTTTATAACACATTATAATATTATTCATGGTTTCAGACACTTTGTAGTCATCCTTCATTTAAAAATTGGGCTGGAAACAATGTGTCGCTAAATTATTGATGTTGGACACAAACGTCGATTTTACGATCTTTATGCTTAGCCGAATGCAAAAACAAAAACATTACGGCATTAAAAAAAACAGTGACGTCACTTGTTGTCTTGAGCCTATCTGCTAAACGAAACGTCGAATATGAAAGACAGTCCACAGCTTGATAGTCTCTGAAAAGGAAACGGTTCAATGTCTTGGAATAAAAACGCTGTAGCTATTTGAATTAAGTCCCCGTTTCGTTTTGGTTTCTTTGGGGGGACACCCTGTAAACATTGTCCTTACCTACCTCATCACACTGAATTCAGTAATATTTGCGTACTTTTTGTTAACTATTAGTACATATTTCTTATCATTGTTATCATGATTATTAACTGTTAACCTCTGGAAAACTAATGTACTGTTATATGTTAACCGACCGACCCATAAAATCGAGATTCAATACAAAAACATGAGCTTGTTTGACACAATTACCAAAGGTGGTCTTCTCACATGAATTAGTTTCTCATGATAAGTAAATAGAGTTTACAGCTGACACACTGCACTGAACTTCGTTGATCATTAATGTGAGATTAAAAGTACAAGACAAATTTAATTAAAGGTACATGCCCACTCAGTATATAGGCACAAGATGTTCTGTATATGAATTAAATAAGTGTATAATTGTGTCACTATTCCACCAGTTCTAAAAATGACGAGTGCCCGCTATACAGATACTGTACATGTATACTCATTTAGCAATATTGATTTTACTGGTAGTGATTCGCGGTGGTATCGGGCTATTTTCATATGCAAATGAGGCATGACATTTTTTAATTATTTATATACTATTTAAATGATCGAGTCACCTGAAAAAAAAAATATTTTAGACAGATTATAAAGTATGATCATTGCACATCAAAAAATAAATACAGAGCATAAATAGTAATGTCCGTTGACATTTTAAGGAAACACGGTTATCGCCCCTGATGTTAGTGTGGACATTTACAACTGATATCAAATGCATAATAATATGCCAATCAATACGTGGGATAATGGTCAATTCATATGTACCTTTATCTTAAAGTCAAGACATCCTTTAAATTCGCCTAACACAACGATAAAAAATAACTGTAGTGCATGTACTATCACCATCACCATGGAGTTTTAGTTTTCGATTTCTATTTTACATGACAATAATGTAATAACAAACAGCTACCAAATAGAGAAAAGGACACCAATTAACTAAAGAAGAAATTAACATTTTTTTTTTTATTTACATGTAAATCATAAACACATTCACACGCAAAGCGGCGGTCGATGAGCCTTCAGCGTGGTACAAACATACACTACACGACCAGCGATGCGCGGTCTCAAAAGGAAAGAAAAAGTACAGTACTAGTGTATGTGAAATACAGAAAAATACAAATACCAGAAAACCCCACATCAACTATTCCCCAATGAACTAACAAGAAAAGTATAGTCTCGGCAGGAAAAACTTAATCAAAATTGAGTATTGTACACAAAGACATGACAACAATTGTGCCACCTTCAATCGGCCAGTGAACAAAACAGTCAATTGGGGCAGTTGAACATGAGTATTATGTCGCCGCAAACCACCACTTTTAATAATCCGCCATCATGCCTCAAAAGGACAGAAACATACAAGGCAATCAAAAAAAGAATAATATTTATGGACGAAAAAGGAGTATTAATTACAACAAAAAAATGCGTTATATAGTTTCTTCTTTGCACTGGTTGATTGTTGTCCTTTAGCTTAAACATATTTATTAGACCATTCTATCGAAAAACTGTGGCACATATGTGCCTGTTGAATCGTGACGTCATTGATGCGCCATGAGGAAATTGGTCTATGATATATACTTTGGCGATGCTATTCAGAGCAAATCGTTTAGCCTATTTTAACCCTGAAAATGTCGCCACATTGACTCGTCTGGCTACTTTGGGTATTCATATTCCTATATACATATTTATTTTCTTATTCATAGATATGTACATGTCTGACATGCGTGTTGCAGCCTAATATTCACAGCGGAGAATCTTGTGAATGACACTGAAGTTTATCAACATTTTCAAAGTTATAATGTGTAACGATTTGCTCTGAATAACCTCGCCAAAGTCTACATCGTGATCATAGATCAATTTCCTCATGGTGCTTCGCATGTAGTAGAACCTTTATTAGCTGGACACGAATATGATGGCCATGTGTTCATCTCTATTAGTATCACTGTTATTGATTTCTGATTGTACAGACTTTCCTATTGCAAATCACGCGGGCACGTGCTAATAATGTTGTAATCCAATTCAATCTCTCATAATTGGAAGCAATGGGGACCTTGTACGGTGTCCACTTAATGGACATTCCCTGCATTTCATAAATATCCAAATTTCACCAGACATTCGAGGTTGAAATACTGATACATGTATATACATACGTCGTAATACAATGTGTAATATTGTTTGCTTCCTTGTGACTTCTGTCTTCCATACTGAATGGCGAACAGTACGTATGCGTAAATAAAATGCGCACACTGATCACATGCTACGTTATAATATATAGTCACAAAAATGAATATTTAATAAGAAGAAACACAAAGGCTTTTAGAACTAATGAATCTGTTTTGGGATTTTCTTTCTTATGAATTGTGAACAGCATTAATATGAGACCATTCGCGAAAAATAATTAGAAAGTTTCACTGCAAGCCCTGCTGAATACTGACCTCTATGTAAGGAATTACAAATTGAAGTTAACAAATATATTTGCGGCGGGGCAACATTTTGGACTTTGGGACATTTGTTTATCATGGCCCAATCGCTTAGATTGATACATTTAGTATTTCGTGATATAATTGCATGGTGAACTTATATGGATATGAATCAATTAAGTAAGTAACAGCCTAAGAAAATCACAGGGCCAACGAAACTGATATTTATATGAGCATTGCTCATATTTTGTCTCGATCAACTGTATGACATTTATGTATGAATGAGTTTTGATCACGTGTGCTGCGTTTCAAGCCAAATTAGACATGTTTCATTTTTGTTTCTGTAGTGAATGACCATTACCAATCTGGTAGTGTCTAGGACTATCATAATATGCAGTCTTATTACAATATGAAGTATGGGTATGAATTGACTGTGGATACAAATTGAACAAACTGGGTACGAAATGGACCAGAGACCGCGTACGGAATGACCGAACCGGGTACGGAATGACCGAACCGGGTACGGAATGGTTTTGGTACGAAATGGTAGTAGTACGAATTGTTTAGGTACCGTTTTGACCTGGTTACGTTTTGACTCGACCCCAATTTCCATTACCTCGGATATCTTCGGGAAAATCCGTGTTTTATCGGAAAAATCATGGCGACTGAAGAGTTGTGAGTTGTCTGAATGAAAATCTCGCAAGAAAACCTTCAATAAAACATGTTATATATTTTAAATAGTCAATGTAAGTGATTATCTATGCAATATAACAATTTCCCATTAAACTCCAAAGTTTCGGAATGTATGTGAGGGTTTGCAATTCCAACAAATCGTGGGAGGGAACTGTCTTGCACTTTTTTTGTGTCTTTGTTTTTGTTCTGGAAACAGGACATCAACCATTATTTCAGGCTATGTCGCCACACCATCGATGTTCAATGATTGACGTTTTTTACCTTCACATTTTTTCAGAAACACATCAATACATATATTACACATAGCCATTTTTTTGCGTCAAAAAGTTTGTACAAGTTTCTTCATCCTCATATAGCATGATAATATTACTCGATGGATAGCTGCACGTTTTCAGCTTTATAGGCAACAGGTTGCACTATGTCGCTACTCCACCCTACACAGTAAAAATGTGCGTAATGGCATTTACACTTCACATACTAAAATATAGCAAAAACCTGCAGGGTGTTTACATGCTTCCTGGTCAATTTGCTCTCATTTTTGGTCAATACGCTCTAATTGCAAAAAATCGCGGATCAAAAATCGCAAGTCAATTTGCTCTCATTTTTGGTCAATTCGCTCTGACATTGCAAAAAATTGCAAGTCAATTCGCTCTCATTTTACAACAATGAGAGCGAATTGACCAAAATGAGAGCAAATTGACCAATTTTTGGTCAATTCATTCTCGTAATAAATCCTTGCCATAATATAGTATCATAATATTGAGGTAAAATTAATTCATAGATGAGACTAATTATATTTTATATATGTACAGGGGTCATACCAGTTATCCGGACAATCAGTTTATCGGACAAATGTTAATTAAGCACATTCTTTTGATCCGATTTTGCAGCGAATTTACGTACGTCACGCAGGTGCTTGCTGTTTCCATGCGAGTGAAGAATATATCGCCAAGGTGAATATATTTTGTAAATTTTTTTGAAAACTTTCCCCAACTCTGTCCACAAGTTGTTTGCAACTTTAAAAGTCGCGCGGGGAGCTCGATCTAGTGCGCCCATTACGTCACTGCCGAGCTGTTCTATAAATACAGTGTTTTCCAAGAAGCGAAGGGTGACATTCTACAGAACTACATGCCCGTAGCTGCTATTTTAAGAAAAATATCACAAAAACACTGACATTTTTGTCCGATAATCTGGAGGATCCCTGTATATTTAGTGTATGTTACCGATGTTTAATTATTTATATGTATATTTTATTCTGGAAGTTGGCATGACATATCACTAGTCGCGTGACCCGATATGTTTGGGGGTAAAAAGACACACATTGCACTAAGATACATCATTTTTTATGCCAGAATATTTCACATTTAGAACTACGAAAATACTAAATGGTGATAAGAATATTTTTTACTGACCAATTAACATTATAAATCTGCATTTAAATTTGATTTAAAAAAAGCGATTGAAATTTAGTTGTAATGTTTGAAGCATTCAAAAATGATTAAATTATATAGGAAATGGGTCAGATCTATCATGCTGTAGCAAATCCATGAACCACCACCCAGCCCTAAGGTCAAGGTCACAAACTTGGCACATCATAAACTTAACGTTGGGTAAATGTCTTATAACTTCTGTTTCCTTTCATGGAACACCTTGTTATTTCATACATGCATTCCTCAGATGACCCTGTATCATGCTGTAGCAAATACATGACCCACCACCAAGCCCTTACCCCAAGGTCAATGTCACAAACTTAGCACATTCATAAACTTAACGTTGGGGTAAATGTCTTATAACATCTGTTTCCTTTCATGGAACGTCTTGATATTTCATACATGCATTCATCCGATGATACTCTATCGTGCTATAGCAACTCCATGACCCAGCGGCCATCCCTTACTCCAAGGTCAAGGTCACAAACTTAGTACATTCATAAACTTAACGTTGCGGTAAATGTCTTATTACTTCTGTTTTCTTGTTATTATACCCCCCCCCCCCCCCCACGCAACAAAGTTGCGGGGGGGTATACTGGAGTCAGCTTGTCCGTCCGTCCGTATTTCCGTCCGTCACAAAACTTAACAATTGTAAATTTCCTTTTAACTTCTCTTTCCCTTTGCAGAAATATTTCATATTTTACGCGCCCCTTCTCTGACACTCATACATCATTCTGCAACAAACCTACGACCCCCATTTATGCCAGGGGTCAAGGTCACGGACTTAGAAACTTAGAAAAATACGAAAACTTAACAATTGTAAATTTCCTTTTAACTTCTTTTTCCCTTTGCGGAAATCTTTCATATTTTACCCGCCCTTCTCTGACACTCATACATCATTCTGCAATAAACCTACGACCCCCATTTATGCCAGGGGTCAAGGTCACGGACTTAGAAAAAAACAAAAACTTAACAATTGTAAATTTCCTTTTAACTTCTCTTTCCCTTTGCGGAAATCTTTCATATTTTACCCACCCCTTCTCTGACACTCATACATCATTCTGCAACAAACCTACGACCCCCATTTATGCCAGGGCTCAAGGTCACAGACTTATAAACTTAGAAAAAAACTAAAACTTAACAAATGTAAATTTCCTTATAACTTCTCTTTCCCTTTGCACAATGCAGTGATATTTTACCCGGCCCTTCTCTGACACTCATACATCATCTGCAACAAACATACGACCCCCATTTATGCCAGGGGTCAAGGTCACGGACTTTGAATGTCTAGTTTGCTTTTTTCAACTGGAACCACCATCACACTCTCCATATGTACTGACATTGTCTTTTATCTGAAAATGATAGTATGCGAGCTGGAATTCATTCTAGGTCAGGGCTGACGCGGGGGGGGGGGGGGGGGGGGGGGGGGGTGGGGGGGGGGGGGGATTCCGTAAGCCCCCGCTTACTGACAAATCTAGTTTCATACATGCATTCCTCAGAGATGGCCCTCTATCATGCTGTAGCAAATCCATGACCCACCACCCAGCCCTTTCCCAAAAGTCCCCAATGTCAAGGTAACAAACTTAGTGCATTCATAAACTTAACGTTGGCGTAAATGTCTGTATCATTTCATGGAACGCCTTGCTATTTCGTACATTCCTCAGATGACCCTCTATCATGCTGTAGCAAATCCACAACCCACCACCCAACCCTTACCCAAAAGTCAAGGTCACAAACTTAGCATGTTCATAAACTTACCTTTGGGGTAAATGTTGTGTAACTTCTGTTTCTTTACACTTTGAACACCTTGATATTTCATACATGCATTCATCTGATGATACTCTAGCGTGCTATAGCAAATCCATGACCAACCCCCACCCCTTTTCCCAAGGTCACGGTCACAAACTTAGCACATTTATATACTTAACGTTGGGGTAAATGTCTTATAACATCTGTTTCCTTTCATGGAACGCCTTGACGCGTTCATCTGATGATACTCTATCGTGCTATAGCAAATCCGTGACCCACCGCCTGCCCCTTACCCCACGGTCAAGGTCACAAACTTGACACATTCATAAACTTAATGTTGGGGTAAATGTCTGATAACAACTGTTTCCTTTGATGGAACGCCTTGATATTTCATACAGACATTCCTCAGATGACCCTCTATCATGCTGTAGCAAATCCACAACCCACCACATTACCCCAAGGTCACAAACTTAGCATGTTCATAAACTTTACATTGGGGTAAATGTTGTGTAACGTCTGTTTCTTTACACTTTTAACGCTTTGATATTTCATACATGCATTCATGTGATGATCCTTTATTGTGCTACAGCAAATCCATGATCCACCCCACCCCTTTCCCCAAGATCAACATCATAAACTTAACGTTGGAGTAAATGTCTTTTTATAACTTCTGTTTCTTTACAGGGAACACCTTCATATTTCATACATGCATTCATCTGATGATACTCTATTGTGCTACAGCAAATCCATGACCCACCCCACCCCCCCCCCCCCCCCACCCCTTTTGCCAAGGTCACAAACTTAGCACATTTATACATGCATTCCTCATGTGAATAGCTATCATGCTGTAAAAAATCACCAACTTAGTGTGTTCATAAACTTAACGCTGGGTTAAATTTTGTTTTCCTTCTCTTTTCGGGGAGCGCATTGATATTTCATACATGCATTCATCTTAATGTGCTATATCATGCTATATCAAATCCACGACCCACCTTCCACCACTGACCTCAATGTCCAGGTCCACCGCACACCCCTTATCCCAAGGTCAAGTTATATAATATTCATGTTTTTTTATACAACTGTGACAAGTTTGAATGAAGGCTGCCAACAGGCGAGCTTCGTTGTCTTCTTATAACTCTTGTTAATTTTCGGACGCTGTTTCCTTGTCCACGCAATACTCAATTTCTACTTGACGGATCGTAACCAAATTCGGTATACATGTTTATCAAGGCAAGATGAAGAACCCTATTGGCTTTCAGTGACTTGTCTCCCCTTGTTGACTGGCCTTGCCTCGACGGGCGTATATTGTGACCTTCTTCACTCTTGTTTCCAATAATATTATTTGTTCAACCTCTTTGGAGATCAATAAGTAATAATTAATTGGAAAATTTTATATTGATATAAGTAACACCTTAAACTAAGTTAACCCTTAGACCATTACTCACAACAGTTGTCGTCTGCTGTTGCTTTTATATCTTGCCTTATTTCTCAATAAAAACATGGTTTGACAGCTCTTCAGAATGATTCTGAGGTGCTGTCAAAGCATGTTGTAAATTATTCTAAAGTGCTGTCAATGCATGTTTTTGATGATAAAAATGGAAAATAGAAAATAAACAGCAGACGACAACAAAAATAAGATAGCGGTCTAAGGGTTAAAGCGTGGGCAACTGCTAATAAAGTCTGCTAATAAAGTCTGTTGTATATAATAATAAAATCGGACACTGCTAATTAAGCTTTCCTTAGTCGCGTTAAGCTGGCCTTAACATTGGACAAAATTATTACCATGATCATTCTGTGGACTGCAGTTGCTACACTGGCAAGAATCACGAGTGTAACATGCATATGGGAATACTAATAGCATGGTATTTTGTTGTTCACCGTATTTCTGTTCTTGTTTGGGATCATACAAACAGGATAAAAACTCTCAAACCCTAAACTATAAACTATTCACCACATATATCCCATGAATTGAGACCAATGTAGTCTCGGATCAACCATTGACTTCATGATTCAATATCACCACTGTCCTGTTATTTATACACTACTCGGTATGTGTATATTTTCAGGGTACAAACCCAGATGCATAATCCATTTTCCATTTCAGTATTTATTCTCGACACGGAGGACACTGTTCATATAATGGAATATGTTTATGCATATAACATGTTTTCGTGTTCAACAAATGTAATTCCTAAGGCAAGTGTATATCCAGGTCATCCTTCCAGTTACGATTAACTGGTTTGAACAGGATCTACACTGTTCACAAACCTCAGTGAATCAAATATTTTAGTAAACTATTTTGTTTTTCGCCATATTTGTCAAATAAACCGACTAGTTTGTTATTGAATATAAGTTGCGTATTTGAAAATGAACAGCCAGGCAGCAATGATACGGCTGATTAATATTTCCTATTGTTTTGAGCCCGCGCCTGTAGCCTATTTCACCAACATTGCAAAGTATACTTATCAAGCAAAGTATACTTTGAGGGAGAAATTAAAAAAATTTGGATAAATTTATTATTTTTAGCCAGGTTTTTTGAAAAAAAAATCCAGGCTATTGGATTGGCGAAAGCCGGGCGGGCGGCGTCCACAATCAATGTTAAGTTTTCGTGTTTGAGTCCATTTCTTTGTTACTGTACCACCTAGGACCACCAAACTTTCACAGCTTCATAATCAAGGGGTGCCCACCACATATCACTATCCAACATGTTACTTTTTTTTTAGCTTCACCCATTTTTTCGCGCCGCGTAGTCGACTTTAAGGTCCATTTTCAATGTTAAGTTTTTCGCGTTTACAATTTATTAAGTTATTTTTGTGTTTAAGTCCATTTCTTTGGTACTGTACCACCTAGGACCACCAAACTTTCACAGCTTCATAACCAAGGGGTGCCTACCACATACAACTATCCAACATGTGACCATTTTTAGCCAGGTTTTTTTAAAAAAAAAAAAAAAATCCAGGCTATTGGATTGGCGAAAGCCTGCGGGAGGGGGCCGCGGCGTCCACAATCAATGTTAAGTTTTCGTGTTTGAGTCCATTTCTTTGTTACTGTACCACCTAGGACCACCAAACTTTCACAGCTTCATAATCAAGGGGTGCCCACCACATATCACTATCCAACATGTTACTTTTTTTTTAACTTGACCCATTTTTTTCCGCGTAGTCGACTTAGCCCATTTCAATGTTAAGTTTCGCGTTTACAATGTTAAGTTTTCGTGTTTAAGTCCATTTCTTTGGTACTGTACCACCTAGGACCACCAAACTTTCACAGCTTCATAATCAAGGGGTACCCACCACATATCACTATCCAACATGTTATATTTTTTTTAACTTCACCCATTTTTTTCCGCGCAGATCGACTTAGCCATTTTCAATGTTAACTTTTCGCGTTTACATTGTTAACTTTTCGTGTTTAAGTCCAGTTCTTTGGTAACTGTACCAACCTAGGACCACCAAACTTTCACAGCCTTCATAACCAAGGGGTGCCTACCACATACAACTATCCAACATGTGACCATTTTTAGCCAGGTTTTTTGAAAAAAAATCCGAGGCTATTGGATTGGCGAAAGGCACGCGCGGGCGGGCCGGCGGGCGGGGCGGGATGTCCACAATCAATGTTTAAAAGGGTTTTCTGTGTTTGAGTCCAGTTCTTTGTTACGTACACTGGACACACCAAACTTTCACAGCTTCATAATCAAGGGGTGCCCACCAACATTTATTTTTCACTATTCCAACAATTAAGTTTACAAGGGGGTTTTTTTTTCCCAACCACATATCCACCCTATTTTTTCCAACAATGTTACTTTTTTTTTAACTTGACCCATTTTTTCCGCAGTAGTCGACTTAGCCATTTTCAATGTTAAGTTTTGCTTTCCGCGTTTACTTGGTTATGTTTAAACTTTTCGTGTTTAAGTTTCAATTTCACCCCTTTTTTCTTTGGTACTGTACCACCTAGGAACCCAGCCACCTTTCAAATCTAAATTTCACAGCTTCATAACCAAGGTGTTCCCTACCACATACAACTATCCAACATGTTGACCCATTTTTTTTCTCCCAGAATTTTTTCCGCAAAAAAAATCAGTCTACTTGGATTGCCGAGCCGGGGGCAACGCGGACGGGCGGGCCGGCGTCCACCATCAATGTTAACTTTTCGTGTTTGGGGAAGTCCATTTCTTTGTTACTGTACCACCTAGGACCACCAAACTTGTTCACAGCTTCATAATCCAAGGGTGCCCACCACATATCAACTATCCAACATGTTGGACCATTTTTAACGCCAGGCCCATTTTTTCCAAAAAAAATCCAGGCTATTGGATTCCGACGAAAGCCGCCATTTTGGGCAAACGGCGGGAAGTTTTCGCGTCCACAATCAATGTTTAAGTTTTTCGTGTTTGAAGTCCATTTCTTTGTTACTTGTACCACCTAGGACCACCAAACTTTCACAGCTTTCATTAATCAAGGGGTACCCACCACATAATCACTATCCAACATGTTTACTTTTTTTTTTTAATTTCATTCACCCATTTTTTCCGCGCATTCGACTTAGCCATTTTCAATGTTAAGTTTTTCGCGTTTACAATGTTAAGTTTTTTTCGTGTTTTAAGTCCATTTCTTTGGTTACTGTACCACCTAGGACCACCAAACTTCACAGCTTCATAATCAAAGGGGGTGGGGCCACCCACCACATTATCACTATCCAACATGTTACTTTTTTTTTTTAGCTTTTTTCACACCCACCCTTTTTTCCCGCGCAGTCGACTTAGCCATTTTTCAATGTTTAAGTTTTCGCGTTTACAATGTTAAGTTTTTCGTGTTTAGTCCATTTCTTTGTACTGTAACCACCTAGGACCACCAGGACCACCTAGGACCAACCAAACTTTCACAGCTTCATAATCAAGGGTACCACCACATATCACTATCCAACATGTTACTTTTTTTCTTTTTTTTTTAGCTTCACCCATTTTTTTCCGCGTAGTCGACTTAGCCATTTTTCAATGTTAATTTTCTTTTGCGTTTCACAATGTTAAGTTTTTGTGTTTAAGTCCATTTCTTTGGTACTGTACCACCTAGGACCAGGACCAAACCTTTGGCCACCAAACTTTCACAGCTCATAATCCAGGGGTGCCCTACCACATACACTATCCAACGATTTTTTTTGTCACCCATTTTTTCCGCCAGTAAAAAAAAATACAGCTATTGAATTGCGAAAGCGCTGCTGGCTTTGCGGGGTGTCACATTTTTTCAAGTTAGTCTGTTGGCGACGTCCATTTCTGTTAAGTTTTACGTGTACCACCTGTAGGACCACCAAACTTTCACAGCTCATAATCAAGGGGTGCCCACCACATATCACTATCCAACATGTTACTTTTTTTTTAACTTGACCCATTTTTTCCGCGTAGTCGACTTAGCCATTTTCAATGTTAAGTTTTCGCGTTTACAATGTTAAGTTTTCGTGTTTAAGTCCATTTCTTTGGTACTGTACCACCTAGGACCACCAAACTTTCACAGCTTCATAATCAAGGGGTACCCACCACATATCACTATCCAACATGTTATATTTTTTTTGACTTCACCCATTTTTTCCGCGCAGTCGACTTAGCCATTTTCAATGTTAACTTTTCGCGTTTACAATGTTAACTTTTCGTGTTTAAGTCCATTTCTTTGGTACTGTACCACCTAGGACCACCAAACTTTCACAGCTTCATAACCAAGGGGTGCCTACCACATACAACTATCCAACATGTGACCATTTTTAGCCAGGTTTTTTTTTTAAAAAAATCCAGGCTATTGGATTGGCGAAAGCCGGGCGGGCGGGCGGGCGGGCGTCGTCCACAATCAATGTTAAGTTTTCGTGTTTGAGTCCATTTCTTTGTTACTGTACCACCTAGGACCACCAAACTTTCACAGCTTCATAATCAAGGGGTGCCCACCACATATCATATCCAACATGTTATTATTTTTTTTTTAACTTCACCCATTTTTTCCGCGTAGTCGACTTAGCCATTTTCAATGTTAAGTTTAGCGTTTACAATGTTAAGTTTTCGTGTTTAAGTCCATTTCTTTGGTACTGTACCACCTAGGACCACCAAACTTTCACAGCTTCATAATCAAGGGGTACCCACCACATATCACTATCCAACATGTTACTTTTTTTTTTTAACTTCACCCATTTTTTCGCGCATCGACTTAGCCATTTTCATGTTAAGTTTTCCGCGTTTACAATGTTAGTTTTCGTGTTTAAGTCCATTTCTTTGGTACTGTACCACCTAGGACCACAAACTTTCACAGCTTCATTTAACAAGTGTGCTACACATACAACTACTTCCAACAGTGACCATACCTTTCCACCTATTATTTCTACGTAATTGACTTAGCCATTTTCAACGTTAACTTTTTAACGTACGTCTGGTTAAAGTTTTTTGGTTTTAAAAAAACTTTTTCGTTATACAATATCTCTGCAAACTGCTTTCGCCCATTACCCTTGAAACTTCACATGGGTGTTTTATCATCATCCATATTTTTCATTCTAAAATGCCCAACCGTTTAGCGGCCCGGCCCTGTGCCCAATGTCCAAGGTCAAATTACTTTGAATTTTTTTGAATATTTTTGTTTAAAAGTTTTTTTCATGTTAAAACTATATCTCTGCAAACTGCTTCACCCAACCCAAAATCTTGTATACTTCACATTGGTGAGTTTATCATCAATTGTTTTGCACCTTGCTTGCGGGAAAGCGCGATCCAGTGCACCCAATGTCAATGGTCAAATTACTTTGAATTTTTTGTTTTTTTTTTTTAAAATGTTTATTTTTTTTCGTGTACCTATGTCTCTGCAACTGCTTCACCCAATACCGTTGATACTTCAATCATCAGGGTATTTTATCATCATTGTCGCACCTTGGCTTAGCGGAAAGGCGCGAATCCCAGTTGGCCCTATGTCAAGGTCAAATTAACTTTGAATTAATTATTTTGTTAAAGTTTTTTCGTGTACTATATCTCTGCAACTGCTTCACACCAATACCTTGATACTTCACATGGGTGTTTATCATCAATTAGTCAACACACCTGCATTGCGGAAAGCGCTTGATATACGTCGTCATTTGGCACTACGTCGTGCCCAATACTCCGTGTACCGTCGTCCGTTAAAGTTTTTTGGTTAAAAGTTTTTTTCCATCTACTATATCTATTTTTTTTAGTGTCCATGCCTCGCCCCAAGGCGCGACATGCAGGCCACGGCCATCTAGTCTACAAAAAGTGGGTATAATTATGTTATCCAAATGTCTATGCTTGGAAAAAACCTGGCCTTCGTGGCTTTGCCTCGTTTCTTGTTTTACCTTCACCTATTATTTCTACGTAATTGACTTAGCCATTTTCAACGTTAACTTTTTAACGTACGTCTGGTTAGAGTTTTTTGGTTAAAACTTTTTCGTTATACTATATCTCTGCAACTCCTTCGCCCATTACCTTGAAACTTCACATGGGTGTTTATCATCATCCATATTTTCATTCTAACCCCCAACCGTGCGGCCCCTGTGCCCAATGTCAAGGTCAAATTACTTTGAATTTTTTTGTTAATTTTTTTTCGTGTACTATATCTCTGCAACTGCTTCACCCAATACCTTGATACTTCACATGGGTGTTTATCATCATTGTCGCACCTGCTTGCGGAAAGCGCGATCCTGTGCCCAATGTCAAATTACTTTGAATTTTTTTGTTAAAGTTTTTTCGTGTACTATATCTCTGCAACTGCTTCACCCAATACCTTGATACTTCACATGGGTGCTTATCATCATTGTCGCACCTGCTTGCGGAAAGCGCGATCCTGTGCCCAATGTCAAGGTCAAATTACTTTTAATTTTTTTGTTAAAGATTTTTTTTTTTTTTTTCGTGTACTATATCTCTGCAACTGCTTCACCCAATACCTTGATACTTCACATGGGTGTTTATCATCATTGTCGCACCTGCTTGCGGAAAGCGCGTTATCGTCAGCATTTTGGCATACGTCCGTCCGTTCGTCCGTGTGTCCGGTTAAAGTTTTTTGGTTAAAGTTTTTCCATCTACTATATCTATTTTTTATTAGTGTCCATGAGCCTCGCCCCAAGGCGCGACATGCAGGCCACGGCCATCTAGTCTACAAAAAGTGGGTATAATTCTGTTATCCAAGTGTCTATGCTTGGAAAAAACCTGGCCTTCGTGGCTTTGCCTCGTTTCTTGTTATTATACTGAATTTATTACATTATCACAGACATTTTGGTTGTGATAATGTAATAAATTCAGTATAATAATTCTGCACACTTTTAATCATCAAATATATGCAGTGGTTAGTTCTATATGACATAATGCATTTCGCGAAAAGTAAATGATTACTCCCTCAAAGTATACTTTGCAATGTTGGTGAAATAGGCACTGGTTGTGGTATTGTCTGTAAGATGCAGTCTAGGTGATACTGGTCTACATGTCTCACATTTTGAGCGAGAATGGTTAAACAAATGTAATAAGTGTGTTTTTTTATTACGGGGAATCAACCCGCCTTTAATGCGGTCAGAATCTACACTCAACAAAATAAATTTAATACAGGCCTATGCTGGGTTGATGGCCTATGCTGGGTTGATGGCCTATGGGTGAGGTGTTGCTATGTGGGTTGAAGGATTGGCCTATGCTGGGTTTATTGGCCTGGGATTGAATTGGCCCTATGCTGGGTTGATGGCCTATGCTGGGTTGATGGCCTATGCTGGGTTGATGGTCTATGCTGGGTTGATGGCCTATGCTGGGTTGATGGCCTATGCTGGATTGATGGCCTATGCGATGGTGTCAAACTGCATACATGTACATGTACCTGTTTGCGTATTTACAAAGGTGTGAAAAACACCTGTGACCCATAAATTACATAATTGTCTACCTAGTCCAATTAAACTCCAATTACTAATATTTTATTTATATTTTATACTTTCTTATTATAACTACATGTATATGTAATGCTCAGTTTATTATTTTAATAGTGTTTATGATATAAAACTGTGAAAAACTGAGAGCGAATTGACCAATTTGAAAAATGCAATGAGAGCGAATTGACCAAAATGACAACGAATTGACTCGAGAGCGATTTGACACGAGAACGAATTGACCAGATACCGTTTACCGGTACATTCATACTTCGCTATATTGTTCTTGAGAGACAATTCTACAATATGACACAAAAATATTACCATAAACTTACCTTATAAATTGTGTATTAGCAAAGTTCTTAGATCACTCTCCGCGAAGTAAACAAAGAACTCCTTGATGGATTTCTTCAATATTTGGACACTTGATACATGTAAGCATTTGGAATACAGTCATGTCGCCATTGACATGACCTTGACCTTTTTTACCTTCACATGGTTGTGGAAACACTTAGCCATTTTTTATGTCAAAAAGTCGCTTCAACTTGTACATGTATTTAGCGATAAAAATAAACAATTGGCGATAAAAAATTACAATTTTCGAAAAAGAATTTAAAAAAAATAAAAAAAAAAGGATTTCTTTTTTTGTAAGTGGCGATTTTTTTATTTTCCCCAGCGGAATCACTGTATGCTGACAACGTTTGACGACTTCTCGTTGTAGTTCCATAATGGTGAGAGAGAAGTTGCGGCATTATGTCCGTCGACAACGTTGATATCAACACCGCCACCGTGGAAGATTTTGAGCAGCTAATGGGAGTTGGACGACGCAAGGCAGAGGCAGCTATCAGACACAGAAAGGTTCGTAATTATTGTCGTGGAAAAGTTGCATGTTTTCATCCTTAAAAAATATAAAATGCAATTAACCCTTTGAACACTACATACCTCTTTACCAGGTGGGTGGCAGGTGGGAGCATGTCATGGGTAATTTGATGATTGGGATTCATCCATACAGGAATCCCGGTGTCACAGGAAATTCTCCTCCCTGGAACTGCAGTAGCCATTGCTTGTCGTAAAAGGAGACTAAACTGGCTTAACGATTGGGTTCATACTTTCCGGAACCCACTATACCGCATTTGGCCCTCATGTACATTTTTGGCTTTATTGTATGTGAGAGTTGAGTCAGGCTATGCCCCATATATAAAAGTAAGATTAGCGCTAATCCTGTTACTTTTAGGGGATGGGTTAATGATGCTGGTGTGGCGAGGGCCTGGCACCAGATCAGGTTGTTCTAATTTCAGGACTGAGTATATATTTTGATTGTAAATATTGAGTTCTGAAGTTGGGATTTACCCCCCTCGGACAGGTGGATACGGGACACGACCCCGTTGACCCGTCTGCGTGTAGACTCCCTGAGGCTTGTACCTCTATGTCAGAAAAGCGGACGTTAAACCCTATTCACTCACTCACTCCCCCCTGGAAATCTCCCCCCCCCCCCGTGGGGAAGATTTCCAGGGTTGAGCTTCGGAAATATTTTCCCCCCCCCCCCCCCCAACTTGATATGTAGCTTCCTTATAATGAGTAAATGAGTAGATGCGCAATGCGCGATTTTTTAATCAAACACAGGGTCATGGATTATCTCCCTTTTCAACTTATAATTTTCCAATTTTGGCTTGTATGTCGTAATTTTTTTAAACCTTACTAGCTACAGACCTGAAATTTGGTATGTATATGTATATTTGATGAGTATATGCGCAGAGTTTATTTTGATTTTTGATTCTACCCCCGTATCATGGATTATCTCCCACTTTTCGACTTAGAATTTGGCAATTTTGCCTCGTAACACTTAAACAAATTTAAGCCGTACTAGCTACAGACCTGAAACTTGGTATGTAGCTTCCTTATGAGTAGATGCGCCAAGTTTATTTCCATTTTTTATTCTACCCCCTGGTCATGGATTATCTCCCCTTTTTCGACTTCGAATTTTCAAATGTTAGCTTGTAAGTCGTAAAACTTTTAAATCCTAATACATGTAGCTACACACCTGAAACATGGTATGTAGCTTCCTTATGATGAGTAGATGCGTAGAGTTTATTTTGTTTTTTTATTCGACCCCCGAGTCATGGATTATCTCCTCCTTTTCAACTTATAATTTGGCAATTTTGTATTGTAGCTAGAAAAACTGTTAAACCATAACAGCTACAGACCTAAAAACTTGGTATGTAGCTTCCTTATGAGGAGTAGGTGTGCAAAGTTTATTATGATTTTTTTTTTGAACCCTGGGGCATGGATTATCTCCCCTTTGGGCTTGGAATTTTGCCTTGTTTACTATCAAAGCGATATGTGGGGCCTCCGTGTTCTATGAACACATTTTCTAGTTTTCTAAAGGCTGGGGGGGGTCGGGGGGATACTTTTTCGAAGGGGATTGGGATCTTATATCTCTGAATATTTGGGTGAGAAAAAAACACACTGGATTATACCACTTATTCAACACTATAGGGAAGGAATAGCATGTCATAAATACTGCGAATCTGACTGCTGAGCAAGCAGGAGGCCGGTTCATGACTACTTTGTACTTCACAATTGTGGGTGAGACCACAGGTGACATTATCGGGATAAGATTTCCATCAAGATCAGTTCAAAAGAAAAAATTCCCATCCCATTTATCTTTAAAGATAAATGGGATGGGAATTATTTTTTTAACTGATCTTGATGGAAATCTTATCTCGATAATGTCACCTGTGGGTGAGACTGGAGAAATGGGTCATATGGGATTTGTGACGAGGATAGATCCCAATCAAATAGCACACTCCTGTAGTCTGATAATGATCTATATTGCCTGTTAGAAGCATAAGGGTGTTTCATTGATGGAATGGCGAACAGTGCAGATCCTGATCAGCCTGTGCGAAAGGATCTACACTGGTCGCAAAACTCATAGGCCCTATTTCTCCAGTCACAGCCACAACTGTATCCCAATTATCGTCACTTATTAGTTAATATCGCTTACTAGCTGCACAATTATTCATATGAAAAATAAATATAAATCTCTTAGTTATGCAAGGAAGTATATGCTGTTTCACTCATTTGAACCGTCTCGTCGAGACAATTCAAATGAGTGGTCACAACATACACGTTTAAATAGAAGTAAGGAAAATAGCAAATGTTGTTCTTATCCCATATGCGTATTTTCACAGTGGTGTGAGTATTTTGTAAGTGGGTAAAATACGCCAATACGCACCTTATCCAGGGATTCCGCTGGGGAAAATAAAAAAATCGCCACTTCAAAAAATTGGCGATAAAAAAATACAATTTTCTAAAATAAATCAAAAAAAATATATTGTTTTTTTTTGTTTGTTTTTTTTTTTTAATTATAATTTTTTATCGCCAATTGCTTATTTTTATCGCCACGCCAGCGAAATCCCTGCTTATCTGGAGCACTGGGATGTCACAAATGGTACTCTGGCTACCACCTGTCTGTTAGGTGGTAGTCTGGTGTCATGTGTGACATCTGTTAACCCTTAGAAGGTAGGTGGTGGGGGCTTTTTGCAGCTCAACTAAGTAAATTTCAACTTTATTACAGTATTTTCACTACTCATTTCACAGTGGTGTTGGTATTTTGTTCTCCCACTTTTGATAATCGGTGCGTATTCTGCTAAAATAAGTGTGTAAAATACGCCAATACACACCTTATCTGGAGCTCTGGGATGTCACAAATGGTACTCTGGCTACCACCATTCTGTTAGTCTGGTGTCATTAGTGACATCTGTTAACCCTTAGAAGGCGGGAATCGAAAATTGTCGTCTGCTGTTGTTTCTTATTTTGTATTTTCTCTAAATAAAAACCTGGTTTGGCAGCATTTTTTAATCATTTCCAATTCGAAAGTGCTGTCAAAACATGTTTTTGAAAAGAAAAAATGAACAGCAGACGATCAATTTTAATTCAGCACTGTAAGGGTTAACCCTTTCAATCCCAAATAACTGGAATGGACTGTGATATGTTATTTTAACCCTTTCAACACCACATACCTCTATAGAGACAATGTTTGCAAACAGTGGAGATCCAGATGAGCCGGCTAGTAACGAGCCGTCTCATCAGGATCTCCACTGTTTGTTAATAATTTTAAACGTCGTACAGATTACCCTTTTAGAAGAATGGGATAATTTGAATGAACGAAATTAATGAAATAGCGTGAAACATTGGCATGGAACATCCTATTAAGTTACTTGGTGTTGAAAGGGTTGAGGACCATTCCAATCGTCGCAAAATGATTTTCAGACAATTCAATTTATAAGGTGTTTTTTCTTCCCAAAAATTACTTGCAAAAAGTGCAGATCCTGATGAGACGGCTCAATAAGAGCCGTCTCATCAGGATCTACACTGTTTCCAAACACCGCGAAAGAGGTCTGTAGTGTTGAAAGGATTAACCCTTTAACACCACAGACCTGTATAGTGGTATTGGCAAAACATGTAGATTCAGATGAGCCGGCTAATGACGAGCTGTCTCATCAGAATATGCACTTTTTGCATGTAAATTTTCATATTTTTGAGAACAAAAACACCCCGTTTTCATAAATGGACACTTTGTGACCATGGGATTAGTCGGAAAATTGACATATCAAAGTCCATTCCAGTTACTTAGGGGTAAAAGGGTCAAATTAATGGATGCTTCGTGATAATTTGTGAATACACTGATCTGACCATGCAGGCTGGTTTTGTATTTACCCTGGTCACAAATGCTATACGATGGTTTTCATCAATAATTATCCAGCTGAGACTGTCGTCACGATGTCGTGATATTTATATATTTATGTCTCTCTATTTATGGCTGTGTCTGGAGAAATGGGGCTTATGGCATTTGTGACCACTCGAAATCCCACTCTGTTAGCTCGTTGTAGCACCCTAATAACGATACAAGTAGTATGTCTTTTAAAATAAATATGTAAACAAAATTCATTTCTGGTTTGAGTTTTGCGAAAATGTAACCAGGTCTCACTTGCTTTTCACAGTTTCTGATACATGTTTTTGCTTGGATATGATGCAAACACTTAGGGATTTTATCAAAGTAAATGGTACGATTGATTTGTATCAATGTAGGTTTAACCCTTCCTTACGCTGTTGACGGAAATTGCCGTCTGCTGTTTTTCATTTTTGCTTTAATTCTTAACAAAAAAACTGGTTTTGACAGCACATGAGAATTGTCTCCACTGGAGACGATTCTCATGTGCTGTCAAAACCAGGTTTTTGTCGAGAAATATTGAAAATAAAACATTTCCAGCAGACGACAACATTTAATTCAGCGTAGTAAGGGTTAACATAGAACATGACATCCCTCACTATACCAATTGGGTGTTATGTTATACTAGGCTATTTGTAGAGCATGAAGCGAACAATTGCACAGATCTCCAGATAAGGTGTGTATTGGTGTATTTTACAAACTTATTTTAGCAGAATACGCACTGCTTATCAAAAGTGGGAGTACACAATACTCACAGCAATTTGACAAGATGTATTGATTTTCAAATTGAGTAGTGAAAATACAGTAATAAAGTTGAACATTTACTTTGTTGAGTGCAAAAAGCAGTGAATTTTTAAATTGTTTTATTTTTTTTTATCATTTAATAAGGAAGAAAATCTATTATACGTAAACTACGCATTGAATTTGAAATCTGGGAGTATAATACTCTTTAGACACGAAGCTTATCTGGTGCTCTGATCACATATTGAGCACCTGCGACACGCTGCCTTTAAGGTGTAATATACATGTACATTGGCATCGAGATGTACTGGTATCATGTCAACAGTTAATGCGTATGTGGGAGAAAATAGTTGGCAGTAATTTGAGTAAAATCCGCAATTATACGTGTACAATAAAATACGGGAATACGCATACATGTACATAAATAAGCGAATCTCTGCTTTCTTGTCACGAACTCAGCTAATGATAGAACACTATACGGCTCTGCCGATATTAATAATGCCCATTCAATAACCATGGGCCCTATCATGACAAAAAGGAATTTAATGAGTAGCTAGAACAGCGTAGATTATGATCACCTAACGGTAAGGAATAAAAAATGTTGCTAAAGCATAACGAACAGTGTAGAGTAGACTCTGATCAGACTGCGCATATGCGCAGTCTGATCTGAGTCTTCTACACTGGTCACCTTTGCAATAATGCTATTAATGTCGCTTATTGTACAATTAGTTGCGCTACATGTCATTTTGTTGAGTTGTCATTTTCATCCTTTTATGGATTTAGATGATGACAATGGATTCAGATGAAGACGCAGTCTTCGCGTTACATTTGTCAATATTCACAGTGTTCGCTTGTTTGCAATGGTTATCTGAATAATCTGTTTATTGAAAGACATTATATATGCCTTAGTAATATATTCGGTTATCGCATAATTATTGTATTGTCGAAAATTAAAGACTTTAGATTTAAAATTAAGCAGACATACCGGTATATCCTGAATGAATGTTAATTAATGAATTTTTTAATGAATATTTTTCAGTGACAAAAGGATTTCAGAATGAATAATTTCAGTGAGAAAATTATCTGAAAATGAATAATTTTGGCGAAAAAAGTATTTGCACGTATATATGATTTACTAAAAGTGGGCATGCGATTTCTCAATGAATATTGTGAAATTATTCGGACAATTAACTTTAAATATTCATTGGTTCCAACATTCCAATATGAACAGAATTTTGGTTATTTGTGCATTGCCTTTTGTACAGTAATAAATATTTGTTATTCAGACATTGAATTTTGTAAGGACATACATAGCATTTTGGAATGAATCTTCAAAGTGGAATGAATATTTAACGTGGACATAGGATTCTGGAATAAATATTCAAAATAAAGCATACGTAGAATTTGGGAATGAATATTTACTTCAAAGTTGCTCAGCCTCACTGGCATGACCAGAAGGAGGCTGCTGATTGGGTGAACCGGATGGTGGCTCGCTTGATTCTACAGAGGAAATACATGGTATCTCTTTTTAACCCTTACAATGCTGACTATTTGACGTCTGCTGTTTATTTTTTATTTTCCATTTTTCTCATCAAAAACGTGGTTTTGACAACACTTTAGAATCATTTCCAGTGGAAATGATTCTAAAATGCTGACAAACCATGTTTTTACTGTGAGAAGAGACAAAATATGACACAGCAGCAGACGACTATTTTCGGTTCCACATTCTAAGGATTAAACTTTTACACTTGCAATGTGGAATTAATCAGTTCACCCATGTGTTTTTCATAAATCATTGTACATGTATATATGCCTTATTTCACAATCCCATGATCAGACGACGTGGACCTTCCTGTAGAAAATGCATATATTTACAATATCTTTATGATTGTTATTTACTTTTCATGTTTATATTCTTTTCTATGTTCATTTTCTTTGTCTATCGTTTTAGTTAGGTGTTGTTATCTTTCTATATTTTTTTTCTGTTGTTTTTTTTTTTTAACTGAAACCCCTTTTTATACGCCCGTTTGAAAAAACGGGACGTATTATGTATTCATCTTGGGCGGGCGGGCGGTCGGGCACAGCTTGTCCACGCAATAACTCAAGTTCTACTTCACCGATTGTAACCAAATTCGGTATACATGTTTATCACGGCAAGACAAAAAAGCCTATTGATTTTGACGCAATAACTCAAGTTCTACTTCACTTGAATGGCATTATTAATATCGGCAGAACCCCGTATAGCATTCTATCATTAGCTGAGTTTGTGACAAGAAAACAGAGAATCAGCTATTTATGTACATGTACGCGTATTCCCATATTTTATTGTACACGTATAATTGCGGGTTTTACTCGAATTACTGCCAATTTTTTCTCTCCCACATACGCATTAACTGTTGACATGATACCAGTACATCTCGATGACAATGTACATGTATATTACACCTTAAAAGTGAATTTTGATTCGACCCCCGGTCATGGATTACGGCAAAAATCGAAATTCACTTTGTGCATCTACACACTATAAGTAAGACGCACACCAAGTTTCAAGTCCCTACCTATTACGGTTAAAAAGGTTTACTTCTTACAAGAAATGTGACGGACTGACGTACGTACATGTATGTATGGACGGACGGACGGACGGACGGACAGACGGATGGGCACCCGTGACAAAAACAATATACTCATTTATATTTTATAAAAGTGGGTATAAAAATCTGTGCGCTCTGAAAGGCAGTGTTCATGTCTGATGACCGGCACCTTTACTTGCATGCATTATTAACTATGTACAGTTCACAGCCACTCGAATAGTGTGAGAGCAAAGGCATGTAATTTATATGTAATTTCTACTGTATCACAATCTCTCACTCTCCTTGTGACAGACCACACCTTCAAAGGTAGCACGTGGATATGCTAACATATTTGAGACATTTGTTACCACAATATCAGCTTGTCCTACCACCAACTTGTGTTTGTTTTGGGAGTGTTACGGTACCAGTTTGTCTTTTGGAGACCCAAAGTACAAAGAAATGAGAGGGGGGAGATATAAAATAATAACAAGACCCCAAGTCGAGAAATCCTTGTTAATCGCTGAACAGGAATTGAAGAACCCAGGGATTCCACTGGCGATCGCCACTTTCGCAATTGGCGATAAAAATAAACAATTTTCCCCAGCGGAATCCCTGACAACCATATTAATTGCTAGTGTGCACAGTATTATTGTATTTGTGTCATGACTTGACACTATTTTCACTCACAGTCCATGATACTAATGTCCCCAACATGTTGCCTTGTCATATCATCCCACCGTATCTAGTTCTTGTATTAACATGACACACATGTTAGCGTGCATTCAGATTGAAGCTTTTCATATTCAGACAACATTAGCCTATTTCACCAACATTGCAAAGTATACTTATCCCGCAAAGTATACTTTGAGGGAGAACTTTTCAATTGAATAATAAATTTATTAATTTTTATTATACTGAATTTATTACATTATCACAGCCATTTTGGCTGTGATAATGTAATAAATTCAGTATAATAATTCTGCATACTTTTAATCATCAAATGTATGCAGTGGTTATTTTTATTTGAAATAAGGCATTTTGGGAAAAATATATGATTACTCCCTGAAAGTATACTTTGCTAGATAAGTATACTTTGCAATTTTGATGAAATCAGCTACAGAAACGTGGAATGTTCACGACATCGTCCCGCTTACAGCTGTACTTGGACTACCTGCTGAAAAAACTGGACCTTACAATATCTGCAATAAATGTACAATCTGCGACCCATATCCTGTAGGCGATCGAGAAAGGATTCTCCAGTGATTGAATGGCGAACATCGTATGTTCTGATCAGACGGTCTACAAATATGCTGCCGACCATCTGTATGTAAATAAAAAATACAGCTTCCACAGAGTTTTCACCTGTAAATGGTGGTCGATAACAGTTATCTGTAAATTGTGTAAAAAAATATTTTGTCAAAATAACGGAACATAAAAAACACATGTCAATAGCAGACAAATATTTTTAGCTCGCCTGCACAAAGTGCATAAGAGCTTATGGCATACCCCGGCGTCGTCGGCGTCGTCGGCTTCGTCGTCCACAAACTTAACGTTGAGTAAATGTCTTATAACTTCTGTTTCCTTTCATGGAACACCTTGATATTTCATACATACATTCCTCAGATGACCCTCTATCATGCTGTAGCAAATCCATGACCCACCACCCAACCCTTACCCCAAGGTGAAGGTCACAAACTTAGCACATTCATAAACTTAACGTTGGGTAAATGTCTTATAACTTTGGTTTCCTTTCATGGAACACCTTGATATTTCATACATGCATTCCTCAGATGACCCTCTATCATGCTGTAGCAAATCCATGACCCACCACCCAACCCTTACCCCAAGGTGAAGGTCACAAACTTAGCACATTCATAAACTTAACGTTGGGTAAATGTCTTATAACTTTGGTTTCCTTTCATGGAACACCTTGATATTTCATACATGCATTCCTCAGATGACCCTCTATCATGCTGTATCAAATCCATGACCCACCACCCAACCCAACCCTTACCCTAAGGTCAAGGTCACAAACTTAGCACATTCATAAACTTAATGTTGGGGTAAATTTCTTATAACATCTGTAGCACATCCACGACCCACCACCCAACCCTTGCCCCAAGGTCAAGGTCACAAACTTAGCATGTTCATAAACTTAACGTTGGGGTAAATGTTGTGTAATTTCTGTTTATTTGCAGGGAATGCCTTCATATTTCATACATGCATTCATCTGCTGACCCTCTATCATGCTGTAACAAATCTACGATCCACCACCCAACCTTACCCCAAGGTCAAGGTCACAAACTTAGCATGTTCATAAACTTAACGTTGGGGTAAACGTTGTGTGACTTCGGTTTATTTACAGGGAACGCCTTCATATTTCATACATGGATTCCTCTGATGATACTCTATCATGATATTGCAAATCCATGACCCACCGCCCATCCCTTACCCCAGGGTCAAGGTCACAAACTTAGCACATTCATAAACTTAACGTTGGGGTAAATGTCTTATAACGTCTGTTTTCATTCATGGAACGCCTTGATATTTCATACATGCATTCCTCAGATGACCCTCTATCATGCTGTAGCAATTCATGACTCACCACCCAACCTTTACCCCAAGGTCAAGGTCACAAACCTAGCATATTCATAAACTTAACGTTGGGGTAAATGTTGTGTAACTTCTGTTTATTTACAGGGAATACCTTCATATTTCATACATGCATTCATCTGATGAAACTCTATCGTACCATAGCAAATTCATGACCCACCTACCACCCCTTACCCCAAGGAAGGTCACAAACTGAGCACATTCATAAACTTAAAGTTGGGGTAAATCTCTTATAACATCTGTTTTCTTTCATGGAACGCCTTGATATTTAATACATGCATTCCTCAGATGACCCTCTATCATGCTGTAGCAAATCCACAACCCACCACCCAACCCTTGCTCCAAGGTCAAGGTCACAAACTTAGCATGTTCATAAACTTAACGTTGGGGTAAATGTTGTGTCACTTCTGTTTCTTTACTTGGAACTTTTTGATATTTCATACATGCATTCATCTGATGATCCTCTATTGTGCTACAGCAAATTCATGACCCACCTACCACCCCGTTCCCCAAGGTCAAGGTCACAAACTTAGCACATTCATAAACTTAAAAATAACGTTGGGGTAAATGTCTTATATCATCTGTTTCCTTTCATGGAACACCTTGATATTTCATACATGCATTCATCTGATGATACTCTATTGTGCTATAGCAAATCCATAACCCACCCCTTACCCCAAGGTCAAGGTCACAAACTGAGCACATTCATAAACTTAACATTGGGGTAAATCTCTTATAACATCTGTTTTCTTTCATGGAACGCCTTGATATTTCATACATGCATTCCTCAGATGACCCTCTATCATGCTGTAGCAAATCCACAACCCACCACCCAACCCTTGCTCCAAGGTCACAAACTTAGCATGTTCATAAACTTAACGTTGGGGTAAATGTTGTGTCACTTCTGTTTCTTTACTTGGAACGTTTTGATATTTCATACATGCATTCATCTGATGATCCTCTATTGTGCTACAGCAAATCCATAACCCTCCCCACCTCTTTCCCCAAGATCAACATCATAAACTTAACGTTGGAGTAAATGTCTTTTTATAACTTATGTTTCTTTACGGGGAACACCTTGATATTTCATACGTGCATTCATCTGATGATACTCTATCGTGCTATAGCAAATCCATGACCCACCCCTTTCCCCAAGGTCAAGGTCATAAACATAGCACATTCATAAACTTAATGTTGGGGTAAATGTCTTATAACATATGTTTCCTTTCATGGAACGCCTTGATATTTCATACATGCATTCATCTGATGATACTCTATCATGCTATAGCAAATTCATTACCCACCGCCCACCCCTTACCCCAGGGTCAAGGTCACAAACTTAGCACATTCATAAACTTAACTTTGGGGTAAATGTCTTATAACATCTGTTTCCTTTGGCATCACGGGACGGTTGAAAATAGCCAAAATTTAATGCTTTTCTGAGGGCGGCGGGCGACTTATAAAAATCACCGCCTCTCACAATCAGTTAAGGAGGCTCTTGCGGCAAGTATTGTAAAATACTCGCAAATGAAGTACTAATCGGGCGCCACAATAAAAATTCAGTAACCGCATCAGATGTGTTCAATTAATTGTTTACAAAGTTACCCCACCCACCTATTTTTGGCCAAAAGTTTCAACACGACTGAATTTATCGGAATTGTTTTCATGAAAATATGAGGCACAGATACTTTGTTATGTCTTGTTCTATCACTTGTAACACCACACCATTTTCTGAAAATGATTTCAAAGCGGGGTCATAACCAGCTCAAATTTTCGCTACAAATGCCCGAAAAATACCTTAAATTCTGACACGAAACCGTACCGGCGAGACAGCATAGCAGGCGACATTTTCCAAGATGTCAAAATCAACTGGAGCTAACATTCAGTTTCGTAGAATTATGAAATACTCTAAAAAATACACCTAGTCAAGCCTCCCAAAGTCAAGAAATATTCATAAACCTATTTTTCAAGACTCACTGGTGTAACTAACAGGGTCGGTAGTGAAGTATATAGAAAATCGTCCACCCCCTTTTTAAAGCTAGCTGCCCACTGTCCCGTGAGACCTTAAGGGGAAATATTTTTTCCCCGAAACGGCTCGTCTGGCTATATATTGCTAATTTCATCAATTTTACGTAAAACGCAAACAAAGAAAAATGTACAAAATGAAAGCTGACGTCGAAATTGGGCACGGATATCGCCCACCCCCAAAATGGCGAAACGCGAAGTTTCATTTCGGTGTATCGACAGCAAAATACCATGCTTACCTCCAGCCCTGCTGAACCCTGCATATTTGAGTGCAGTAAACTAAAACTGCTGGATGTTATCTTGGGACATGTTCTTCTGTCAAACAATACTGGTTAGAGGTGAAATATGACACCTTGAAATATCAGACTTTTCCCTTAAGGCATCACGGGACGGTTAAAAATAGCCAAAATTTAATGCTTTTCTGAGGGCGGCGGACGACTTATAAAAATCACTGCCTCTCACAATCAGTTAAGGAGGCTCTTGCGGCAAGTATTGTAAAATACTCGCAAATGAAGTACTAATCGCGCGCCACAATAAAAATTCAGTAACCGCATCAGATGTGTTCAATTAATTGTTTACAAAGTTACCCCACCCACCTATTTTTGGCCAAAAGTTTCAACATGACTGAATTTATTGGAATTGTTTTCATGAAAATATGAGGCACAGATACTTTGTTATGTCTTGTTCTATCACTTGTAACACCACACCATTTTCTGAAAATGATTTCAAAGCGGGGTCATAACCAGCTCAAATTTTCGCTACAAATGCCCGAAAAATACCTTAAATTCTGACGCGAAACCGTACCGGCGAGACAGCATAGCAGGCGACATTTTCCAAGATGTCAAAATCAACTGGAGCTAACATTCAGTTTCGTAGAATTATGAAATACTCTAAAAAATATACATAGTCAAGCCTCCCAAAGTCAAGAAATATTCATAAACCTATTTTTCTAGACTCACTGGTGTAACTTACAGGGTCGGTAGTGAAGTATATAGAAAATCGTCCACCCCCTTTTTAAAGCTAGCTGCCCACTGTCCCGTGAGACCTTAAGGGGAAATATTTTTTCCCCGAAACGACTCGTCTCGCTATATATTGCTAATTTCATCAATATTACGTAAAACGCAAACAAAGAAAAATGTACAAAATGAAAGCTGGCGTCGAAATGGGGCGCGGATATCGCCCACCCCCAAAATGGCGAAACGCGAAGTTTCATTTCGGTGTATCGACAGCAAAATACATGCTTACCTCCAGCCCTGCTGAACCCTGCATATTTGAGTGCAGTAAACTAAAACTGCTGGATGTTATCTTGGGACATGTTCTTCTGTCAAACAATACTGGTTAGAGGTGAAATATGACACCTTGAAATATCAGACTTTTCCCTTAAGGCATCACGGGACGGTTGAAAATAGCCAAAAATTAATGCTTTTCTGAGGGCGGCGGGCGACTTATAAAAATCACCGCCTCTCACAATCAGTTAAGGAGGCTCTTGCGGCAAGTATTGTAAAATACTCGCAAATGAAGTACTAATCGCGCGCCACAATAAAAATTCAGTAACCGCATCAGATGTGTTCAATTAATTGTTTACAAAGTTACCCCACCCACCTATTTTTGGCCAAAAGTTTCAACACGACTGAATTTATTGGAATTGTTTTCATGAAAATATGAGGCACAGATACTTTGTTATAATGTCTTGTTCTATCACTTGTAACACCACACCATTTTCTGAAAATGATTTCAAAGCGGGGTCATAACCAGCTCAAATTTTCGCTACAAATGCCCGAAAAATACCTTAAATTCTGACGCGAAACCGTACCGGCGAGACAGCATAGCAGGCGACATTTTCCAAGATGTCAAAATCATCTGGAGCTAACATTCAGTTTCGTAGAATTATGAAATACTCTAAAAAATACACCTAGTCAAGCCTCCCAAAGTCAAGAAATATTCATAAACCTATTTTTCTAGACTCACTGGTGTAACTTACAGGGTCGGTAGTGAAGTATATAGAAAATCGTCCACCCCCTTTTTAAAGCTAGCTGCCCACTGTCCCGTGAGACCTTTCATGGAACGCCTTGATATTTCATACATGCATTCCTCAGATGACCCTCTATCACGCTGTAGTAAATCCACAACCCACCACCCAACCCTTACCCCAAGGTCAAGGTCACAAACGTAGCATGTTCATAAACTTAACGTTGGGGTAAATGTTGTGTACCTTCTGTTTCGGTACAGGGAACGCTTTGATATTTCATACATGCATTAGAATAGAATAGATATATCATGCTGTAGAAAATCACCAACTTAGTGTGTTCATAAACTTAACGTTGGGTTAAATTTTGTTTTACTTCTGTTTTCAGGGAGCGCATTGATATTTCATACATGCATTCATCTTAATATGCTATATTATGCTATAGCAAACCCACGACCCACCTTGCACCACTGACCCCAATGTCAAGGTCCACCGCACGCCCCTTAACCCAAGGTCAATTATATATAATATTCATGTTTTTTTTATGCAACTTTGCCAAGTTTGAGTGAAGGCTGCCAACAGGCGAGCTTCGTTGTCTTCTGACAACTCTTGTTATATGTGATATCAACAGCAAAATAATAAAAGAAAATGATTGTTACGCCATTATTCTTAATAAAAATATATAAGATGTGCCCGTTTCGAATAAAAATGTCACGAGGTGGATTTCGATCGTATGACCGTTAGTACGGTAGTTTAACGCTCATCCAATACATTCTCAGCTAGACGGGACCCAGGGCAGATCATCAGTTTCATTTTTTCACACACATACACCCGATTATAGATATATTTGGGAATGTATCTTACACTGAACTAAGTGTTCAAATAAAATTTAAACAAATTTATAACGCTCACATTGGTAAAAATGCATTAAAATAATAAAAGTATCGAGATCTGCTGTTCATCTGTTGTTATATAACTTTTAACACCACGGAACAAACCTACATGTAGCATGGCAGTCTGCCAAACGTCGATATTAATTGGAAATGTCGGCGGAAATTAAGTCCGCTAAGTTGACGACGTCATATCTTCGTCAGACTCCCGAAGACAGGTTTTCGCGCGATTCGACTCATATAACCCCTGTGATTTGCATATTACAGGCGATTGGAGGGTTTTCCAGAGTCAATGACCTGGGTCGGATACCAGATTATATTATATAACCCCTGTGATTTGCATATTTCAGGCGGTTGGAGGGTTTTCCAGAGTCAATGACCTGGGTCGGATACCAGATTATATTATATAACCCCTGTGATTTGCATATTACAGGCGATTGGAGGGTTTTCCAGCATTAATGACCTGGGTCGGGTACCAGGCGTGGGACAAAGTATTCTGAACTGGAACCGGAGTCGACTCACATGTACTGTTTCCCGACGCGCCAGCAAGTAAGTATCATAGGGGTTTAACATGATTAGTACTAGAGGGCCGTTTCACTAAACTTTGTACGACTAAAATGTTTGTAAGTGCAAAATTATGATAGTCTGTAAATTTCACATTAACATTGTTTTCTTGTAAACAATTACTGAGTTTACATTTATTGAGCATAGGCTGCATATGTTCAATAAATGTAAATCCATCAATTGAAATTTCCAAACGATCCTAAATTTGCACTTACGAACCTTTTAGTCGTATGAAGTTTAGTGAAACAGCCCCCAGCAGTTGGCAGAGGGATGTATTCCGGTGGTATAACTATGTCATGCACACTCGCTTTTAGGCCAGATGTTACCTACAGTTTTGTGCCACCGGTCTCGGTAGTATTTGAACTGTCTGTCCGTGTGTGTGTGTGTGTGTGTCCCATGTGCAGAGCTCCAGTTAAGGTGTGTAATTGGACCAAATTTTCCGGGTATTTTTCTTATTTCTTCAAGAAAAATGGCAAGTTGGGAGTGCTTTAGAATCGTCTCGATGAGACGATTCTAAAGCACTCCCAACTTGCCAATTTTGGGGAAGAAATAACGAAAGCCTCCCCAAAGTTGATCAAATTACGCACCTTAACTGGAGCTCTACCCATGTGTGTGTTCGTGACTCCGGTTAAGAAGTTGCCGTAGTTTCTCCAATCTGCCACCCTTGATGGGCCACATTTTCTTGTTCTAAATGTTAGGAGTGGGTGGTTGGTCGGCAGCACGCGAAGGGTAATTTAATGATCGGTGTTCATCCTTACCGGAATGCCGACTTGCATGGTTTGGCCCTCATGTACAGTTTTGGCCTTGTGATACTTGATACCCCATTAAAAAAGTAATAAGATTAGTGCTGATAATATTACTTTTGGGGTTGGAGCTAAGTGACTCTGGTGTGGAATGGACCTGGCACCAGGTCAGCATATTCTAATTTCAGGGCTGAATATATATTTTTCTGTGAATATGGAGTTCTGATTTTGGAAATTTCCCTCATATAATTATGTGCAGTCTGATCTGGGACTACACTGATCACAAATGCCATTAGAAACAAAATTCCTGCCCAGATTCACACGTCATCGAAGGCTAAAATGCCATAAGCTCCATTTCTTCAGTGACAGTAAAAAAACAACAACATTAACATAACAAAACATTTAATTAGCATATAATTTCAGGTGTGTTCGAAGATCCGAAAAGTGCCTTTCGGAAAACCGATCCGAAGTGACGACATCGAGTAAAAAATCCTCATCATCTCGGTCAAAATGTGGCGAGACTTGTGCAAGAACTTGCAAAACAGACATAAACTCTGTTTCCCCGACATCTTCTGCTGCACGTAGAAACGATTCTAAGAAACGCAAAAATACTGCTGTACCAAAATGTGTTCATTCACCAACTTTACCATCAACATCCGGTGTGAATGTCGGTGTAAGACTTCGTAGCAATGAAACAGCAGACGACAGTTTGGAGCAGCACTTGGAGAGTCGCCAAAGGGAGATAATCAGCGATGGGTGTGAGGAAACGTGTAGCGATTCCGACTCGGAAGTCGGATCGGACGATGACGTTGAAACGGAAAACGTGGATTCGGATCGAATGGATGCGAGCGATACGGAGGATGGGAATACGTCGGAAATGGATTCGGTGTCCTCGAGCTTGTCGCAGTATAGGTCGCGGATTCCGGTGCCGATCGCGGGATCATTCGGCAAACATTTGGTAAGTCTGGTTCTGAGAGGTTCAACAATTAGCTTTTGTTGTCATTTGTGAATTATTTCTGTATTGGGAGTTTGTATCCTGTGAAATGAAGCAATAATTTATGTTTAACCCGTAGTAGAGTAACCGTGGGGCATAACCATGCTTTACAAACATAAATCCCTTTTTCTCTATTTTAGTCCACAATTGTAAGGAAATTAACGTAATTCCATCTAAAAATTTACATTCATTCAAAATCTGAAATGCAGGAAAGACAAGATTGTATATATGAGACACGCCATGTAATTTTGTACCTTCGGACATCTGCATACATTTACAAAATTTACAGTATTTTCCGAAAATGGCGTCTCAAAAGTTGACAAAATTTTCACAGTACATGCGGAATTATAATTTGTTCAACTTTTGACTTTATTTCTGAAAAATATTGTAAATTTTGTAAACGTATTTAATGAAATTCATCAAATGTCCGAAGGTACAAAATCACATGGCGTGCCTCATATGTATATTTGTGAACATTTAGCTGCATATGAATGTGTTTTTCAGATGAAGAGAAAGAGTAGTTTACTACGAGACGACCTGTTACCTGCGGAGAAGCGACTTTGTAAATCTGAGTTCAGAAGGTATGTACAACAGCGTAGATAACCATCTCTATTACCTAATTAACTTAACTCAACCACTGTACGCTATTCACAACTGTCCGGTTGAGAAGAGAACACAACTGGTGCTGCACCCCTCGATGGAGTAAAATGTTATGAAATGTTCTATTTAATAGGTAACTGCAGGCAGGAGAATCTTCAGCTGATCAGCTGATTTCAGTGGATTTTGTCATAATTTGCGTTTTCAAAATGATTCAGAATCAATCTGGTATGCTCAAATTTTATACTTTTACAAGTGGATTTTCAGATGTTTTCAGTGATAGCCATTCTCATGTCTAACTGTCATTGCATTGGTCTACTACGTGATACGATTTTGAATAGATACATCTATGTGGCTGTGAATGGAGAAATGGGGCTTATGGGTTTTGGGACCAGTGTAGATCCAAATCAGCCTGTGCATCCGCACAGTCTGATCAGGATCTGCACTGTTCACCATTCCATCAAAGATACTCCCGCCATGCTTCTAACAAAGCAATAGATAGTTATCAGGCTACAGGAGTATGCTATTTGATTAGTAGCTACACTGGTCAGAATCCCCAAAGCCCGATTTCTCCAGACATAGCCACATATTTGAGTCACAACAGATTCAAAACTACTTTCACTGTGTTATAATTCCAGCACAAAAATATTTACACAATTCCCTAACATTTGATTGGCCCGTAGCAAGTTTCTGTCCAAAATTCTATCCCAGTAAACTCCCATGCCGAACTACTTTCCGTAACCGTGAGGCGCAGTTAAAATAAATCTTAAGAAAACGGAAAATAAACACATTTTCTTGATGAATTTATTTCAAATGCTGGAATTATAAGGAATGAATGGCCTTTTTGTTGAATTGATCGGGGATATAAACTTGGAAAAGTCGCGGGAATACTGGACGAAGGCCGGAAGGCCTCGTCCAGTATTCCCGCGACTTTTCCAAGTTTATATCCCCGATAAATTCCACAAAAAGGCCATTCATTCCTATAACAAAATACGTACAGCAATATGAAATTAAAGTGGAAAGGGTGGGCTGTAGCGGCGGTGTGGGTGGCAGGGACCGTCCAGAGATGAGTAACCATGTAGGTTACTCAGTAGAGAGGAGCGTGTCTATACCAAGTGTTGCTGGTCTTATATATATTTCAAAAGAATTAGTTTCAAAACAAGGAGTAAACAGGCTTTAAAAATATGAAATACTGTACATGTGAGTTTCGAAAATCGATTGTAAAAAATAAAATTATTAGGGAATACAGTATTATTTAGACACAAAGCATATCTAGATCTCTTTTTAGCCAGGTTTTTTGAAAAAAAATCCAGGCTATTGGATTGGCAAAAGCCGGGCGGGCGGGCGGGCGGCAGGCGGCGTCCACAATCAATGTTAAGTTTTCGTGTTTGACTCCATTTCTTTGTTACTGTACCACCTAGGACCACCAAACTTTCACAGCTTCATAATCAAGGGGTGCCCACCACATATTACTATCCAACATGTTACTTTTTTTTTAACATGACCAATTTTTTCCGTGCAGTCGACTTAGCTATTTTCAATGTTAAGTTTTCGCGTTTACAATGTTAAGTTTTCGTGTTTGAGTCCATTTCTTTGTTACTGTACCACTAGGACCACCACTTTCACAGCTTCATAATCAAGGGGTGCCCACCACATATCACTATCCAACATGTTACTTTTTAGCCAGGTTTTTTTACAAAAAATTTTTTTAAAAAAAAATCTAGGCTATTGGATTGGCGAAAAAGGCGGCGGGCGGGCGGGGCGGGTGGGCGGCGGCGTAGGGGGGCGGCGTCACAATCAATGTTAAGTTTTCGTGTTTGAGTCATTTCTTTGTTACTGTACCCACCTAGGACCACCAAACTTTCACAGCTTCATAATCAAGGGGTGCCCACCACATATTACTATCCAACATGTTGCTTTTTTTTTTTTTTTAACTTGACCCATTTTTTCCACGCAGTCGACTTAGCCATTTTCAATGTTAAGTTTTCGCGTTTACAATGTTAAGTTTTCGTGTTTAAGCAGGTCCATTTCTTTGGTACTGTACCACCTAGGACCACCAAACTTTCACAGCTTCATAACCAAGGGGTGCCTACCACATACAACTATCCAACATGTGACCATTTTTTTTACCTTCACCTATTATTTCTACGTAATTGACTTAGCCATTTTCAACGTTAATTTTTAACGTACGTCTGGTTAAAGTTTTTTGGTTAAAAGTTTTTAATTATACTATATCTCTGCAACTGCTTCGCCCATTACCTTGAAACTTCACATGGGTGTTTATCATCATCCATATTTTCATTCTACCCCCCAACCGTGCGGCCCCTGTGCCCAATGTCAAGGTCAAATTACTTTGAATTTTTTTGTTAAAGTTTTTTTGTGTACTATGTCTCTGCAACTGCTTCACCCATTACCTTGATACTTCACATGGGTGTTTATCATCATTGTCGCGCCCGCTTGCGGAAAGTGTGATATCGTCGGCATTTTGGCATATGTCCGTCCGTCCGGGCACACATTAGGGTACTTATGTGGCTAGCCCCACAGGGTTATGGACTTGTTAAAGGATAGGGTTGGTTACAATTAGCCACCTAAAAAATCGTTTTATGTGGCTAAAAATCGTTTTATGTGGCTAATATTTAACATGTGATAAGCCACATAAGTACCCTAATGTAAGAATGTCCGTCCGTCCGTCCGGGCACACATTAGGGTACTTATGTGGCTAGCCCCACAGGGTTATGGACTTAGTAAAGGATAGGGTTGGTTACAATTAGCCACCTAAAAATCCTTTTATGTGGCTAAAAATCGTTTTATGTGGCTAATATTTAACATGTGATCAGCCACATAAGTATAGTAATGTAAGAACGTCCGTCCGTCCGTCCGTCCGTGTGTGTCCGTGTGTCCAGTTAAAGTTTTTTGGTTAATGTTTTTCCATCTACTATATCAATTTTTTTAGTGTCCATGCCTCGCCCCAAGGCGCGACATGCAGGCCACGGCCACCTAGTCTACAAAAAGTGGGTATAATTCTGTTATCCAAGTGTCTATGCTTGGAAAAAACCTGGCCTTCGTGGCTTTGCCTCGTTTCTTGTCTCTATATTGTGTGGGTGGCTGGTCGGGAGCATGCAAAGGCTATATTTAACGATGGGATTCATTCTTACCGATATGGCAGTAGCCGATTTCACCAACATTGCAAAGTATACTTTCCTAGCAAAGTATACTTTGAGGGAGAAATTTTCAATTTTAGGATCAATTTATTAATTTTTATTATACTGAATGTATTACATTATCACAGCCAATTTGGCTGTGATAATGTAATAAATTCAGTATAATAATTCTGCATACTTGTAATCATCAAATATATGCAGTGGTTAGTTCTATATGAAATAATGCATTTCAGGAAAAATAAATGATTACTCCCTCAAAGTATACTTTGCTAGAAAAGTATACTTTGCAATGTTGGTGAAATAGGCTACTGGTTTGGTCCTCTGGTACATTTATTTTCAGCTTTCTTGCTACTTGAGAGTGGAATCTGGTTATACCCATTATAGAAGTAGTATGATTAGTACTAATCATACTACTTTTAGGGATGGGGGTTAAGTGACTGGTGTGGTGAGGACCTGGCACCAGTAGCCTATTTCATCAACATTGCGAAGTATACTTTACTAGCAAATGCATATATTTGATGATTCAAAGTATGCAGAATTATTATACTGAATTTATTACATTATCACAGCCAAATTGGCTGTGATAATGTAATAAATTCAGTATAATAAAAATTTATAAATTTATCATAAAATTGAAAATTTCTCCCTCAAAGTATACTTTGCTACTAAAGTATACTTTGCAATGTTGATGAAATGGGCTACTGGTCAGGTTATTCTAATTTCATAGCTGAATATATTTTCTGCAATGGGATTATTGTTCTGATTTTGGGATTTCACACCCCCCCCCCCCCCCATCTGTACAAGTGAAGTACAGGTTTTGACCCAGTTAACCCGACTTAAAATGGCCCTAACTGTTGACAGGCCGTTAAACACCATTAAATAAATAAAATCTCTCCTTCAGCCCCCAGACGACATACAGTAACCTACGTAGTGGCATTCACAGACTTCAACGAGCCAAGATCCCGTCCAAAGACAATCCACCAGCCGGACTTTCTGATTGGCTGCAAACGTTTCAGGTCTGTATATATGTAACCCATCACGACATAAAGGAATTTTTTAGTTACTTGCCTTATATAGGCAGCTTCTCGCAATAACTTACCTCTTTGCGTGCTTGCAGTGAAAATAACAGCCAACAAATTAGGAGTATATTTCTTATTTCTCTCTGTAAATATGTCTTGCAATTTCATTAGAATCGAGTCCAGAGGACGCAATTCTAATAAAATTCCAAGACATATTTAACATATTTACAGGCAGAAATAAAAGAAAATATAATGAGTTGTTCACTTATATTTTTGAACTATTTATAGCCATAAAGATTCCCAGCATGCACAGAGTTATGTTCTACTGTTTATCATGGCAAGAACAACCCTGTTGATTTTCAAAAAAATCTGATCAGTTATCTCCCCATAGCGGCCATTTGCCTTAGTTATTAACAATGGCATGTCATAGAAATGTATGGAAATATACAATGCATATTTATATCTACCCAGTATAATAGTGCATAATGCTAATGCTTATGCTAATGCATAAAATTTAACAAAATCCAGAGTTCCAGATAAGGGGCGTATTTCACACACTTACTTTAGTTGAATACGCATTGATTATCAACAGTGGGAGTACAAAATACTCACAGCAATGTGAAAATATGCATTGATTTTCAAATGGAGTAGTGGAAATACTGGAATACAGTAGAAAATGTACTTAGTTGAGCTGCAAAAAGCTTTTTGCAGCTCAACTAAGTACATTTTCAACTGTATTACAGTATAAATAAGTGAATTAGTAATAATACACTCAAATACGTGAATGTTTAAATTTGTTTATATAATTGTTTCCCTATTTAATAATGAAGAAAATCAATAATTTGTTGATAAAAATAACAACAACTTTAGACACAAAGCTTATCTGCAGCTCTGAAAACACCACAGTTTTGCGACCAGTGTAGATCCAGATCAGACTGAAGATAGACTCTGCATCCGCGATCAGGATCTTCACTGTTCGCCATTCCACCAGTGAAACATCTGTCGTGCTTCTAACAAGCAAAATAGGTTGTTATCCGGCTACACGAGTGTGGTCTTTGTTCAGTTCTGATATTGGGATTTTCCCCCGATCCCTACAGGTTAAATTTGGGAGTCAATCCTGTTAACCCGGCCTAAAATGTGACTGGAGAAATGGGGCAGGGCAGCTCCCGACCAAAATCGCACTCCTGTAGCCTGATATTGATATATATTGTGTGTTAGAAGCACGACGGGTGTTTCATTGATGGAATTGCGAACAGTGCAGATCTTGATCAGACTGTGCGGATGCACAGGCTGATCTGGATCTACACGGGTCACAAATCCCATAAGCCTCATTTCTCCAGTCACATTTGTGTCGCGCCTGCTTGCGGACAGCGCGATATTGTCGGTACGTTGGCGTACGACGTACGTGCGTCCAGTTTAAAGTTTTTGTTTAAAAGTTTTCGACATACTATCAAAGCCTCGGCGGGCATGACATACGGGGCTGTTAGCCATCTACTGTATGTTCCACGAAAGCTGCCCAAATTATACGGCTATATAAACAATTCAAAAACATTATTTTTTTCCATAATATTAAATTAAAGGAAAATTTAAGAATGAGCCTTCTTTTTATTTTGTGAAATTTGGTAAAATATTGATTCTATTGCGAAAAAACAATTTCCCCAAGTTAAATACCCATAGACATCTTCACAGAGTGAAGATGTCTACGGGGATTTAACATGGGGACATTTTTAGAATTTCAGAAATAGTGGACCTATTTTCAAAATTTAACTTGTTTTCTTAGTTCGATCATTTCCAAGCTATCTAGCCAGGTTTTGGAGTCAATTTCCAATTTTTGTCGCGCCCGCTTGCGGAAAGCGCGATATAGTCAGCCGTTTGGCGTACGTACGTACGTACGTACGTACGTACGTGTGTGTGTCCGGTTAAATTTTTAGGTTAAGTTTTTTGGTTAAAGTTTTTGGTTAAAGTTTTTGGTTAAGTTCTTTGGTTAAAGTTTTTGGTTAAGTTTTTTGGTTAAGTTGTTTGGTTAAGTTTTTTGGTTAAAGTTTTTGGTTAAATTCTTTGGTTAAAGTTTTTGGTTAAGTTTTTTCGTTAAAGTTTTTCGTTAAAGTTTTTCGTTATACTATATCTCTGCAACTGCTTTGCCCATTACCTTGAAACTTCACATGGGTGTTTATCATCATCTATATTTTCATTCTACCCCCATCCCGTGCGGCCCCTGTGCCCAATGTCAAGGTCAAATTACTTTGAAGTTTTTTTGTTTTTGGTTAAGTTTTTTGGTTAAAGTTTTTGGTTAAGTTTTTTGGTTAAGTTTTTTGGTTAAAGTTTTTCGTTACTACTATCTCTACTGCAACTGCTTTGCCCATTACCTTGAAACTTCATATGGGTGGGGTTATCATCATCTATATTTTCATTCTACCCCCTCCTGTGCGGCCCCTGTGACCAATGTCAAGGTCAAATTACTTTGAAATTTTTGGTTAACTTCTTTGGTTAAAGTTTTGGGTTAAGTTTTTTGGTTAAAGTTTTTGGTTAAGTTCTTTGGTTAAAGTTTTTGGTTAAGTTTTTTGGTAAGTTTTTTAGTTAATTTTGTTTTTTCGTTATACTATATCTCTGCAACTGCTTTGCCCATTACCTTGAAACTTCACATGGATGTTTATCATCATCTATATTTTTCATTCTACCCATCTCCCGTGCGGCCCCTGTGCCCAATGTCAAGGTCAAATTAACTTTGAAGTTTTTGGTTAAGTTTTTTGGTTAAAGTTTTTGGTTAAGTTTTTTGTTAAAGTTTTTGGTTAAGTTTCTTTGGTTAAAGTTTTTGGTTAAGTTTTTTGGTTAAGTTTTTTGGTTAAAGTTTTTCGTTATACTATATCTCTGCAACTGCTTTGCCCATTACCTTGAAACTTCATATGGGTGTTTATCATCATCTATATTTTCATTCTACCCCCCTCCCGTGCGGCCCCTGTGCCCAATGTCCAGGTCAAATTACTTTGAAGTTTTTGGTTAAGTTCTTTGGTTAAAGTTTTTGGTTAACTTTTTTGGTTAAGTTTTTTGGTTAAAGTTTTTGTTAAGTTTTCTTGGTTAAAGTTTTTCGTTATACTATATCTCTGCAACTGCTTTGCCCATTACCTTCAAACTTCACATGGGTGTTTATCATCATCTATATTTTCATTCTACCCCCCTCCCGTGCGGCCCCCTGTGCCCAATGTCAAGGTCAAATTACTTTGAAGTTTTAGGTTAAGTTGTTTGGTTAAGTTTTTTGGTTAAAGTTTTTCCCCTGTGCCCAATGTCAAGGTCAAATTACTTTGAAGTTTTTGGTTAAGTTTTTTGGTTAAGTTTTTTGGTTAAAGTTTGTTGTTAAAGTTTTTTCGTTATACAGTCGAACCTGTGTTAACGACCACCTGTGAGTAGCGACCACCTGTCCACAACGGCCAGTTAAAACCCCCCCGTCCAATTTGTTCTTTAAAAGACCTTGGAATAACGACCACCTCCGAACAACGACCAGCGACCAGCGATTTTCGTTCCCACGCGGCATTTTTTACTGCAAACAGCGACCATTAGCGACCATTAGCGACCAAGTCATGTTTTGTCGGCAAAAAAAAATAACATCGCAATCGCCGATTTTCCTTTCATCACAAAACTCGGCGACATTTTTCAATGAAAAATATTGCATAACTCCATTAACGGTAATTCCCGATATGTATTCCGTGTCGTGTATTCCAATAGGCATAATGCAATTCTGCGCAAGTCATAAAACTCGATCATTAGCTGGTAAACTGTGTTTACACGATGCTGATTTGTCTACAGTGACAAACTAAGACTTCAAACACACGGCGCGTGTCGAGTGTAAATTTCACACATCGGGGCACAAGGCCATATCAAAGATCAATACACGCGGTTGCTGACATCAGTCACGTAGTCCACACTAGACTGGTACCCTGTCTGATGCTCAGCATATATAGCGTTATTCCTAGCGACCGGTACCAGTCTAAAGTGACACGACAAACGTGTTTATATGAATTGGGTCTCGATCTCCGACAAATCCCGGCTTATTGCATTAGCGACCAGACCAGGCAGTGGATTCGCGTAGTCTGCCCGTGGTTTACATGGTTTACAGTGCTCGCGAATCTCTAATTAAAAACATCAGTAATTACGTCAGCGGACATTGCCAATTCGTCATAGGCTGCTTAAATATTCGGGCTCGACCAGGATAGTATACAGTACATTGGACAGAAAGCAAATAAGCCTGGTGTTCTCTCCTGATTTGGACACCTAGCTCGTGTGGGTTACTGGACGCATTCAATGAAATATTTTTTTGTTACAAAAAAATCACGGTTTTCACAGGCCGCGCCACATAGGCTATATGACCGTTATTAATTTCAACTGGTGGTGTGAAATACTAATGGTCATGCTAAATTAAACCACTTGCATGTAATTACGACAAGCTATTAAATGGTGCACCAAAGCGGGCCGCGAGATATACTTATCGTCAAGATAATTACTCCCCTTTGTATATCATTTCCAAAGCGAGGCTGGGTTCAGAACACTAACAACAAGATGACAAAACAAAATAAATTGACTATTTTAGCAATTTTCGTGCAATTTTTAATTGATGAAAAGCATGCATATATATTACAATAGAATGCTAAAGACATGGCCGACTTTGTTGTGAAACTGGGTAAATGTTCGACCCTTGGAACAACGACCACCTGTCAACAACGACCACTTTGGCCACTTCCCTTTGCCGGTCGTTGTTCACAGGTTCGACTGTACTATATCTCTGCAACTGCTTTGCCCATTACCTTGAAACTTTACATGGGTGTTTATCATCATCTATATTTTCATTCTACCCCCCTCCCGTGCGGCCCCTGTGCCCAATGTCAAGGTCAAATTACTTTGACTTAAACTAAATTACTTTGAAGTTTTTGGTTAAGTTTTTGTCGCGCCCGCTTGTGGAAAGTGTGATATAGTCGGCACTTTGGCGTACGTACGTGTGTCCGGTTAAACTTTTTGGTTAAGTTTTTTGGTTAAGTATTTTGGTTAAAGTTTTTCGTTATACTATATCTCTTTTTTTAGTGTCCATGCCTCGCCACAAGGCGCGACATGCAGGCCGCGGCCATCTAGTTTTATATATTTTTTCTCTTTTCCCACAGCTTCTCCAACTCCTTTTCCCCATGTTAAATTCCCATAGACAAATAAATTTTTCGCAATAAAATCAATATTTGACCAAATTTCACGAAATAAAAAGAAGGCTCATTCTTTAATTTTGATAAAAATTTAATATAAAAAAATATTGTTTTTGCATTATTTATATGGCCGTAAAATTTGGGCTGGTTTCGTGAAACAGACCGTAGTTTTAATATTCTGTTCTGGAATAGAAGATTCTGGGGCCTAAACTTTGTACGATAAAAAAGTTCCTACGAAAATTTCTATCTATTAGCTTCTCACATTCACGTGTTTCTCTAATGCTACCATTTTGTACCTACGCGTTCATCTCATTCAATGCAGCACACACATGAACGGTGTTCCAACATCGGTTGTTAAAACAAATGTTATTGTGGATTTCAATTTTGCGCTTACGAACGTCTTAGTCGTATGAAGTTTAGTGAAATGGGCCCCTGTTTCTGTTCTGTTCTGACATTTGTCCGTGTTGCTCACAGCTACTAACACTGTTAATTGTCTACTAATTATAGAACATAAAGGTGGAGTTTGTTATTCGCACTTGACTGTTCAAACAATAACAATTTCGCTTTTACGTATTTCACTCACGGTAAATGTGGCTGTGACTGGAGAAATGGGGCTTATGGACTTTGCGACCAGTGATGATCCAGATCAGCCTGTGCATCTGCACGGTCTGATCAGGAACTGCACTGTTCGCCATTCCATCAATGAAACACTCATGCTTCTAACAAGCAATAGAGATTGTTATCAGGCTAATGGAGGGTGCTATTTGATCAGGAGCTACACTGGTCACAAATACCCATTCACAGGTACTAATATCTAAATTTACAAAACAAAAATCTTTATTTCTCAATAAAAGTATATGTTGTTACCACTCATTTGAACCGTCTCGGTGAGACGGTTCAACTGAGTGGTAACGACATATACATATGTGCGGGGAAAAAAATTAAATTTTCCACCAGTGTATATCTTCAACTTGAGAAGGATTTTCACACCAAGCACACAAAGCACAGAATTAATTCTGGGTTATTACCTACAGGTGCATTCCCATCTGTTTTTATGTCTGTTCCTTTGATGTAAAACTCCATCAATCAATCAATCCCGCTATACAGATGCAAGAAATATGTCAATTTTGAAATGGACGTCATTATTCGTTCCTCGCCAGGAAATGGTTTTAATTTGTCACACCTCCAGTAAATAATAAACACATCGTGCGTAGAAGATCAACGAGCCAATTCTCACCTTTAAATACGTATAGTAACTAAACACTCCTCGAATATTTTACAGGGAGTAGTTAGTGGTTGTCTCCTTCGGATTTTAGTTTCTGACAATTAACCCATATAAGGTGGGGAAATATAACACATCTGCAGATGACAATATATGTTTCCCGCTTTCTACGGGGTAGTTATCAGTGGAGATGGTCAAGGTGTATGATCACGTGGTACTAACAAAAACAACAAGTACTGAAACTTCCAGAATCCATCTGATTCAAAGTACGTATTATTTTATATTGTCCTTATTACGTAACAAATTTTGATGAAATATGGTGCATCAAACGCGTCTTGTTAAGCTGCATTAGGTGGTCTCTGTATATTCGCCCAAACTTCTGTCGTTTTTGCGAAGAATTGATTTCCATGTCGGTAGATAAGTCTGTGCCGAATTCCATGGACCATGCAGCTCATGAAGACACGTTTGCTGCGCCATATTTCATCAAAATCCGTTTCATATTTAGGAAAATATCAAATAATACTTTCGTTGGAAAATAGAAAATAAACAGTAGACACCAACAAATTAAGATAGCGGTGTAAGGGTTAAAGGAGGTTGTAGAGTTTCTAATCTGCTAACGGGGGCATGTGTGTGCCACAGGCAACGTTTTCTTGTGTTTATTAGTGAAATGTAATTCGAAAATATGGACTAACCAAACCTGTGTCTTCGGAAACCAACATGAATGAATGGAAGACTCGAGCTAGGAGGGAAAATGTTTAAGTTTAAGCACAGAAAGAAGAAAATATTATGTTCATATAAAGCGAGGAAGTTGGAAATTTTACACCTGATATATGGTCCTCGATTGATCTGGGCTTTGAAGGTAATGACACATCAGTGCTCCAGATAAGTTTTGTATCTAAAGGGTATTATACCCCCAGATTTCAATTTCAATGCGTATTTTACTTTTACAAAATGTATTATTGATTTTCTTCCTTATTAAATAGGGAACAAATTTAAAAATTCACTTGTTTGAGCTGCAAAAAAGCAAACACTTTTTGCAGCTCAACTATTAAAGTAAATTTCAACTTTATTTATAACTATTTATGGACTAGTCTGTAAAATCAATTTGTGATGATTGGGTTGGCTGCAATTAACTTAACATATCAAAATCCATCCAGTTACTTAGGGGTGAAAGGGTTAATTCATCTTTTGTCAAAAATGAATTAACCCTTTCACCCCTAAGTAACTGGATGGATTTTGATATCTGAATCTTTTCATTTTTGTTCATTGCAAATTCAGCAATCTGTAAAAAGAGCTAAAGCGCTTGCCAAAGGCCTATAATTGTAAAACTTTCTGTTTGTTTGTAAATTTGGAAATAGTTACATTTAAACATAAATTTATTTTTCATCTGCGTATTTACATCTTTAGATTGGGGAAAAAGTGTGTAAAAGTATTTTCATTTCAGTACACATGTATCGTCCATGTATTCCAGTTGCCGATTTCACAAAAATTGCAAAGTATCTTTAGTAATGTCCCCCTCCCCCCCAGCCTATTTCAGCATGTATGGGAGAAATTTTGCCCAGTATAAAAGTAGTAAAATTATTACTGCTCCTACTGCTTTTGGGAGGGGCCAAGTGATTCTGGTGTGGCGAGGACCTGGCATCAGATCAGGATTATTCTGATTTCAAGTTTTGTTCTGATTTTGTGATTTTCCCCCCATTTGTACATGTATGTACTTGTACAGGTAATATATGGGATTTAGTACTAAACCCATTGACCTAGCCTTAAATGACCGTAGCTGTTGATAGGCCGTTAAACCCCAACAAACAAACAAATAAACAGTGCTAGATAAGTATTGCTTAGTGATTTTTTTTAAATCGGCTACAGGAATGGGGTAAACATCAACTGAGTGTCTTATCATTTCATGGTTGGTTACAAATGTATCGTCGGTGTGTTGCAGGAATGGGGGAACGCGGAGAGGCTGATGGCGCTGGACGAGCTGATTCTGCTGTGCGAGCCGACCCAGGTGCGACACATGATGCAGGTCATCGAGCCACAGTTCCAGCGCGACTTCATCTCCCTGCTGCCCAAGGAGGTAGGGATGAGGATATATTGGTGTGCTTTGGGTTGTAGTGTCCCCCCCCCTCCCAGCTATTTTAGCATGTAAAAAATAATTCTGTATTTGCTCTGAACATTTCTTCAACTTTCAACGTCATTTACGGAAACATATCGTTAATCATGCCCCCTATGCGATAGCAAGGGGGGCATATTGTGTTGTGTCTGTCTGTCCGTGTACATTTATGTCGAAAAGTCAAAATGTTTGTAAGAGTTTCTCCAGTTACAGTCCAGTATGCCACGGGGGCATATCCATGTTTTACAAACTTACTGTCTAGTTTTGTAAATACTTTTCATGTGATATCGCACATCAGATGGCGTGTCTCATATGACCTTGCTGTTGAACGTACATAAAACCCCACTCAATCAATCAATCTATTCCAGTAGTTTACAGAAATCTAACGGTGAATTACACCACTCGGCAGCAGTAGTTTACACCACGGTCGTGTTTACTATATATGGAGAAATGACGTCAGTAACGTAGCAATGACGTGTTTCCTTCGACCAAACAAATCGTTTTCTCTGACACACCCTCTGAATCGTGAGATATTCACCGTCACTACGGCCCGCCTCTATAAATTAATTCACCTTACTCTTGGCCACATTTTACAGTTTTATTCGCTTCATTTCAGCTGGCGTTGTACGTGCTATCATTCCTCGAGCCCAAAGACCTACTCCCGGCCGCTCAGACGTGCCGATACTGGCGCGTACTCACGGAAGACAACTTACTGTGGCGTGAAAAATGTCGCGAGGAATCGATCGACGACTCGCTGGTGTTCGGAAACAATCGGCTACGGCGGCGGCATCCATCACCGAAAAGTCCCTGGAAGTCTCTGTATATGAGGCAGCATGAGATCGAACAGAACTGGCGGTCCGGGGCTATACGAATACCCAAGGTAACCAGCGTTACATTGTCTCGTATTTCATACATACTGTAATAACCTTGACGATTTGGACACCATTTGTTTTGGGAAACCCCTAGGGGTTTCCCAAAACAAATTGTATCCAAATACATTGTTCTTGTGATACAGCAGTACACCTATTCTAACCGTAATATTTGGACACTCCTTGCTGCGAGAAACCATAAATTAATGTGCGTTTTCCAGAAGAAAGTGGAAATGATTAAGAGTGTTTACGGTAATCATTGTTCACACCTGATGACCGCTTTCCTCCATTTTGGCCCATTGTCGAATTCTCGTAGGAAAGTAAAATGGTTTTATTTCTCATGTAAAATAAACTTGCTAACTGTATCACCATGTTGACAGGCTGTAAAATAAATCAGAGCTCCAGATAAGCTGCGTATTTGCTTAAATACCCAATTAAAATTGCCAAAAACCCAATTGAAATCAGAAGTAGCGAGTATCAAAAAGCAATACAAAATTTGTGGTACCTTTATCATGCTGCAGAAAACAAAAAACTGACCACAAATATAGCATATTTTGCTTATGTTCCATTAAAACACATCTTGGAGACAATTCTAAATGAAATGCCAAGACATGTTTTCATTTCGAAGCAAATTATTCAATAATTGCTGTCTGCTGATGTGTAAACAGTAGTGTGATTTTATTTTACCCAATTAAAATTTTGAAATACTCAATCGCTTCAGAAATGATGGAGTGACAATACTCAATTACTAATTCCTTATCTGGAGCCCTGATAAATGTTAAATAAATAACTGTTTCACTGATGTCACTGCTTTACCACAGGATGGGCTGTGGCTCATGGGTAGAATATGGGACTTCAATATTGAAGGTTGCGAGTTCAAAACCTACCCTAGAGCATGAAAAATACTATCACTGTACAGTGCGACCCCGTTAGTACACGCTTCACTATAACACGATTTCGGTTAGTACACGGTTGTGCCTTGGCTCCCGAATTTTTTTCCTATTTGTATATCAAAATCGTGTTAAATTCGTTACACGACTATTGTCAGAAATCGTGTTAAATTTGCGATTCTTTCCCAAATTAGACCCAAAATGGACGATTTTTTTTTTTTATGGACGCATAGCCTCCTTTTATCTCACCGATGTGAATGTGCAGCTGATCACGTTTGCACATTTCGTAAATTAATCCGAGCAAACTGGGAATAAGATCAGTAAGACCAGTAACAAAGCAGTGCTAATTGTTATGTGCTCGATTTCATTTTTCCAGCATGCGTTCGCGCTCACCATTGGTGGAATATTAATTAGGTGTAAAGGCTGACCAATCGGAGATCGCGTATCAGTCGTGCAGAATTAACTCGACCCAGATTAACTAAAGTGTTACAGCACTGCCCACGCCCCCGGCGCATGTACACAAATGTGTACCTGACAACTGGCCTTGTTTCGCTATGTCATAATTGAGCCAGTGCACAAGATAATCAACTTTATTATATAACTGAGATTTTCACCGAGAATGATTTGACTTTTTTTCTGCAAATATATCGGAAAGTTGATAACATTTTCAGAGCAAATGCGTAATAATTACTAATTTAGTATTCGTCAAAATTCGATATCGTTTACAGAAAATGTACACTATTATCAGATTCATCTTCGTCGAAAATCTCACGTGATAAGCCTGATTACCTCATGAACTGGCGCAATTATAACACGTCGGGCAAAACAACGTCTATACAGGTCTGTACTCAAACCACAGGTGGAATAGTCGGACGTGTGACACAAAGAAAAGAAAATTACAAAAATATCCATTACCCACCCACTTGATCTCGTTCTATTATTAACGTCATGTACAGTACGATACCAGGTGGGTGGGATAATGGGATTTTTTTATTTTTTTAATAGGCATTTATTTTGGTGTCATAGGTCCCGAGTCTTCCACCTGTGTGCTCACCATATGAACACAGATTGCAACGCACGAGCTTGTCCGTGATGTTGCAGCTGATGGAACAGGTATCGGTCATTGGTCATTGCGTCATCAATTACTACACTTTTTTCTACACGCATTTACAATAATGGATTGCACGGACCTGCGTAGATCTACATTCTACATGAAATTGATGAATAAATGAAACATGACGTTAACAATTCTTGGATTCAATATATATTACATGCGAAGATAACAGTGAAAACTTATGGCATATTATAGGCATTGGCGACGTCGTTCACATTCGCAGTCACAGTGTACAGTGTACATGTATTTTTTGTTGACATTATGATGCGTCTTGGGCGAGAACGGATATAGCACGGTTCGGATAAGCAACACGGAAGGTTGTATGTCGCCGGACTTGCGTGTACTAACGGGGTCGCACTGTACATGTATTTCCATCCCACTGGTCTGTCGGATGAGACTTTAAACTGTGGTCCTGTCCCGTCCCTATATGACCTTAGCTGTTGCTGGGACGTTAAACCCATTCAACACTACTTACCTCTATAGCTGTTGTTGCAAACAGTGTATATCCAGATGAGACGGCTCGTCATGAGCCGTCTTATCAGGATCTGCACTGTTTGCAAGTAATTATTATTATTAATTATAGTATTTCCATCCCACTGGTCTGTCGGATGAGACTTTAAACTGTGGTCCTGTCTCTATATGACCTTAGCTGTTGTTGGTACGTTAAACCACATTTTCTTTTTATTTACGACAGGCGTTGAAGGGGCACGATGACCACGTGATTACCTGTCTGGAGTTCTGTGGCACGAGAGTGGTCAGTGGCTCGGACGATAACACCCTCAAGGTGTGGTCAGCCATCACAGGGAAGGTCAGTGTCGTCTTCGTGACAAAAACACACACCACAGAGTCTCGATTGATACTTACATGTGGCTGTGACTAAAGAAATGGGGCTTACTTGATTTGTCACCAGTGTAGCTGCTGGTCAAATGGCACACTCCTGTAGCCTGATAATGATCTATATTGCTTCTTAGAAGTGTTTTATTAATGGAATGGCGAACAGTGCGGAACCTGATTAGACTATGCGCATGTACAGGCTGATCTGGATCTACACTGGTCGCAAAACCCATAAACATATTTCACACATGCATTCTTGTAAGGCTCTGCTACCATGCTGAGCCAAATCCACGACCGTCCAACCCCCGCTGATCCCAAGGTTAAGGTCAAATACTTTGTCTCTTTACAAAACTTAAAATCAGAGAAATATGTTATAACTTCTATTTCCTTCATCTAAAATGTTTAATATTTCACACAAGCTCCTGTAAGGCTCTACTACCATGTTGTGCCAAATCCACGACCGTCCAACCCCCACTGATCCCAAGGTCAAATACTTAGTCTCTTTACAAAACTCAACATCAGAGAAGTAAGTTATAACTTCTATTTCCTTCTTTGAAAATTCTTAATATTTCACTCATGCATTCCTCTAAGGTTGTACTATCGTGCTGTGACAAATCTACGACCGTCCAACCCCGCTGATCCCAAGGTCAAGGTCACATACTTAGTCTCTTTACAAAACTTAACATCAGAGAAATTGTTATAGCTTCTATTTCCTTGCTCGGATCTGCTTCACATTTCACACATGCATTTCTCCAATGGACCTCTACCACCCTGTGCAGAATTCACGTTTATGCCACCCCCGCTAAGCCCAGAGTCAAGGTCACAAGCCCACACACTTGGAAATTTTTACATATTTTAGGGGTACCTGTAGCCTATTTCACCAACATTGCAAAGTATACTTTTGTTGCAAAGTATACTTTGAGGGAGAAATTTTCAATTTAAGGATAAAGTTATTAATTGTTATTATACTGAATTTATTACATTATCACAGCCATTTGATAATGTAATAAATTCAGTATAATAATTCTGCATACTTTTAATAATGAAATATATGAAGTCGTTAGTTCTATATGAAATAATGCATTTCGGGAAAAATAAATAATTACTCCCTCAAAGTATACTTTTCTAGAAAAGTATACTTTGCAATGTTGGTGAAATCAGCTACAGGGCCCACGCAGGTGGGTATTCCGTAAGCCTTGCTTTATACCGACCAATCTAGTTTGTAAAGAAATCGACATTACTTCTTCCTGCTACCAGGCTCCATTCAATCAAACCCCATCATGACTGACCTCAATTTTTGCTGGAACGTTAAACCCATTTCTTTCTACTGTAGTGTTTGCGGACCCTACTCGGACACACGGGTGGCGTCTGGTCGTCTCAGATGCACGGCAACACGATTATATCCGGCTCCACCGACCGCACACTGAAGGTGTGGAACGCAGATACCGGCCAGTGTATACACACGCTGTACGGCCATACGTCCACCGTGCGCTGTATGCACCTACACGGTTCACAGTAAGTAGCACACGCTGTCAACATAATGAGACAGCCCTATGAATGGATAAAACTCACAGCAAATGGCTGTGTCACTCTGATATGAGACATGCCATGTGATTTTGGACATCTGCGTAATTTTGTTAAATACGTTTACAAAATTTACAATATATTCTATAAATGGCATCAAAAGTTGACTACATTTTCAGAGTACATGCGGAATTATATTTATTTATGCAAAATACTGTAAATTTTGTAAGCGTATTTAATGAAATTACGCAGATGTCCGAAGGTACAAAATCACATGGCGTGTCTCGTATAATGTTTTACCTTCATATGAAAATACTAAAATTGTAACTTCTGGGCCCGTGATTGTAAAACATTTTGAGCATGTACCAGATTCTTGAGCTCGACGTTAATTTTGAGTACTTTCTCGGTAAGCTTGTAACACTGCTTTTTTTTGTTGCTTTTTTTATTGTAAATATTCAGTTTTCCCCCCATTTGTACAGGTAATATATGGGATTTAGTACTACACCCATTGACCTGGCCTTAAATAACCTTAGCTGTTGATAGGCCGTTAAACCCCAACAAACAAACCATATGTTTGCAACCCGTGTAGGCCCAGATCAGTGACAGTATGATTCTACTATCATATCACAGTATCGCCATCTTATTATCGTAGCTTTGTCATCGTAGCATCATACTATAATCATTATCCTATCTAGTATAGCCACATGACATCGTGATGTCATAGGATCAATCCGATAGCGATGTTACAATGACCGTAACGGAACACCATAGTAAGCCTGTTTCTCAGCCCGTTTATAAATGAATTACTATCTACAGAGTTGTGAGTGGATCGCGGGACGCCACACTCCGTATATGGAATGTGGACAGTGGTCAGTGTCTACACGTGTTGATGGGTCACGTGGCGGCCGTACGCTGTGTCCAGTACGACGGGAAACGCGTGGTCAGCGGTGCCTACGACTACATGGTCAAGGTGTGGGACCCTGAGACTGAGACGTGTCTACATACACTGCAGGGACATACGAATAGGGTCTACTCACTACAGGTCAGTGGTGTAAAATTGTGAAATTTTCTTATTTCTCATCAAAAGTATATGTTGTTACCACTCATTTGAACCATCTCGTCGAGATGGTTCAGATGAGTGGTAACAACATATACTTTCATTGAGAAATGAAGAAAATGAAAAAACAATGTTTGTAAATTTTGGCACCTATGTAAGACTACATGGTCAAGGTGTGGGACCCTGAGACTGAGACGTGTCTACATACACTGCAGGGACAAACGAATAGGGTCTACTCACTACAGGTTAGTGGTGTCGAATTGTGAAATTTTCTAATTGCTCATCAAAAGTATATGTTGTTACCACTCATTTGAACCGTCTCGTCGAGACGGTTCAAATGAGTGGTAACAACATATACATACTTTCATTGAGAAATGAAGATTATGAAAAAACAATGTAAATTTTGGCACCTATGTAAGACTACATGGTCAAGGTCACTATGACCCGCCTCCTGAAATCAACTCTTGGCCGTATGTTAGGCTACAAAAAATTAATGTTTAGATTCTCATCCCCGCCCGCCCCTAATAAAACGGCCCGCCCAAGGGTTTTTTCTTTAAAAAAAAATTAAAAAAAATAAATCATAAATTAAAAAATTTGGTTAAATTTACGAGAATGATGCGGCCTGCGTATTATACTGCTCCCACAGCTTTTTATCTGAGTGCTTTACGTAGCACAATACAGCAACCCCGGAACCCGCCCCCTCCAGATCAACAATACTTCAATATAAACATGTTATTACAAAACACTATTGCACGCAACTGCGCCTTGCCATTCAACACCTCGTTTTAGTATTGCCTGAAAATAAAAAATAAAAGTGTCCCACCCGCCCCATTTTTCCCCAAAATTTGGATGAGAATCTAAACATTAATTTTGTGTAGCCTTATGCTGATTCTTTTTGTTTTTTATAGAATGGCATGAATGAAATGTAAGAAAATGTTTATTTAACCATTTCAACACTACAGACCTGTATAGTGGTATTGGTATTATCTAGCAAAGTATATTTTGAGGGAGAAATTTTCATTTTAGGATAAATTTATTTTTTATTATACTAAATTTATTACATTATCACAGCCATTTTGGCTGTGATAATGTAATAAATTCAGTATAATAATTCTGCATACTTTTAATCATCAAATATATTCAGTTGTTAGTTCTATATGACAAAATGCATTTCGGGAAAAATAAATGATTACTCCCTCAAAGTATACTTTGCTAGAAAAGTATACTTTGCAATGTTGGTGAAATAGGCTACTGGTTGAATAAACACGTGTGTATTTACCCACCCACAGTTTGATGGAGTCCACATAGTCAGTGGGTCACTGGACACGTCCATCCGTGTCTGGGACGTCGAGCTGGGAAACTGTCTACACACGTTGATCGGTCATCAATCGCTGACCAGTGGCCTTGAACTTAAGGACAATATTCTAGTCTCGGGAAATGCGGACTCTACGGTGAAAGTCTGGGATATCACCACCGGACAATGTCTTCAAACACTGCAGGGTGAGTTCTGATAACTAAAATCTCAGGCTAGTGACTTGATATCAAGTTTATCAGGCGAGGCTAGGAAACGCGTAGGAATTCCGAGGCTTGCCGAGGAATTCCTACCGTTTCCGAGCCGAGCCTGATGAACTTGTTATTTCTGACATAGAGAATACCAGCCTAGTGTCTTTTGGTACACAACTTCTTCAGGCCAGGCTAGGAAATGCGTAAGAATTACGAGGCTTGCCGAGGAATTCCTACCGTTTACGAGCTAAGCCCGATTCATTTCTCACAATGATAATACCAGGCTAATGTCTTTTGATATCAAGATTATCGGGCGAGGTTAGGAAATACCATTTCTGAGCTGAATCTGAGGAATGTTGCCATATAGTAGAATATAACACACAACCTCGTGTTATTCTACTATGCAATATGGTTGGGAGCATGCAAACGGTAATTTAACAATGTGGTTCATCCTTACCAGCGGATGGATTGTGGCCTAGGGGTTAGAACACCCGACTTCCAATCCGAAGGTTGTCGGTTCAAACCTCGCCTTAGGCATCAAAAACACTTTCATAGTATTTCCATCCCACTGGTCTATCGGATGAGAGTTTAAACTGTGGTCCCGCCGCTATATGACCTTAGCTGTTGCTGGGACGTTAAACCCATTCACTTTCATCTTTACCGGAATCCCGATATCCCTCGTTTGGCCCTCGGCACATTTTTGGCTTCCTTGTACATGACAGATGAGAGTTGAATTTTGGTTATGCCCATTATAGAAGTAATAGCATTATTACTAATCCTTTAAGCGGCTGGTGCTAAGAGACCGGTGTGGTAAGGACCTGGCACCGGATCAGGATATTCTAATTTCAGCGCTGAGTAGATATAAAAGTATTATCACAGTATATTCTATTTCCTGGAATTATAAGGAATGAATGGCCTTTTTGTGGAATTTATCGGGGTTATAAACTTGGAAAAGTCGCGGGAATACTGGACGAGGCCTTAAAAAATTACAATTTTCGAGAAAAAAATAAAAAAAAATTTTTTTTCTTTTTCGAATATTGTAATTTTGTTATCGCTTCGTCCAGTATTCCCGCGACTTTTCCAAGTTTATACCCCGATAAATTCCACAAAAAGGCCATTCATTCCTATAATATTCTATTTCCTTCTTTGTTTCAGGGTCAAACAAGCATCAAAGTGCTGTGACATGTTTACAATTCAACAAGAAATTCGTTATAACATCGTCGGATGATGGAACAGTGAAAATCTGGGATCTGAAAACTGGCGATTTCCTCCGAAATCTCGTTTCGCTGGACAGCGGGGGTAGTGGAGGCGTGGTTTGGCGTGTCCGTTGTAACAATACGAAACTTGTGTGTGCAGTTGGTAGTCGAAACGGCACCGAAGAGACAAAACTTTTAGTTCTAGATTTCGACGTTGAAGACCGGAGGGATACGTCAAAAGAACGAATGATCGAAAGGTGAATTTTGAAACACTGCATCATGCGAGATTCTAGGAATTATTAATTAATTGGTCATGTGACTTTGTTTGGTCACATGACTCTTGTTGACTGTGATTACGGTTCTGGGTTTGTGACTAGAAAACTTCCTGAGCATTGTATGGAATTGTGTTGTGGTCGAAATCAAGAAGTTTGATTTTTTTAGAACAAATTTTGAAAGCATGCACAGAAAGTCTTACTTTCCGAGTATGTACTTGAATCTAATTATCAAAATCGAAGAATTTGATTGGTCAAGGATGAGCTGTACTCAGTCTCGGCCAATCAATTTTCTGTACCAGTTGTTAGAATATAGATGGAAAGTTTTATAACATTTATAAAACTTTCTGATGGACTCAAATCCAATGCTGAAAATCAGGATGTTTGATTGGTTGAGCTGTGCTCAGCATCAACCACTGAAACTGCTTGATTTTGAGTAAAGAAAGTTTTCTACTCACATGCCCAGGTGTTACTTACAAACTGAGACGGTTCGGTGATTATTATAAAATAGTTGTTCCCCACATTCAACATGGTCATTGATCACGGATGCCCGTCTATATATGACATTGTTGGATTTTAAAGGCTCTGTGTCTCGGACGTCGTTGTATGGGCTGCAAATTACCTATATGTGGCTGTGACTGGAGAAGTGGGGCTTATGGGATTTGTGAACAGTGTAGCTCCTGATAAAATAGCACACTCCTGTAGTTTCATAACGATCTATATTGCTTGTTGTACGCACGATGGGTGTTTCATTGATGGACTGGCGAAAAGTGCAGATCCTGATCAGACTGTGGATGCACTGGTTGATCGATCTACAGTGGTGCAAAACCTATAAGCCCCATCTCTCCAGTCATAACCACATATTAGCCATTTTTCTTTATCAGATTCCAATGGGTTAATGTTTCTATATACTATCATGACTGCATTAAACAGGGGAGATAATTTGGTGATGAATTTTCCATATTATTGAGGCCGGGAGTATTATTTGTGAAACCTAACACTTTTTATTCCCCCGGCCGTAAGTTTTGCGCTGGGGGTATCCGTGAGCCTCTGCCTCTCTATGAAATGATTCAAAAACACCTGGTGAAATTAGTTTTCATTCTAGACACTATTTCAATTAATTTAAATAATATCAGTAACCCATCTGGCATCAATTGTACTTTTAACTAAACTGAGACCGTGCCTTTAAACCCCGATCAAGGTGGGTGGTTGGTCGGGAGCATGCGAAGGTTAATTTAACGATCTGGGTTTATCCTTACCAAAATTCTAGGTTTGGCCCTCACATACATCTTTGGCATGTATGTGACAGTTGAATCTGGTTATACCCCTTATGTGAGTACAGTGCGACCCCGTTAGTACACGCTTCACTATAACACGATTTCGGTTAGTACACGGTTGTGCCTTGGCTCCCGAATTTTTTTCCTATTTGTATATCAAAATCGTGTTAAATTTGTAACACGACTATTGTCAGAAATCGTGTTAAATTTGCGATTCTTTCCCAAATTAGACCCAAAATGGACGATTTTTTTTTTTTTTATGGACGCATAGCCTCCTTGTATCTCACCGATGTGAATGTGCAGCTGATCACGTTTGCACATTTCTTAAATTAATCCGAGCAAACTGGGAATAAGATCAATTATTGGTCCCAGTAACAAAGCAGTGCTAAGTGTTATGTAAACAATTCCATGCTCGATTTCATTTTTCCGGCATGCGTTCGCGCTCACCATTGGTGGAATATTAATTAGGTGTAAAGGCTGACCAATCGGAGATCGCGTATCAGTCGCGCATTTTAACTCGACCCAGATTAACTAAATTGTTACAGCACTGCCCACGCCCCCGGCGCATGTACACAAATGTGTACGTGACAACTGGCCTTGTTTCGCTACATCATAATTGAGCCAGTGCATGAGATAATCAACTTTATTATATAACTGAGATTTTCGCCGAGAATGATTGGACTTTTTTCTGCAAATATATCCATATTATCGGAAAGTTGATAACATTTTCAGAGCAAATGCGTAATAATTACTAATTTAATATTCGTCAACATTCGATATCGTTTACAGAAAATGTACATCAGATTCATCTTCGTCGAAAATCTCACGTGATAAGCCTGATTACCTCATGAACTGGCGCAATATTATAACACGTCGGGCAAAACATGTCTATACAGGTCTGTATACTCAAACCCACAGGTGGAATAGTCGGACGTGTGACACAAAGAAAATGACTATTACAAAAATATCCATTACCCCACCCACTTGATCTCGTTCTATTATTAACGTCATGTACGGTACGATACTAGGTGGGTGGGATAATGGGATTTTTTTAATAGGCATTTATTTTGGTGTCATAGGTCCAAGTCTTCCACCTGTGCTCACTCATATAGTAAACACAGATTGCAACGCACGAGCTTGTCCGTGGCGTTGCAGCTGATGGAACAGGATATCGGTCATTGGGTCATTGCGTCATCATTACTACACTTTTTTCCACACGCGTTTACAATAATGGATTGCACGGACCTGCGTAGATCTACATTCTACAGAACATGATGAATAAATAAAACATGACGTTGACAATTCTTGGATTCAATATATTTATTACATGCAAAGATAACAGTGAAAACTTATGGCATATTATAGGCATTGGCGACGTCGTTCATTCGCAGTCACAGTGTACAGTGTACATGTATTTTTTGTTGACATTATGACGCGTCTTCGGTGAGAACAGATATAGCACGGTTCGGATAAGCAACACGGAAGGTTGTATGTCGCCTGACTTCCGTGTACTAACGGGGTCGCACTGTATTACGATTATTCGTAATCCTATTTTAGGGGAAGGGGCCAAGTGACTTGGTGTGGTATGGACCTGGCACCAGGTCAGATTATTCTAATTTCAGGGCTGAATTTATTTTTTCTCGATGTAAATATTCCGTTCTGATTTTCTGATTTCCCCCAATGCAGCAGGTTAAAATGGGATCGAACCCGTTTGCCCGGCCTTAAATGACCTTAGCTGTTGATACTCCGTTAAACACCAATAATTCCAGCACAAAAATATTTACACAATTCCCTAACATTTGATTGGCCCGTTGCAAGTCTCTGTCCAAAATTTGTATCCCAGTAAACTCCCACGCCGAACTACTTTCCATAACCGTGGGACGCAGTTAAAATAATTCTTAAGAAAACGGAAAATAAACACATTTTCTTGATGAATTTATTTCAAATGCTGGAATTATAAGGAATGAATGGCCTTTTTGTTGAATTTATCGGGGATATAAACTTGGAAAAGTCACAGGAATACTGGACGAGGCCTTCCGGCCTTCGTCCAGTATTCCCGCGACTTTTCCAAGTTTATACCCCGATAAATTCCACAAAAAGGCCATTCATTCCTATAATAAAAAACAAACAAACCCCAATAAATCAAACCATCAATGATCAGTTGTGTGGGTAAATTGAACTAGTGAAGGTCTTGTGTAATAGACTTGAATATTGCATGTATAATTATTGTGCTCGCCCTTATTTTATTCTGGGAAAACCATTTCTTTGGAGAAAAAAAATTAAAAAAAATATTAAAATTTCAAACTCTCAGCGAGATAATATAGTTATGGGATATTCGTCATTTACAGGTGAAATACGGGATTTGACCCTGTTGTCCCGGCCTAAAATTACCATAATTGTTAACTGACAGGCTGTTAAACACGATTAATCAATTATCAGGCAACTGCCTTTCATTTGACAAGACTACAAGCTAGGAGAGTAGGTTCCTGGGGGCCGGCCGTTTCACTAAACTTCGTACAAATCAAATGTTTGTAAGTGAAAATTTAGGATCGTCTGTAAATTTCAATTGATGGATTTACATTTATTGAGCATAGGCTGCATATGCAGCCTATGCTCAATACATGTAAATCCAATAATTCTTAACAAAAAAAATGGTTAATGTGACATTTAGTGACTATCATAATTTTGCACTGACAAACATTTTAATCGTATGAAGTTTAGTGAAATGGCCCCCTTATGTATAGAAATTGTGCTAATTTTTATCCTCGACCTTTTGTAAAGGTCGGGATACTGTTGTTTATATTTCAGTATATTTGTAGAAAACTTGGTTTGTGATTACAATGACATCCAAATGTAATGCATTGTAAAAATGCACAGTGTAGTTATTTTTTTCTGCAGTATACCCTGAAAGGGGTATAGCAATTTTAAAATATTTTCCACAAATTTTTCTTGTGGTTGTTTGTTGGCAGCATGCGATGGGTAATTTAACGATCGGGATTCATCCTCACTGGAATCCCGACCGCAGACCTGGTTTGGCCCTCAGGTACGTCTTTGGCATTCTTGTGTTGAATCTGGTTATACCCCTTATAAGATTAATATGATTATTTGATGTAAATATTCCATTCTAATTTTGGGATTTCTCCGCCCCCCAATGCAGCAGGTTGAATGTGGGATCAAACCCGTCGACCTGGCCTTAAATGACCTTAGCTGCTGATAGGCCATTAAACCCCATCACATTAAATCGCAAATTTTTCTCATTTCTCATCCAAAATATATGTTGTGACAACTCATTTGAACCATCTGAAGAAGAAAAAAAAGAAATGAGAAATTTATTTAAAATCTTTTCTTGGAGGAAAATTGTGCATCCTCAGCATGTAAATTGTTAATTCCTGACCGGCTCCACGTGTAAACTGTGACTATCTTGTTTTTAATTAAATGTTAATTTGCTAGTCTAGCTAACCTTGTGTATTAACCTTGTTATCATTAATACCATTTTAAAAATGGTCAGAAATATTTATATGTTGTTAACATCAGTGAGTATGAAATTCAAAATGGGCTACCAACTAATCTGGGATTCAAACGTTGTCCGTGAATCCAGCCTTTCTGGCATGGATTCACTTCTGACGTCATCTGGGCTCGTACTAGTAAATCTTTCTGAGCATGTACTCCATATTCATTCTTGAAATTGTAGTGGTTGGTTGGGTGCATGCGATTTAACAACTGGGATTCATGCGTACCGGATGGGTGGCAGGTTGGAGCATCCTTAACGGTATCCCGAACAGAGACCTGGTTTGGCTCTCGGGTACGGCTTTGACATTCTTGTATGTGACAGTTGAATCTGGTTATACTCCTTGTATGAGGCCATCCATAATTATGACAATTTTTTTTTTTCAATTTAGTGCTACAGTGGGTTAAAAGGGTTAATATAATCTCTGGCCCTAAATGGCATACATGTTCATACAACAACACATACAGCAATTGAAATACTTTTATTGCAAGACTTGCAATATTGAATTTAAAAATTGTTAATATTAAAAAGGTACAATATTTTAACACTTGCAACCTTTTTAATATTAATAAGTTTTAAATTCAATATGACATGTGACAGAAAAAAAAAAGAAATTTCCTACCGACCGACCCACTTCTAAAATTCTGGGTCGGGTTACAGGAAACAAACAATTTTTAAGGACGGCCTGAGTAATACAATTATTCCTAATCGTATTACTTTTAGGGGAAGGGGCCAAGTGACTTTGGTGTGGTATGGACCTGGCACCAGGTCAGGTTATTTCAGGGCTGAGTATATATTTATTTCGATGTAAATATTCCGTTCTGATTTTGGGATTTTCCCCCCAATGCAGCAGATTACATACGGGATCAAACCCGTTGACCCCGCCTCAAATGACCTTAGCTGTTGAACACCAATCATGCAATCCAAAATCCAATTTCATACTTGAAATCATGCAGTTTGATTGGCTGAGACTGGGTGCACCTCACTGCTCGGCCTCGAACAATCCAGCTTCTTGATTTTGAGTCTAGGAATAAGTGCATGCTCAGAAATTGGTATAAATCACAGGTCTTGGTGTAAGGGACACCTGTCACCAGATCAGGATATTGCATTTTCTGTGCCGGAATGATATTGTAGTTTATGGCTATCAATGGAGGAATGGGGCTAATGGGATTATAGTGTAGCTCGTGATCAAATAGCACACTCCGTTAGCCTGATAACAGACTATAATGTTTGTTAGAAGCATGAAAAGTGTTTCATTGATGGAACGACGAACAGTGCAGATCCTGATCAGACTGTGCGGATGCACAGGCTGATCTGGATCTGCACTGGTCGCAAAACCCTTAAGCCCTATTTCTTCACATTTTAGAACTCACACTCCAAATATGACCATCAATGTGTTAATAAGTGTGAATGAAGGCGTCAGTAGAATAAGAGGGCCAACTCCATTATGGAGTTAGCCCCCTTATTGATTGTCCGCTTCAAATGTAAACAACCCGACCCCGTTAATGTGGTGGTTCGTGGGGAGCTTGTGCTGGGTAATTTAACGATCGGGATTCATCCTTACCGGGATCCCGGCCAGAGGCCAGTAGCCTATTTCACCAACATGGCAAAGTATTCTTTTCTAGCAAAGTATACTTTGAGGAAGTAATCAATTATTTTTCCCGAAATGCATTATATCATATAGAACTAACCATTGCATATATTTGATGATTAAAAGTATGCAGAATTATTATACTGAATTTATTACATTATCACAGCCAAAATGGCTGTGATAATGTAATAAATTCAGTATAATAACAATTAATAAATTTATCCTTAAATTGAAAATTTATCCCTCAAAGTATACTTTGCTAGAAAAGTAAACTTGCAATGTTGGTGAAATAGGCTACTGGTTTGGCCCTCAGGTAAGTCTTTGTCATTCTTGTATGTGAGGGTTGAATCTGGTTATACCCCTTGTATGAGTAATACGATTATTCGTAATCCTATTACTTTTAGGGGTAGTGGCTTTGGTGTGGTATGGACCTGGCACAGTGTCGGGTTATTCTAATTTCAGGGCTGACTATATTTTTTTCACCATTAAGCAAATAAATAACTATTTGTGCATTGATCAAGTACACGCCGACTGATAACTAAGTGCTGTATCAGGCATTAAAGGTGATACAAGTATCACGGGCAATCTGTATTCGAAAACTACATTTTCTGACGTTTCATAGTTATTTATATAACTTATCAGTTTCAGCTTAGAATCAAGCCTCGGAATTCCTACATGTTTCCTAACCTTGCCTGATAAACTTTATATCAAAATACATGTACCCTAGCCTGGTATTATCTAATTAATATACATGCAAGATTTATAATTGTACATAAACGGAGGTATGTAAATCTGGTAAATGGTGTAGAAAAATTTACGATTGGTCAATCGCTAATAATATAGAGCTCCAGTTAAGGTGCGTAATTTGGAGGTAAATTTCTTGTTTCTCCATCAAAAATGGCAAATTGGGAGTGCTTTAGAATCGTCTCAATGAGACGATTCTAAAGGACTCCCAACTTGCCATTTTTGATGAAGAAATAAAAAAAATTCACCCTAAGTTGGTCAGATCACGCACCTTAACTGGAGCTCTGTAATAGTGTATAGTTGTATATCAGCTATGTGGCATAAGCTCCCTTTTGTCGATCAACTACTGATATAGCCTGCTATGTGATCGATATCGATATAGTTGCTAAAAATGTTTTAAAAACAATTGTAAATTATGTCGAGAAATGATGAAATTTCACAAATTTTCACAAATTTTCGACTTAACTCTTTGCATGCTAGCGGCGAAAATATCCGCCAAACGAATTAGGAGTGTATGTTTTATTTCTCTCTGTAAATATGTCTTGAAATTTCATTAGAATCGAGTCCTCGATTCTAATGAAATTCCAAGACATATTCATGATATTTACGGGGAGAAATACAAGAAAATATGATGAATTCTTGTCCGCTAGTTTTGAACCATTTATAGCCCACAAGTTTCCCAACATGCAAAGAGTTAATTTATGAAAAACATCATGAAACTTTGGGTGGGCGGCAGGTGGGAGCATACGATGGGTAATTTAACGATCGGGTTCATCCTTACCGGAATCCCGTCTGGAGACCTGGTTTGGCCCTCACGTACGTCGTTGGCATTCTTGTATGTGACATTTGAATCTGGTTATACCCCTCATGTGAGTATTACGATTATTCGTAATCCTATTTTAGGGGAAGGGGCCATGTGACTTTGGTGTAGTAATGGACCTGGCACCAGGTGATGTTATTCTAATTTCAGGGCTGAATATATATTTTTTCGATGTAAATATTCGGTTCTGATTTTGGTATTTTCCCGCCGTTGCAGCAGGTTAAATGTCAGATCGAACCCGTTGGCCCGGCCTTAAATGACCTTAGCTGTTGACAAACAAACAAACATGAAATTATAAATCAACAAAATATTGCGATATACGGCATATATGTTATTGTCTTGTCCATATGTGTATATGATGGTCCAATCGGACATGTTATATAAATAGGGCATTTTTATGTACATTTGCATGCTTGTTGTGCTCTTTGCAGAAACTGCAAAGAGTTCAATTGATGGACATTTTTATTTGTGTCTTTAATCTGAAATGAGCTCATTTATGAAATAAACTGCTTCGCCGCTTTGGTGATTTTTTCTGAAAATCTGTTAGAAATGTTGTGGTGGACAGTTGGCATGTGAAGTGTACATTTAACTATGGATTCATCCTTACTATGATCCCGATATCCTGTAGCCGATTTCACCAACATTGCAAAGTATACTTTTCTAGCAAAGTATACTTTGAGGGAGTAATCATTTATTTTCCTGAAATGCATTATTTCATATAGAACTAACGACTGCAGATATTTGATGATTAAAAGTATGCAGAATTATTATACTGAATTTATTACATTATCACAGCCAAAATGGCTGTGATAATGTAATAAATTCAGTATAATAAAACTTAATAAATTTATCCTAAAATTGAAAATGTCTCCCTCAATATATTGCTAGATAAGTATACTTTGAAATGTTGGTGAAAATTGCTACTGGTTCTGCCCTCAGGTGCATTTTATTTTTGACTTTCTTGTTTTAAAAATAGTAAGGTTAGTACTAATCCTTTTCACCAGCTTCTGATGTCAACTATCGAAAACTATATAAATATTCGCCACAATATTCTTCTGCTTAAACCACCATTGCTTGCAATGCATATGTGTCGTGTCACAACAAAACGAGTCTTGTTGTGGTTTGACCAGTGTAGTTCCTGATCAGCTAGCTCACTTGAGTTGTCTGATACAGATTAAAGATAGTTTGTTAACCCTTAGACCGCTACATACAACAATTGTCGTCTGCTGTTGCTTTTATATCTTGCCTTATTTCTCAATAAAACATTGAGTTCTGAAGTTGGGATTTACCCCCCTCGGACAGGTGGATACGGGACACGACCCCGTTGACCCGTCCGCGTGTAGACTCCCTGAGGCTTGTACCTCTATGTCAGAAAAGCGGACGTTAAACCCTATTCACTCACTCACTCACTCACTCACTCAATAAAACATGGTTTGACAGCACTTGCGAATCATTTCCAATGGAAATGATTCTGAAATGCTGTCAAAGCATGTTGTATATTATTCTAAAGTGCTGTCAAAGCATGTTTTTGATGATAAAAATGGAAAATAGAAAATAAACAGCAGACGACAAAAAAAATAAGATAGCGGTCTAAGAGTTAATGGAATGCATTGGGGATTTTTGCCAAACTAGATAGCAAACAGTGTGGACCCTGATCAGACTGCACAGTTGTGCAGTCTGATCTGGGTCTACACTGGTCGGTCGCACTCAATAAAGTCGCTGTTTGTTGTGGTATAACACAGTAGGTCGCATACATGTGCTTGGATATGTATATTGAATAGATCACTGTTCGCAATCAAAGAACACCAGCACCGTTTAGTGTGAGATGAAGTATGGTAATCAGAAATTTGTTTCATGTGATCCGGTGTAGCAAGGGTGCCTGGTGCTGGATCAGGACACTGTCTTTCAGTGCTGAAAGTTTTTATTGTTGTTTCAGTGCTTTCCCATACAGATATTCTTGTCTGTTGCTGTTAAACAGATGTAAATTCCCAATCAATCAATTGATCATGCTGTCAATTTGTGTATCCTTTATAAATTTGTGAATAACAGCCAATATAATCAGTCTGCGTATTATAGGCTTGAAGTGTAAACTCTTTTGAACTATAATAGCATTCAATGAAATGTCAAGAACGTTTTTACCGTTTTTCTACACTAAATGTGATCTCTATACACATTTTTATTGAAATTTTCCACGAAAGAAACATTTTGGTAAAATAGTTTCTTTCTCAATTCTATAAATTGAATGTTGTTTACACCCAGAAACATGAAGGCATTTGCCATTCAAACCTTATGATCTTGTATTTCATATTTCAACTGATAGCATAAGAGTAGGTGTGTAATTTATGGTTCGGTGCTGGTGTTGTTTGATTGTTAGTTGTGTGCACATGGAAATTTGTGGTTTTGACACGATTGGACATGACTGTTGGAATTCAGTGCACTTTATTCTTTTATTATTTGGTACGCCGGCTGACCTCTGGTTTGGTGGGTGGCCGGTGGGTGCAAGAGATGGGTAATTTAACGATTGGGGTTCATCCTTACCGGAATTCCGACTGGAGACCTGGGGCCCGTTTCACTAAACTTCCTACGACTAAGATGTTCGTAAATGCAAAATTTTTATAGTCTGTAAATTTCACATTAACACTGTTTTCTTGTAAATAATTGTTGGATTTACATGTATTGAGCATAGGCTGCATATGCAGCCTATGCTCAATAAATGTAAATCCATCAATTCAAATTTGCAGACGATTCTAAATTTGCGCTTACGAACATTTTAGTCGTAAGAAGTTTAGTGAAACGGCCCCCTGGTTTGGCCCTCACATACGTCTTTGGGTTAAGGGTTAAGGGTTAAAAGGAAGGGGGAAAAATCTCTTTACTTTTTCGACAAAAACATAATTTGACAGCGCATGAGAATCGTCTCCATTGGAGACAATTCCTATGTGCAGACAAAACATATTTTTATTGAGAAAAAATGGGTACCATAATAACCCTAAATATTTGGACACAATTTGCTTTGGGAAACCCCTATTAAATAGGTGTTTCCCAAAGCAAATTGTATCCAAATACATGGATATTGTACTTAAACCAGTACTGCCATACTAACCTTAAATATTGGCACGCTCACTGTTGTGGGGAAACCATATATTTCTATGTGCTTCCCCAAATAAATGGCGTTATTTAGGGTTATTATGGTAATAAAGAAAATTTAACCTTTAATCTACACTGGTTTGAACTATGGTCTACACTGTTTTGCAGACAAAGTGTGATTCATGTATGTTTTGTGTGTGTTTCGTGTGTGTTTCATGTGCTGGTGGAAGTATTGGTGCTACTGTAATCCTATTGGTCAGTTTGAATTTTGTCAGTTGAATATTGCTGTATTTGTGTGTCAGCAAAATACATGTATATTCAAATTTCAACATGATTTTACCATTTTGCATTGCAAAAATTGGGGGTAACGATGCAAATGATGTCTATCTGTGTCACAAAATTTAACTGTTCCAAAAGATGGGAAAATTGTTTTTCTAATATTTCAACAAATTATGTAGTTTGCAGCATATTATTGTCGCGCCTGCTTTAGCAGAGGCGCGACTATAGTCGTCGTATTTTCCCGCGTCGTCCACGGACGAGTCGTCGTCCGCGTCGTCCGGTTTTTTTGTAAGGCAAATGCGTTAAAGTTATTGTTTTTTCACAATATCTCTTTAACCCCTTGCCAGACTTTCATAATATTTCGCATCAATGTTTGTCTAGGGATGATGCTTCATTACGCACACCCCCACATCCAAATTCTGAAGGTCAAGGTCATTTATTTACTTGTAATGTTCACCGGTTTTGTAACAGAAATGTGTTAAAGTTATTGTTTTTTCACAATATCTCTTTAACCCCTTGCCACACATTGATAATATTTCACATCAATGTTTGTCTACGGATGATGCTTCATTACGCACACCCCCACATCCAAATTATCAAGGTCAAGGTCATTTATTTACTTGTAATGTTCACCGGTTTTGTAACAGAAATACGTTAAAAGTTATTGTTTTTTCACAATATCTCACTTTAACCCCTTGCCAGACTTTCATAATATTTCACATCAATGTTTGTCTAGGGATGATGCTTCATTACGCACACCCCCACATCCAAATTATCAAGGTCAAGGTCATTTATTTACTTGTAATGTTCACCGGATTTGTAACAGAAATGCGTTAAAGTTATTGTTTTTTCACAATATCTCTTTAACCCCTTGCCACACATTGATAATATTTCACATCAATGTTTGTCTAGGGATGATGCTTCATTACGCACACCCTCACATCCAAATTATCAAGGTCAAGGTCATTTATTTACTTGTAATGTTCACCGGATTTGTAACAGAAATGCGTTAAAGTTATTGTTTTTTCACAATATCTCTTTAACCCCTTTCCACACATTGATAATATTTCATATCAATGTTTGTCTACGGATGATGCTTCATTACACACTACGGATGATGCTTCATTACACACACACCCACATCCAAATTCTGAAGGTCAAGGTAATTTATTTACTTGTAATGTTCACGGTGAAATGCCTCGGTAGGCGCGACACCGCTTCCGTGGCGGAATTCTTGTATAATTAATGTGCCATCAACTTTTTTTTTTCTTTGAGATTTATTGAATATAATGAAAACAGGAGACCACCATAAGACTTGCACATGAGAAGCATCTCCAGTTGAAACGATTCTCATCTGCTGCAAAGATGTTTTAGCTATGAAATAAGACAAATATGAAAAAAGCAGACGCGAATAATCGTTTCCCACCTTTTCATATACATGCTGTTGGCTCTCTTGTTCATCAGAGGGAAATTTATCTGTATTTGTTTACCCCACTCACCATGCTGACAATTAATAATATTGTCGTCTGCTATTTTCCCCATTTGTTTTATTTCATAACAAAAACATGTTTTGCCCATTCATGAAAAAAGAATTGTCGAAACATATTTTTTTTAAAACTATAAAAATCAGAAATTGTAACAGACGATAAAATTTAACATTTTGTATGGGTATACCCAAAAAATGCTGTCGACTCATATTTCCGTCTGCTGTTTTTGAAGAAAAAAAAGAAGGTATTTTGACACTATGAACCATTTTCATTCTCGTTACCTTCCAAAATTATGCTGTGGTGAAATGAGAGAAGAAAGCAGACGATATAATTTTACATCAGGGGCCCGTTTCACAAAACTTCATACGACTAAAATGTTTGTACGTGCAGATTTAGAATAGTCTGTAAATTTCAATTGATTGATTTACATTTATTGAGCATAGGCTGCATATGCAGCCTATGCTCAATAAATGTAAATCTAATAATTGTTTACACAATGTTAATGTGAAATTTACTGTCTATCATCATTTTGAATTTACGAACATTTTAGTCGTACAATGTTTAGTGAAACGGTCCCCAGCATTGTGAGGTATATTTAGTTTTACTTGTCACTCACAGCTACAAATTTCTCCACTAGATCTGTTAGCAGAACCCTGGGATGAAATTCTGGTTAACCTGATTGGTTAATCCATCATTGCTGGGATTCACAACACATTATGAATCCAATTCAATTGTGAATTTGGAATTTACACACCATTATGAATCCATGTTAGCGGTGCATCCATATTTGCCAGGATTCCCACCCCTTTATGAATCTATATCAATCACCATCATTACTGGGATTCACACCCTATTGTGAATCCATCCATGTCATTGATGAATCCATTCTTACAGGGATTCACTGCTTTATGAATGAATACTTACCTGGATTCACACCTCAGTGGTGATTCTATCATTGCCGAGTTTCACACCTCGTCCCACCTGATCTGGTGTGGTAAAGGCACCTGACACCAGATCAGGAGTTTGTGGTTTGTGGTACAGGGCATGTACTTATAAAACATTCTGAGCACATACTCATTCTCGTGCTCAAAATCATGAAGTTTGATTGGTCGAGGTTGAGCTGTGCTCAGTCTCGGGCAATCAAACTGCGTGATTTTGAATATTAATCCGCAGAACATACTAAACACATGTCCAGGTGTAGTATCATTCTTGAATCAGTCAATCAACCAGTCAATCAATGAATCAATCAACCAGTCAATCAATCAGCCTATGCATAGCCAGATAGTCCCACGGTTACGCCAACAGAACCATTGGAATGTTTTGTAGCCACATTGCTAATCTTGGTGTTTCGCCATTGCTAAAATATGTCACTACAGTTCGGTTGGGATAATTCCAATTTTGAAAACGTACAATTAGCTATAAAACTTGTGGCTATCATTAATTAGACCAGCCTAGAAAATATGATGCTTCTAGACAAGTCTAAGATGACTCGCATATATGGCAAGTTAATTAGTCTCATTCCTGGGAAAATGGACCTTGTTGCATGTAAGGAAGGCACATTATGGACGTCTTTCCAGTATACCTGTCTCGAATTGTTTGGTTTTCTCATGTACGCGCCAATTAGATTGCCGTGTTTTGTGTTTCCACGACGCCCGTCTAGACCTGTGTCTATATTTGTGGCGTCGGTCATGTGAGCTCAGACAGGCCTAAGAAGACTCGTCACTCGATGTCGCTTAATCAGGTTTGTGATATCAGTAGAATGAATCGTCACTGCGAACATGCAGACATTATCTATAAATAGAAATGATTCCTAATCATTGATGCATTTTCCGAAGTCTAGTGATGTTATCGTGAGTTCCAAGCAGAGAAAAAGATGACAAAAGTTGTTTGTTGTGTGTCTTTAATGCATTTTTTTTACCACCATCTAAGTCATATTTAAGGAAAATATTCTATAAATGGTGTAGAAAAGTTGGCTAAAGGTCAACAGTTCTAATGAGTGGTAATAACTTACAAGATGGTTGAAGTGAGTATAAAAATTTAAATTGAGTATGATGATTGGACTGAGTGGCCGTAGCGTGATTATTGAGATGATTGGCCGTGCCATGATCATTCAAATAAGCGGTCGTAACAGGACAGGTCTGATTAGTAGACAATAAATTTGGCATGATTAATGAATTCTACTAATGTTCTCAGCATGAATAGCCACTAAATGATCAGGACAAATCTCCATATCATTTTGATCTGTTTTTGTAAAATTCTCGGAGAACTGGATAGTGCGAATAATTCCATATGTAACCTCTATAAAACATAGCTATACAACGACTGAAACAGACATAATCTGAGTCTGAAACACAAGTTTTCGATTAGTGACTGTGTTTTAGTTGAGGTTTTAGTGCAGTACGCTATGTAGCACTCCTCGCCGAATTCCGACATATTTTCTGTAAATGACATTTAATGGTGTCATAATATTTTGGAGCGTATATTAACCCTCAGATCGTTATCTTAATTTTTTGTCTCTGCTGTTTATTTTCTATTTTCCATTTTTATCATCAAAAACATGCTTTGACAGCTCTTTAGAATAATTTACAACATGCTTTGACAGCACTTCAGAATCATTTCCATTGGAAATGATTCTGAAGTGCTGTCAAACCATGTTTTTATTGAGAAATAAGGCAAGATATAAAAGCAACAGCAGGCGACAATTGTTGTGAGTAGCGGTCTAAGGGTTAAATATAGTATTTTATTCTTTTCAGGGTTTTGTACAGTGTGCTCATACACATTTACTAAAAATAGACAATGGTATAATTAATGAACATAGCTAATCTCACTACCATTCGTATGCCGACTACATTGCCACTAAAAACAATATATTTGAAAATGTACACAAAACCTAGTACAGCTCTATTGATTACACGGTAGAGATGTCCTGATGTAGTTATACCATTCCCTCTCCCATATGTTAGGTGGGGTAGCGGGGACTTTTTCCACGACTTCACTAGATACATAACTCCAGGTCTCCTCGAGACAGTTGCTCCCATTGGGATACCTCGTTCTCTGCAGCCCCATCTTTTTTACCCATCCCATATTACATTATATCTCTGCTACCGTAAATCAGCTCATATATGAGACATGCCATGTGATTTTGTACCTTCGGATTTTGACCTTTTCATAAATAAACTAAAAAGTTGACAAAAAAATACCACATGGTACTCTGAAAGTTTTGTCAACTTTTGACGCCATTTACGGAAAATATTGTAAATTTTGTAAACGTATTTCATGAAATTTCGCAGATGTCCGAAGGTACAAAATCACATGGCGTGTCTCATATATATTCATTGTCATCCATACATATTGCATTGCATAGCCTACCCATGCAACCCCCATGTCCAATCTGCAAGTTCAAAATAATAATGGCTTTCATTCCATTCATTTCATTACATTGTTTGTGCAAAATTAGTGTTTACATTTTCCAAGTACATATCTTTAGCAATACATACACCCCGGAATGCAAAATATCTCTGTACCTCATATCTCTAACCACATACAGCAACACCCAGGAATTCCGCTGGCGATCGCCACTTTCGCAATTGGCGATAACAATAAAAAATTGGCAATAAAAAATTACAATTGGCGATTAAAAATTACAATTTTCGGGGGAAAAAATAGAAAAATAAATTATTTTTTTATCGCCAATTGTTTTATTTTTTTTTAAGTGGCTATTTTTTTGTTTTCCCCAGCGGAATCCCTGAACACCCTGGGACTGTCAAATTGCCGCGGCCATCTGGTCTTCTTGTACACTCTGGTGGCATTACATACACACCAATTGGGACTGTTACATGATTTATTTTCATTCAATGTGTTGTCGGTCTCCGTCTGTGTTTGATGTCCGAAAGCATTATTATAATTTCAGTGCTTAATGTCCTCATGTACGTCTTCAGCTTTCTTGTATGTGAGCGTTGAACCTGTAATGTTCAACCAACATTTCACCAACATTGCAAAGTATACTTTTGTAGCAAAGTATACTTTGAGGGAGAAATCATTTATTTTTCCCGAAAAGCATTATTTCATATAAAACTAACGACTGCATATATTTGATGATTAAAAGTATGCAGAATTATTATACTGAATTTATTACATTATCACAGCCAAAATGAATGGCTGTGATAATGTAATAAATTCAGTATAATAAAAATTAATAAATTTATCCTTAAATTGAAAATTTCTCCCTCAAAGTATACTTTGCTAGAAAAGTATACTTTGCAATGTTGGTGAAATAGGCTACTGGTTACACCTCTTATATGAGTATGTGATTATTCCTAATCCTAACTTAATGTAGCGAGTAAATGTCATAACTTCTGTTTCTCTTCATGGAACCTCTTGCTATTGCATACTGGTACATTTATTATTCACGCTGTGACAAGTCCATGACCCTCCGACCACTGGAGTCCCAAGGCCAAGGTCACAGACTTAGTGCATTCTCAAAACTTAAGATAGCATGTAAATCACGTACATGTATACTCTCTGTATACTTTTACCGAACATCTTGACAGTTGTATGTCCCCGGTCTTGGTGTATATTTCTGCGAATGTAGGACATAAGCGACACAAAAAAAGACAGCCCCCCCCAGTCCAAAAATGCACAGGCGGACAAAAGCTCCCCCTGGTAGAATTGCTAGGAGCATAGCCCCCCCCCCCCCCCCCTGGTAGAATTGCAAGGTAGGACAAAAGCCCCCAGCGAAAAATAAAGGTTGGACAAAAGCCCCCCTGTGAAAAAACAAGGTAGGACAAAAGCCCCCCAGGTGAAATGTATAGTAAGACAAAAGCCCCCCATAGATAAAAAGCAACTTTGCAAACAACTACTTTATTATGCCCCTGCCACCGAATGGTGAGGGGGGCACATAGTGTTTCCGGCGTCTGTATGTCCATACGAACGTCGTATTTTCTAAGGTATGTTAGGTCACATAGCGTCTCGTATTATTATGGCAAAAAGTAGCACATAGTAGCACACTAATTATGTAGTACATTGTACTAAGATCACAAATAAATAATGCATAGATTCTCACTCCCCCCAAATGAAATTGAAAATATTAATGATGTAAACTTGACAGATTTTATGAAACGGTGTTGTTTCAAAAGATGAGCAACAATATGTTATTCCATAAGTTATCAACAGGTTTTCACAGTCATTAAATGAATCGTACAGAATGTCCCACTGCCCCAAGGAAGTCACATACATACATACATCCTTCTCACAAGCAGCAAACTCCTGACAAAGTCGCTTTAACTTCTCTTGCAGTTGTCTTGTCTCGCGGCGGACACATTTCTGCGTTGGTACACTCTGTCGTAGTCGCTCCACTTCAGTGATAACGTTTAGCTGGTCTTTCTGCATGCACTGGATTGTATGCCAGAGTCCTGGGTCACAAACAGTTGTTTAAACTGTCTAGGTGCAGTGGCGAATGTCCCGTCAACAAACCACTGGGAGCTGTAATCTTTGTCCACCAACAAAACAGTTATTGATTGCCGAGGTGTTTAGGAACTTACCGATGAGTCAGTAGTAAGTGTCCCCTTCCTTGCAAGAGGCACTCTTGTGTTTGGAGCATTCCCAGTGGATAGTGGAGATACGACTCTTCTTCTTGGTATACGAGCAGCCCTCGTGTAGTAGCTTGTCATACCCTTTAGCGCTCTTTATCAATTCCATTGTGGTTTAAGATGTGGTATGAGATTTGGCTCGAAGACCTTCCAAACCCGGGCATTTGAGCCCAAAAAGTGTCAGGCCAATGACCATTGGCCCATTTGTTTCCGATATAATGGGATAATTTTGATCTTGATAAACTTAAATAAACTTTGAGGTAGTGATGTCAAATTTATTCCTTTCCCAATGTTGGACCTTTTGTTTCCGATATAATGGGATAATTGTGATCTTGATACACTTCAATAAACTTTAAGGTAGTCAAGTCCAATTTTTTTCTTTCCCAATGACCGTTGGCCCGTTTGTTTCCGATTTAATGGGATAATTGTGATCTTGATACACTTCAATAAACTTTGAGGTAGTGAAGTCAAATTGTTTTCTTTCCCAATGACCGTTGGCCCGTTTGTTTCCGATATAATGGGATAATTGTGATATTGATACACTTCAATAAACTTTAAGGTAGTGAAGTCCAATTTTTTTCTTTCCCAATGACCATTGGCCCTTTTGTTTCCGATATAATGGGATAATTGTGATCTTGATAAACTTAAATAAACTTTGAGGTAGTGAAGTCAAATTGTTTTCTTTCCGAATAACCGTTGGCCCGTTTGTTTCCGATATAATGGGATAATTGTGATATTGATACACTTCAACAAACTTTGAGATAGTGATGTCAATTTGTTTTCTTTCCCAATGAACGTTGGCCCGTTTGTTTCCGATATAATGGGATAATTGTGATCTTGATATACTTCAATAAACTTTAAGGTAGTGAAGTCCAATTTTTTTCTTTCCCAATGACCATTGGCCCGTTTGTTTCCGATATAATGCGATAATTGTGATCTTGATAAACTTAAATAAACTTTGAGATAGTGAAGTCAAATTGTTTTCTTTCCCAATGACCGTTGGCCCGTTTGTTTCCGATATAATGGGATAATTGTGATATTGATACACTTCAATAAACTTTAAGGTAGTGAAGTCCAATTTTTTTCTTTCCCAATGACCATTGGCCCGTTTGTTTCCGATATAATGGGATAATTGTGATCTTGATAAACTTAAATAAACTTTGAGATAGTGATGTCAATTTGTTTTCTTTCCCAATGAACGTTGGCCCGTTTGTTTCCGATATAATGGGATAATTGTGATCTTGATATACTTCAATAAACTTTAAGGTAGTGAAGTCCAATTTTTTTCTTTCCCAATGACCATTGGCCCGTTTGTTTCCGATATAATGCGATAATTGTGATCTTGATAAACTTAAATAAACTTTGAGATAGTGAAGTCAAATTGTTTTCTTTCCCAATGACCGTTGGCCCGTTTGTTTCCGATATAATGGGATAATTGTGATATTGATACACTTCAATAAACTTTAAGGTAGTGAAGTCCAATTTTTTCTTTCCCAATGACCATTGGCCCGATTTTGTTTACCGATATAATGATAATTGTGATCTTGTAAACTTAAACTAAACTTTGAGGTAGTGATGTCCAATTTGGTTTTCTTTCCCAATGAACGTTGGCCCTTTGTTTCCGATATAATGGGATAATTGTGATCTTATATACTTCATCTTTAAGGTAGTGAGTCCAAATTTTTTTCTTTCCCAAATGACCATTGGCCCAAAAGCGTTTTTTCCGATAATGCGATAATTGTGATCTGATAAACTTAAATAAACTTTGAGGTAGTGAAGTCAAATTGTTTTTCTTTCCCAATGACCGTTGGCGTTTCCGTTTTTGTTTCCGATATAATGGGATAATTGTGATATTGATATACTTCAATAAACTTTAAGGTAGTGAAGTCCAATTTTTTTCTTTCCCAATGACCATTGGCCCGTTTGTTTCCGATATAATGGGATAATTGTGATCTTGATAAACTTAAATAAACTTTGAGGTAGTGATGTCAATTTGTTTTCTTTCCCAATGAACGTTGGCCCGTTTGTTTCCGATATAATGGGATAATTGTGATCTTGATATACTTCAATAAACTTTAAGGTAGTGAAGTCCAATTTTTTTCTTTCCCAATGACCCGTTTGTTTCCGATATAATGCGATAATTGTGATCTTGATAAACTTAAATAAACTTTGAGGTAGTGAAGTCAAATTGTTTTCTTTCCCAATGACCGTTGGCCCGTTTTGTTTCCGAAATAAAGATAAGTGATATTGATACACTTCAATAAACTTTAAGGTAGTGAAGTCCAATTTTTTTCTTTCCCAATGTACCATTGGCCCTTTTGTTTGTATCATGCGATAATTGTGATCTTGATTAAACTTAAACAAACTTTGAGGTAGTGATGTCAATTTGTTTTCTTTTTTCCCAATGAACGTTGGCCCGTTTGTTTCCGATATAATGGGATAATTGTGATCTTGATATACTTCAATAAACTTTAAGGTAGTGAAGTCCAATTTTGTTTTCAATTTCAATTTACCCATTGGCCCGTTTGTTTCCGATTTAATGCGATAATTGTGATCTTGTAAACTTAAATAAACTTTGAGGTAGTGAAGTCAAATTGTTTTCTTTCCCAATGACCGTAATTGCCCGTTTGTTTCCGATATAATGGGATAATTGATGATCTTGATATACTTCAATAAACTTTGAAGGTAGTGAAGTCCAATTTTTTTCTTTCCCATGACCATTGGCCCTTTGTTTTCCGATATAATGCGATAATTGTGATCTTGATAAACTTAAATAAACTTTGAGGTAGTGAAGTCAAATTGTTTTCTTTCCCAATGACCGTTGGCCCGTTTGTTTCCGATATAATGGGATAATTGTGATATTGATACACTTCAATAAACTTTAAGGTAGTGAAGTCCTTTAATTTTTTTCTTTTCCCAATGACCATTGGCCCTTTTGTTTCCGATATAATGGGATAATTGTGATCTTGATAAACTTAAATAAACTTTGAGGTAGTGATGTCAATTTGTTTTCTTTCCCAATGAACGTTGGCCCGTTTGTTTCCGATATAATGGGATAATTGTGATCTTGATATACTTCAATAAACTTTAAGGTAGTGAAGTCCAATTTTGTTCTTCTTTCCCAATGACCATTGGCCCGTTTGTTTCCGATATAATGCGATAATTGTGATCTTGATAAACTTAAATAAACTTTGAGGTAGTGAAGTCAAATTGTTTTCTTTCCCAATGACCGTTGGCCCGTTTGTTTCCGATATAATGGGATAATTTGTGAATTGAACACTTCAATAAACTTTAAGGTAGTGATCCAATATTTCCCAATGACCATTAAGGCCCGTTTGTTTAAACCGATATAATAAGGGATATTGTGATCTTGATAAATTAAAAAATCTTTGAGGTAGTGAATCGTCAATTTGATTTTCTTTCCAATGAACGTTGGCCCGTTTGTTTCCGATATGCGATAATTGTGATCTTGATAAACTTCAATAAACTTTAAGGTAGTGAGTCCAATTTTTTTCTTTCAATGACCATTGGCCCGTTTGTTTCCGATAATGCGATAATTGTGATCTTGCCCATAACTTAAATAAATCTTTGAGGTAGTGAAGTCAAATTGTTTTCTTTCCCAATGACCGTTGGCCCGTTTGTTTCCGATATAATGGGATAATTGTGATATTGATACACTTCAATAAACTTTAAGGTAGTGAAGTCCAATTTTTTTCTTTCCCAATGACCATTGGCCCTTTTGTTTCCGATATAATGGGATAATTGTGATCTTGATAAACTTAAATAAACTTTGAGGTAGTGATGTCAATTTGTTTTCTTTCCCAATGAACGTTGGCCCGTTTGTTTCCGATATAATGGGATAATTGTGATCTTGATATACTTCAATAAACTTAAGGTAGTGAAGTCCATCCCAATGACCCGTTTGTTTCCGATATATGCAATTGTGATCATGATAAACTTAAATAAACTTTGAGGTAGTGAAGTCAAATTGTTTTTTTCTTTCCCAATGACCGTTGGCCCGTTTGTTTCCGATGGGATAATTGTGATATTGATACACTTCAATAAACTGAAGGTATGAAGTCCAATTTTTTTCTTTCCCAAATGACCATTTGGCCTTTTGTTTCCGATAATGGATATGTGATCTTGATAAACTTAAATAAACTTTGAGGTAGTGAAATTGTCAATTTTGTTTTCTTTCCCAATGAACGTTGGCCCGTTTGTTTCCGATATAATGGGATAATTTTGATTGATACTCACTTAAGTAGTGAAGTCATTTTTTTCTTCAATGACCCGTTTGTTTTAAACGTATAATGGGATATTGTGATAATTGATACAATTCAATTTAAACCCTTTAAGGTAATGAAGTCCAACTTTCCAATGCCATTGGCCCTTTTGTTTCCGATATAATGCGATAATTGTGATCTTGATAAACTTAAATAAACTTTGAGGTAGTGATGTCAATTTGTTTTCTTTCCCAATGAACGTTGGCCCGTTTGTTTCCGATATAGTATAAGTGATCTTGATATATTCAATAAACTTTAAGGATAGTGAAGTCCATTTTTTTTCTTTCCCTAATGACCATGCCCGTATTGATACATGCGATAATTGTTGATCTTGATAACAATAAATAAAACTTTGAAGGTAGTGAAGTCAAATTGTTTCTTTCCATCCCAACCGTTGGCCCGTTTGTTTCCGATATAATGGGATAATTATGTATTGATACACTTCAATAAACTTAAGGTAGTTGAAGTCAATTTTTTTCTTTCCAATGACCATTGGCCCGTTTGTTTCCGATATAATGGGATAATTGTGATCTTGATAAACTTAAATAAACTTTGAGGTAGTGATGTCAATTGTTTTCTTTCCCAATGAACGAATTTGGCCCGTTTGTTTCCGATATAATGGGATAATTGTGATCTTTGTATACTTCAATAAACTTTAAGGTAGTGAAGTCCAATTTTTTTCTTTCCCAATGACCATTGGCCCGTTTGTTTCCGATATAAAGCGATATGTGATCTTGATAAACTTAAATAAACTTTGAGGTAAGTGAAGTCAAATTGTTTTCTTTCCCAATGACCGTTGGCCCGTTTGTCCGATATAATGGGATAATTGTGATATTGATACACTTCAATAAATCTTTAAGGTAGTGAAGTCCTATTTTTTTCTTTACCCATGGACCATTGGCCCTTTTGTTTCCGATATAATGGGATAATTGTGATCTTGATGAAACTTAATAAACTTTGAGGTATGATGAAACAATTTGTTATTTTCTTTCCCAATGAACGTTGGCTTTGTTTCCGATATAATGGATAATTGTGATCTTGATATACTTCAAATAAACTTTAAGGTATGAAGTCCAATTTTGTTTCTTCTTTCCCAATGACCATTGGCCCGTTTGTTTCCGATTTAATGCATAAATTGTGTCCTTGATAAACTAAATAAACTTTGAGGTAGTGAAGTCAAATTGTTTTCTTTCCCAATGAACATTGGCTCTTTAATTTAAACCGATATAATGGGTAAGTGATCTTGATATACATTCAATAAACTTTAAGGTAGTGAAGTCCAATTTTTTTCTTTCCCATGACCATTGGTTTGTTTCCGATATAATGGGATAATTGTGATCTTGATAAACTTAAATAAACTTTGAGGTAGTGATGTCAATTTGTTTTCTTTCCCAATGAACGTTGGCCCGTTTGTTTCCGATATAATGGGAATTGTGATAATTGATACACTTCAATAACTATAAGTAGCCCAAGTCCAATTTTTTTCTTTACCCAATGACCATTTGGCCTTTTGATCCGATAAAGGGATAATTGTGATCTTGATAAAACTTAAATAATGAGGTAGTGATGCAATTTGTTTTTCTTTCCCCATGAACGATACCCGTTTGTTTGATTCAATAATGGGATAATTGTGATCTTGATATACTTCAATAAACTTTAAGGTAGTGAAGTCCAATTTTTTTCTTTCCCAATGACCCGTTTGTTTCCGATATAATGCGATAATTGTGATCTTGATACACTTAAATAAACTTTGAGGTAGTGAAGTCAAATTGTTTTCTTTCCCAATGACCGTTGGCCCGTTTGTTTCCGATATAATGGGATAATTGTGATATTGATACACTTCAATAAACTTTAAGGTAGTGAAGTCCAATTTTTTTCTTTCCCAATGACCATTGGCCCTTTTGTTTCCGATATAATGGGATAATTGTACTTGATAAACTTATAAATCTTTGAGGTAGTGATGTCAATTTGTTTTCTTTCCAATGACGTTGGCCCTTTGTTTCCGATATAATGGGATAATTGTGATCTTGATATACTTCAATAAACTTTAAGGTAGTGAAGTCCAATTTTTTTCTTTCCCAATGACCCGTTTGTTTCCGATATAATGCGATAATTGTGATCTTGATAAACTTAAATAAACTTTGAGGTATGAGTCAAATTGTTTTCTTTCCCAATGACCGTTGGCCCGTTTGTTTCGATAATGGGATAATTGTGATATTGATACACTTCAATAAACTTTAAGGTAGTGAAGTCCAATTTTTTTCTTTCCCAATGACCATTGGCCCGTTTGTTTCCGATATAATGGGATAATTGTGATTTTGATAAACTTAAATAAACTTTGAGGTAGTGATGTCAATTTGTTTTCTTTCCCAATGAACGTTGGCCCGTTTGTTTCCGATATAATGCGATAATTGTGATCTTGATAAACTTCAATAAACTTTAAGGTAGTGAAGTCCAATTTTTTCTTTCCCAAATGCTATGAGATTGGCATATTCTGTACATAGTGTATATAAAACATATAACATTTGTGTTCAGTGTTAAATATAGTAAACACATCTACATGTAAATGAATGTTATGATGCATACTTTCAGGAGAAATATATAAAGTTTTAAAATATATTTTATACTCCCCCCCCCCCCTCCTCCTCCTCCCGCAACGAGTTGTGGGGGGCATACTGGAGTCGGGTTGTCCGTCCGTGTGTCCGTCTGTCACTAAAGATGAAATATGTTTATAACTTCTATTTCCTTCATCTAAAATGCTTAATATTTCATACATGCATTCCTGTAAGGCTCTACTACCATGCTGTGCCAACTCCACGGTCAAGGTCAAATACTTTTTCTCTTTACAAAATTTAGGTTACTTGGTGCCAGGGAGTATTCCATAAGCCTTCGCTTACTGACAAATCTAGTTTGTTTCTTTTCCCACATACATACCTCTGGTGGTACTTTATAATGGCGTGACAAATTCACGACACTCATTGAACTCCTAGTTTCAAGGTCAAAACTTCAACACGGGGGAACATTTCTAAAAAAATTCTTGGTATTTCACACATGCTGTACTCTGATGGCCCTCTATTATTCTGTGACAAATTGACAACCCCCACTTATGCATATGTCAAGGTCATATACTTATGACCGTTCCATAGGCCCTAGTTTACTGTTTACCAAATATTGGGCAATTAGGATCTGAGCAAAATCTTATCTCCTGTAGCCTATTTCACAAACATCGTATACTTATCAAGCAAAGTATACTTATCAAGCAAAGTATACTTTGAGGGAGAAATTTTCAATTTTAGGATAAATTTATTAAGTTTTATTATACTGAATTTATTACATTATCACAGCCAGTTTGGCTGTGATAATGTAATAAATTCAGTATAATAATTCTGCATACTTTTAATCATCAAATATATGCAGTCGTTAGTTCTATATGAAATAATGCATTTCGGGAAAAATAAATGATTACTCCCTCAAAGTATACTTTGCTAGAAAAATATACTTTGCAATGTTGGTGAAATAGGCTACTGGTATATAAACTATCCAGTCATACTTCACACGAGTTATGATAGCTTTCTCAACTTCCTGTATATGGCCTTGTTATTGATTGGACGTAAACTGGCAATCAATCAATCGCACTATTCCCTCCATCCCTCCCAGCATGAATAACTGTCTGTTCCATGTTTTAAAAACAATTTTCCAATGGGAATTTAACACGGGGGCTAAAAATAGATTTTTGTGGACCGATTTTCAAAATCTAACTTGTTTTCTAAGTTACATCATTTTCAAGCTATCTCGCCAGGTTTCGGAGTCCATTTCCAAATTTGTTTGTTTTTTTTATCCTTCAGAATTTTTGTGAGGGTGACTTGTTATTGATGAAAAAGTACTTACTTTTAAATATTTTTTAGATTTAATGTGTTTAATGGCCAAATGTTCGTCGACAGCAAAACGTGGAACAGACTGTAGGGTATAAAATCATATCAGGTTTACCGTATAATCGGCAGAGCTATGCTATGGTACTTTTCGTGTAAATTTTTGGATTAAATATCGCGTTTAGTTATAGCGGTTGCATTGGCATACAGTACAAATGGTAGTGTTAGTTCTACCCTTAGACCGCTACACACAACAATTGTCGTCTGCTGTTGCTTTTATATCTTGTCTTATTTCTCAATTAAAACATGGTTTGACAGCACTTCAGAATCATTTCCAATGGAAATGATTCTGAAGTGCTGTCAAACCATGTTGTAGATTATTCTAAAGTGCTGTCAATGCATGTTTTTGATGATAAAAAATGGAAAATAGAAAATAAACAGCCGACGACAAAAAATTAAGATAGCGGTGTAAGGGTTAAGTACATTAAGAGTCCGACTGGTATTGCCTCCCTTTTCGACATCATTTGCGGAAATTATGACGATGGCAAAATATGATATGACAAGGGTGGTAATTCCAGAGCCTGGCTTCTTGATTACATCATCGTCTATATTTAGATGTGTCGGAGCACACATGCCAGTTTAGTAGAACATTCTGTCAGTTTATCAAATGCGTCTGGACGTTGCAGAAAAAAAATTCTTGTTTTTAATCGTTTTGTTGAAATTTGCACTATTGTGTAGGATAAAATCATATAAAAAAAAGAGTAAAAAATGCAATATTTTGACTACATTCGATGTCATTTACAGAAAATATGGCAGAAAGCAACTTCAGAGATAATTCTGCGAGGAGTGTTACATAGCATACTGCACTAAAACCTTGACCAAAACACTGTCACAAATTGACAAATCTCAGATTTCAGATTCTGTTCATTTTCACTCAGCGTATGAAAAAGTTTCATAGAGATTACATGTGGAGTTATTTGCACAATCCAGGGGCCCGTTTCACTAAACTTTGTACGACTAATATGTTTGAAAGTGCAAAATTATGATAGTCTGTAAATTTCACATCAACAATGGTTTCTTGTAAACAATTATTGGATTTACATTTATTGATCATAGGCTGCATATGCAGCCTATGCTCAATAAATGTAAATCCATCAATTGCAATTTACAGTTGTAAATTTACAATTGTTCTTCAGTTTAAACTTTACAAATTTTATCCAAAAAATAATGGATACTTCATTGAGAATTGTTCACATTATTTATAGGCAATTCCAGCGAGTACTTTGTAGAATGTTTCATCATGCCAAACATATTGTACACTCGTCAGATCTGTCCCGTTACGACTGCTCATTTGAATCATCATATCGTGGCCAATCACCTCAATCGCCATGTTATGGCCACCCATAGGAACCATCATACTCATTTTAACCCTTAGAATGCGTGAAACGAAAATTGTCGCCTGCTGTTGTTTTATATTTGTCTTCTTACTCGATAAAAACATTGTTTGACAGCACTTTAGAATCATTTCCATTGGATATGATTCTAAAGTGTTGTCAAAACATGTTTTTGCTGGAACACATAAAGTAAACAGCAGACGACAAAATTTAAGTTAGCATTGTAAGGATTAAGTCGTCATACTCCGTTAAACCATCTTGTCCAACCATCTTGTCCGATTGTAATCGTTGACTTTTTTATCAATCATCATCCTTTTCAGAATATTTTTATGAAATACGACTTGTGTGATGGTAAAACGTGTGTTAAGGGACACTGGCAGCGAACCACTTTTGTTGTCTTGTTTTCTAAGCTTGGAGTGTGCCATAACATCTTAGCCACGCCGTCGTAAAAGGGTTCACATAAAAAAATGCACCGGTTTCCTGACGAGGTGTCGCTCTACTTAATCAATCAATCTACTTAGAGCTACATGCTGGCATAAATGCAGTTTTCGTCTTGTAAACAGCGCAAATTTCTTGCGCCGTTTACTAGACGGAAATGTGTTTCAGTATTTTTTGCATTTGGCTGAATGGGAATTCATCGGGAAACCGGCGCCTTTTCGACGTGAAATATTTTACGACAGTGCGTAGTGCAGCACCAGTGTTAATGGAGTTCTGGGGGCGTTTCAGTAAACTTTGTACGACTAAAATATTTGTAAGTGCAAATTTAGGAGCGTCTGGAAATTTCAATTGATGGATTTACAATTTATTGAGCATAGGCTGCAATCCATTAATTGTTTACAAGAAAACGGTGTTAAAGGTACATGCCCACGCAGTAGGCACAAATTGTTCTTTATAGGAATTCAATAAGTGTATAATTGTGTCGCTATTCCACCAGTTCTAAAAATTACGAGTTCCCGCTATACAGATATAATCATTTAGTAATATTTATTTTACTGATAGTGACGCGCGGTGGTATCGGGCTATTTTCATATGCAAATGAGGCATGATATTTTTAAATTATTTATACTAATTAAATGCGTCGCCTGAAAAAAATAAAATATTTTTGACAGATTATCAAGTATGATCATTGCACATCAAAAAATAAATAGTAATGTCCGTTAACATTTTAAGGAAACAGTTATCGCCCCTGATATCGGTGTGTAAATTTACGGCTAATATAAAATGCATAAGAATGTGAATGAATATTTATTTTGCCAGAAAATGTGTCCGATGATGTCTGATGTAAGTAACATTTTGTGCCTACTGAGTGGGCATGTACCTTTAATGTGAAATTTACAGACTACATGCATCATAATTTTGCACTTACGGACATTTTAGTCATATAAAGTTTAGTGAAACGGCCCCTGAATCGGGGATTAGGCTTCATTTGTATTTATAGCGAACGTAACTATGCATGTTTCGATTGGCGATGATCCATTCTACTGATGTCAATAATTCTAATTAAGCGACATTTGGCGAGTTTTCTTAACACGTCTGGACTATATGACCCGACACCACCAATATAGACACAAGTCTAGACGCGCGTCATGGCAACACGAGACACGGCAGTCTAACTGGGCAAACCAAACAATTTTAGACGGGTATACTGGAAAGACGCCCCAACGTACTTTCTGTACATGAAACGAGGTCCATTTTTCGATGGACGAGATCAATATGTCTGGTCTAGTTTGGTTGCGAGTATACATTTTGTTACTTGTTTTATTTCAACCGCATTGTAGTTGTCTTACCATGATTATTTTGTTGTTATCCTATGCAACTGGATTACTATAAACATGTACGTCTAGTTTTTAGTATCCGGTTACATAACCCAATAAATGTGTGTTTCCAGTATCATAGGGTTACGTAACCAGATACTAGAAACCCAACAAATATTCATGTTGCATAGGGCGGAATCTAAATCTAAGATTTCTGTTGGATGCATCGGGAATACAGCGAATAGTGAAGCCCCCGATCAGACTGTGCAAAATGCACAGTGTGCAAAATGCACAGTCTGATCAGGGACTGCACTGTTCGCCAAAAAATAAGCCCCGTTTCAATGCACTTTGTTTCTTTACACAGATTCTTTTTGATCACATGTCAATTATCGGATGAACATGTTCAATAAAACTGTATTTACTTACATTTAATATGTTACTTATTATTATTATTGTACATCCAACAAAAATAGAAAATTTCAGATTTAGAGTGCGGCAAAAACTTTAATTTTTCTCAATAAACACAGTTTTGACATCATTTATTGGAAATGATTCTAAAATGATGTCAAGCCATGTTTTTATCAAGGAATAATGCAAAACCACAGCAGACGACAATCTTTCCCGCACTCTAAGGGTTACTTACGACATAAACGAAAGTACCGTTGATCGTTAGCAATCGTTCGCCAATTTAAGCGGATGTTGGATCTCCTGTAGACACGATATATATGAAATATGGGAGACAACTCCTACTACAATAATCGTTACAAAAGCTTTATTAAATTAGTTGTCTGTTTACATCAGTATATTGTGTAGTCATAATGTATTGTAATACACAGAACAACACGGTATAACGGAATGACCAGGGTTTGACATGACCAACATATAAACTTGAACCAATTTGTAAATTTTTCATTACTCATTTGCATATTATATACGATAAACATAACTTAAGTTGCATAAAATATTCCAATATCGGATAAAAAATGGCATCCTAATCAGATCTAGACCTTGCCACATACTCCGTTCTCATGCTCAATCGGGAAATTTGATTGGCCGAGGCCAAGCTGGGCTCAGCCTCGGCCAATCAAAATTGCTTGATTGAGAGTAGAAATTTGGTGAACGGGCATAGAATATGCGGACAAAGATCTGGTTATTCAGTCATTCTATGGTGATAATGTCAAACCCAGGTTTCCGTTGTCGGAACCATACACTGACAAGACGGATTATTATTTTCAACAAGATAATAGATAATACAAATATATATAATATATATATATTTTTCACAACCATAAAAATAAGCATGTATTAGACAAATTCACTGTGTTGTGTATTGCCACTTACGATTAATTTACTTTTTAGCTTTCAAAGGTGAACTATGGGATTCGATCGTGTTAACCCGGCCTAAAATGACTTTAGCTGTGGACAGGCCATTAAACACCGTTAAATAAATGTTACCTGTCGGACCCATGAAATTACTATATAATTTATCATATTACATGCTACCCAGTGATTTTGGAGGGATTTATTTCCTTGAAGGAAATATTTCCTGCTAGACGTTCGCGAGACGTAATTTACGTCACGTTTTGACGTCATTTCCGGCGAAGAAACAATGCAAATAAATAATTCTTGCGACAGACATTTCAAATAAATGTTTTTGCAACATCTACATTCATTAGACAAAATTCCATATGCTTAAAAGTCAATCATCCAAACATAATTAACATCAGGAATTTGTTTTCATAAAAAGTTTGGTTTACAAGTAACATATTCAGATTTATGATGTGTAGGTTGTATGGTTTTGTTTGTTTATTAGTGTTTAACGGCCTATCAACAGCTAAGGTTATTTAAGGCCGGGCCAACGGGTTTAATCCTGTATATAACCTGCTACAATGGGGGAAAAATCCCAAAATCAGAACAGAATATTTACATTGAGATAAATATATATTCAGCCCTGAAATTAGATCACCTGACCTGGTGCCAGGTCCATACCACACTAAAGTCACTTGGCCCCTTCCCCTAAAAGTCGTATTACTCATACAAGCGGTATAACCAGATTTAACCCTCACATACAAGAATGCCAAATACGTATCTGAGGGCCAAACCTGGGGCCTATTTCATCAACATTGCAAAGTATACTTTCCTAGCAAAGTATACTTTGAGGGAGAAATTTTCAATTTTAGAATAAATTTATTAATTTTTATTATACTGAATTTATTACATTATCACAGCCATTATGGCTGTGATAATGTAATAAATTCAGTATAATAATTCTGCATAGTTTTAATCATCAAATATATGCAATCGTTAGTTCTGCATGAAATAATGCATTTCGAAAAAATCAATGATTGCTCCCTCAAAGTATACTTTGCTAGGAAAGTATACTTTGCAATTTTGATGAAATCGGCTACAGGTCTCCGTTCGGGATTCCGATAAAGATGAATCCCATCTGCCACCCACCATAACTTTATCTTAACGTTTTCATACACAACCCAGTAATTTGTTCTAGACACCATACCACATATAAATACATGCTTGATCCATCCATATATGCATACATAATTACATATATAGATTGTAAATAATTTTGTATATAAATACAATTTCTGTACATAAATATAATCTGTAAGACATGGGCAGCCCATACATATAAATTCCAACATCTCTAACGGCCAATGGTAACATTATATTTGCCTACGCTATGTAACCGAGCAAGATATATCAGCATGTTCATAATATTTAATGCCTTAACCCTTTCACCCCTAAGTAACTGGAATGGAATTTGATATGTTCATTTTACAACCAATCGTCACAAAATGATTTTCAGACTAGTCTATTTATGATAAGGCGGTGTTTTTGTTCTCAAAAATATGAAAATTACTTGCAAAAGGTGCAGATACTGAGGAGACGGCTCGTTACGAGCCGACTCATCTGGATCTGCACCGTTTGCCAATACCACTATACAGGCCTGTGGCGTTGAATGTGGGTTAATAAATATACATGCTTCCACTTATATGGGTTTCGAAAAGATATGCTAATTTCTGTACATAGCATTGATAGTTGACAAAAAAATATTTTGTCAACTTTCAATGTCAGTAACTCGTCATTGAAATACATTAAACGAAAATCCTCATATTGACAAAGCAGAAAATATTATCAACACGTATGTATTTGTTGTAAAAATTCAAAATTAAGGAAGGAGGCTTTATCAGTTGATGTTACAACATATACAAATAGAAAACATCTTGCAATTATTGTATCCAACTAATGTATTTCTTGTAAGTATGTTGTAAGTTAATTAGCGACTGTTTACAGAAACAAATAGGTTATATCTTAGCCTTACAGAAACGCTGAACTTGAGTTCAGCGTTTCTGTAAGGCTAAGATATAACATCGGCGAGGGGATAATAAGCAAATGTACAACATTGAATGTACTTCACAAACGATGTAAATGTTCCGAGACAAACAATGTTGATACAAAATTCACAGTACAGCCAAACCTGTGTATAAAGGCCATCCATGGGAAGTGAAAAATCTGGCCTTTGTTCACAGGTGGTCTATATTTGCAGGGTCATTTATATAGTAATTGTGCCATTGGGACAACAAACTTGTGGCCTTTACAGCCAGGTGATTGATATTCGGAGGTGGTCTTTAGTACAGGTTCGACTGTATATGTGGAATTGACTATATGAATGAATGGCCTTTTTGTGGAATTTATCGGGGTATAAACTTGGTAAAGTCGCGGGAATACTGGACGAAGCGATAAAAAATTACAATTTTCAAAAAAATATTATTTTTTTTTTTTATTTTTTTCTCGAAAATTGTAATTTTTTAAGGCCTCGTCCAGTATTCCCGCGACTTTTCCAAGTTTATATCCCCGATAAATTCCAGAAAAAGGCCATTCATTCCTTATAATTCCAGCATTTGAAATAAATTCATCAGTGTTTATTTTCCGTTTTCTTAACAATTATTTTAACTGCGCCTCACGGTTACGGAAAGTAGTTTGGCGTGGGAGTTTACTGGGATATAAATTTTGCACAGAGACTTGCTACGGGCCAATCAAATGTTAGGGAATTGTGTAAATATTTTTGTGCTGGAATTATTTCCACAGTATTTTTTTTGTCAATTTTCTACAGCACTTACAGAGAATACGACTGATTTTCAAAATCAATATCGGCGAAATATTGCGACGATACGACAAGGGAGGTAAATCAAATGTTTTATCACATGTTCAATAATAAACCCTTTCACCCCTAAGTGTCGGGGAATGGATTTTGATATGTTCATTTTGTAGCCAATCCAATCGTCACAAAATGATTTTCAGACTAGTCCATTTATGTAAAGGGGCTGTTTGTGTTGTCAAAAATATGAGAATTACTTGCAAAAAGTGCAGATCCTGATGAGTCGACACTTTTTGCCAATACCACTATACAGGCATGATGTGGTGTTCAAAGGGTTAATGAAACTATTTTTCAAACATGATATTTCCCACTAAAGATTTAGAAATTTGATGCAATGTTCACAAAGCACATGTTAAATTGTATTCCTTGTGCACTTTGAAGCTTGTGTCAAATTTGATGTCATTCACAGAAAATATTTCTGATTTTCGCAATTAGTAGGGCGGACATCGCATTTCATCCAATAATGAGCCAACATGTATTTCTAACATGGTTAGACCCTTGCAAGGATGAAATTAATTTTGCCGTCTGCAGTTATTTTTCAATATTTATTAGCGAAGACATGTTTTTATAGCACATGAGAATCATCCAATGGAGATGATTCTCATGTGCTGCCAAGACATTTTTTTTTTTTGAAGAAAAATTATCAATTTGAAAACAATCACCAGACGACAATAATTTGTTTCTCGCCTTTTAAGGGTCAAATATTAGTCCATGACCTACCTACGATTATTACACTAAAAAGCAAGTTTGACTACATTTAAAACTAAGCTGATAGCTAGGTATACACCTGGGTATAGAAGCTCCAAAATAAATATACATGTACACAGAAATGTGGGAACTTATAACAACAATAACAACAACAACAATAAACAAGCCCACTTACAAATTAATCTGCCAAATCACTGTGATGATACAGCAAAGATTTGCAGTATAGATCCAGATCAAACTGTAGATCTTGCTGGTTACGATTACCAAATCATACATTTTCTTACATACATACACTCAAAAATGTTCATGATGAACCGCAAATGTAAATCAAGTACACTGATGCACCAACACATTGCATTCAGAAATAGAGAACAGTAGGTTAGTGCCGTGAATGGGAAAAAATATCCGGCAAGGCTCAAGAATTTCTTTATTTCTCATCATAAGTATATGTTGTGACCACTCATTTGAACCGTCTCGCCGAGACGGTTCAAATGAGTGGTCACAACATATACTTTGGTTCAGAAATAAGGAAAATAGATAGAGAATAGTACGTTAGTGCCGTGAATGGGAAAAAATATCTGGCATGGCTCAGGAAACGGGATGGGCGAGGCTCTGCCGAGCACATCCCGTTTCCGTGCCGCGCCAGATATTTGTTCCCATTCACGGCACTAACCTACTATTCTATTTATCCCGTCAACACCTACAAATGGCTGTAAAATGCAAAAATAGTATTGACTGGATATCAAAAATGTTTCACGGCACCGTGTTTCACGGCACATACGCACTGTGTTGACTGGATAAATTGCATTCAGAATGCATCATTACGGATCTGATATTTTTTTTAAATATTTTATTTTTATTATTTCTCTACGAAAGTATATGTTGTGACCACTCATTTGAACCGTCTCAACGAGACGGTTCAAAAGGTGGTTACGACGTATACTTCTGAGCATGTTTAAAGAAAATATTTAGGATTTTCCACAAACGAAATGGCGTATCCTCAGCATGAAATGGGCTAAAAAGCTTCTGATGGATTGATGAATGAAAATACAAAAGTAATGATCTGCAGAAAACAAATTACAGACATTAAAAATGTTTTTGTGAGATGTATAGAAAATGCTTAATATAGATTGAAAGAAATTTACTTCCGAGATCAAAATTCACGAAAAATGCTTTACAAACACTTGACAGGAAATATATGAAAAGTAAATGCATAATATTTACCAATACATTTTGTATCAAACACGTAAATATTTTGCATAAAATGCTCCAGGAATGAGATTTAATTAAATGTTTTCGGGAATTACAGATTTTTACATAATCTGTTAATACTCACCAGTTTTCAGACAATGTACAAAACGAGACAGCAGCGTCGCACAATAGGGAACAAATAAAACAAGCGATAAAATATCGTTCAGTGATTTGTCAATAAACCAGAGTTATAAATAGGTTACCAAATCAGGAATAACTTCCCTTAGAAAAACTTTCTGGGGCATCAACGATGTGAATTGATTTGATTTATTGGTGTTTAACAGCCTATCAACAGCTAAGGTAATTTAAGGCCAGGCCAACGTGTTTGATTCCGTATTTAACCTGCTGCATTGGGTGTGGGGGGGGGGGGTGTGGGGGGGATCCCAAAATCAGAACGGAATATTTACTATTTACATCAAAAAAATAATATATTCAGCCTGAAATTAGAATAACCGGACCTGGTGCCAGGTCCATACTGCACCAAAACCACTTGGCCCCTTCCCTTAAAAGTAATAGGATTATGAATAATCGTAGTACTCACATAAGGGGTATAACCAGATTCAGTTTCAACTGTCACATACAAAAATGCCAAAGACATACGCGAGGGCTAAATCAGATCTCCAGTCATGATTCCGTTAAGGATGAGCCCTGAACGTTAAATTACCCGTCGCATGCTCCCACCTGCCACCTACTATTAAAAGGGAAGTTACTGGTACTCATGATTTCCAAGTTCAGTAACCTACATGTGGCTGTGACTGAGAAATGGGGATTATGGATTTATCCGATCAGTGTAGATCCAGATCAGACTGTGCATCCGCACAGTCTGATCAGGATCTGCACTGTTCACCATTCTATCATTGAGACACCCATCATGATTCTAATAAGCAATATAGATCATTATCAGGCTACAGGTGTGTGCTAATTTGATCAAGAGCTCAACTGGTCTCAAGACTTATAAGCCCCATGTCTCAATTCACAACTCGCCATGACAAAAAGGGGCCAGTGTAGAGCCAGATCAGCTATGAAGCTACAATTTTGTAGTCCATGAATGTTACAGAATGGAATGATGTGTAAGTTGTGGAAAATGATAACAAATACAAGTAACAAGTGTCGCATCGTCATGACGATTAACAAACACAAACCTTGCATAAAATACTCATATTGCATCTCAAACATTTATTTTTTATTTGTTTTTACACCCGTTCAACAACAAGATGATAACTGAGAGGAAATTACAATATCTTTCCCTCATTAAAATAACAATATCCTGATCTGGTGCCAGATGTCCCTGTGCCTGGCCAGACAATTTTTCTGTAATAAATGTTCATGCATTATGGATATTTTTACAGACACACAACACAACGTAAGTAATCGCCATAGTTTCCATACATGTAAGTTTTGATTTCCGCATTCAAAACAAATATCGAGAGTTTACATAGATATTTATTCTAAAGAACTCGCAACTTGTACTTTAACCCTTACAATGCTGTTTGTTTTATATTTCCTATTTTTCAAAGAAAAAAACATGCTTTGACAGCACTTTAGAATCATTTCCAAAGGAAATGATTCCAAAGTACTGTCAGGCCATGTTTTATTGAGAAGTGACAAAACGAGAAACAACAGCAGACGACAATTTTCATTTCCCACATTCTGTGGGATAATGGACAAAATATGTTGAAACATACGGTGCTCATAGAGGAATTAAGCAAGATACATGTATACACTTATTGCATATATGTATTACTACACCAAATATCACGTTTATACGACTACCATAATATCCCTAAATATTCGGACACAGGTTATTCTAGTAAACACATATAAAATATCTGGTTTCCCACAACAAAGAGTGTTTACGCTTAGTATGGTTGTACTGTAGTCGATTTCATCAAAATTGCAAAGTATACTTATCTAACAAAGTATACTTTGAGGGAGTAATCATTTATTTTCCCCAAAATGCACTATTTCATATATAAAACTAATCACTGCATATATCTGATGATTAAAAAGTTTGCATAATTATTATACTGAATTTATTACATTATCACAGCCAAAATGGCTGTGATAATGTAATAAATTCAGTACAAATGTATAATAAAAATTAATAAATGTATCCTTAAATTGAAAATTTCTCCCTCAAAGTATACTTTGCTAGATAAGTACAAATGTATACTTCGCAATGTTGGTGAAATAGGCTACTCGTTTATCGCAATAACAATGTATTTGGATACAATTTGTTTAGGGAAACCCCTATTTTATAGGGGTTTCCCTAAACAAACGGTGTCCGAATATTTAGGGTTGTTATGGTACTTCAACATGACACATGCCCTGAACACTATTATCGCGTATAAAATCACTACTGAAAACAGAATATGAGCTCATAACACTGTCTTCATATAGGGAATATTCTTAAATTATATCTGAAAAAACTTTTAATATTCTCCATTAATTACATGTAAACAGAAACTCGGAAATTTAGTGACTATTGTGGAGCAGGTGTGAAATTTTATTTCACATTTGCACCAAAATTATTCCAAATTTCAGCAGACCTCATGGAAACGGAATACCAATATTTTTCTCACTTTCCCCCCCCCCCCCACCCCCGATTTTTCTTATTCTTCCCAATCCTGTGACCACCATTTGAATTGTCACCTTGAGTGATAGGTCAAGGTCACAATCTTGATATGGTTCCAGTGACAGGTCAAGGGTCAAGGTCACAGCACATGCTTCCATTGAGAAACACGATTTTGATATGTTTTAACTCTTTGCGTGCTAGAGGCGAAAATATCCGCCAAACGAATTAGGAGTGTATGTTTTATTTCTCTGTAAATATGTCTTGAAATTTCATTAGAATTGAGTCTTCAGGACTCGATTCTAATGAAATTCCAAGACATATTCATGATATTTACGGGGAGAAATACAAGAAAATATGATGAATTTTTGTCCCCTAGTTTTGTCCGCTAGCAAAGAGTTAACTGCCTATACACATGAATATCATGTTTGTGGTTGAAAATGTCTTAACCTTTAGAAGGCGGGAACCGAAAATATTCGTCTGCTGTTGTTTCATATTAGTATTTTTTTCTAAAAAAACATAGTTTGACAGCACTTTCGAATCATTTTCATTGGAAAGGATTCTAAAGTGCTGGCAAATCATGTTTTTGATGAGATCAATGGAAAATAGAACATAAACAGCAGACGACAAACTTTAATTCAGCATTGTAAGGGTTAATACGTATGACTGCTAAGGTCACATAATGTACCCTTTGCTGCTGCCATGACCTTGAACTGCATAATAAAACAACTGATATCCGTTGTCATGGAAACAATGCGGAATATATTATAATCATACAGGTTAGCCAATCATCGGACGATTGAAATATCAATATTAATAGTCTGCAACTGTATGACCTCAATTCATTTGGCGATCTGTTCCGGTAACCAGGGATACACACAGCGACTGTTTATGGACGTGGTGACCTTCACATTCAATATTGCCATGGCGATGAACTTGATGAACTCAAACTTTGCTGAATTTCAGACCCGCTGGAATGGAAAACAGAAATTGATATTAAATAAGTCTTACAAGCAATCAATTGAGAATAGGTACCTCCACAATAATTACAAAAGGTGGCTTATAAGAGAAATAGGGCTTATGGCATTTGCTACCAATGTAGACCCAGATCAGACTACACTGATGTGCAGTCTGATCAGGGTCTGCACTGTTTGTCATTCAGTCAATGAAACGCTTGTCATGCTGTTAAAAAACAGTATAGATCCTTTATCAGGCTGCAGTAATGCATTCGCTGACCATGGGCCCGTTTCACTAAACTTTGTACGACTAAAATGTTCGTAAGTGCAAACATAGGATCGTCTGGAAATTTCAATTGATGGATTTACATGTACAATTTACAGACTATCCTAAATTTGCACTTATGAACATTTTAGTCATACAAAGTTTAGTGAAATGGGCCCCAGGACCTTCTACACTGGCCATAAATGCCACAAGTCACATTTCTCCAGTTAAAACAACAAAATAACTGCTACTTTTTTCAAAACTCAAAACTTGAGTATCATTTTTAGACATTTCGCTCTTCTAGAACATTAGAATATTTTAGACATATATTTTATTACTAACAAGATGGCTAAAACATGTATACTGGCGACGCAAATGTGAAAACTATTAATGGTTTTAATTTTATGTTAAGAAAGTTTATGTTAACCCTTATACTGCTGAATTAAATGTTATCATTTCTCTCATCAAAAACTTGGTTTGACAGAACTTAAGTGCAGTCAAACCATGTTTTTCTTGAGAATGAAGGCAAAACATATAAAACAACAGCAGACGACAATTTTGTTGCAAGTTACGGAATCCCAAAGGGAACATGGATTTTTTTTATTAATTCGTTCCCACGAAATAACAATTTGTTCCCCTCAATTTAACAATTCGTTCCCACAATATAACAATTTGTTCCCACGAAATAACAATTTGTTCCCTCGAATTGACAATTCATTCTCATGAAATAACAATTTGTTCCATCAAATTAACAAATTGTTATATCGTGGGAACAAATCGTTAAATTGAGGGAACAAATTATTAATTTGTGGGAATGAATTGTTAAATTGACAGAACAAATTGTTATTTCATGGGAACGAATAGTTATTTCGTGGGAACGAATTGTTATTTCATGGGAACAAATTAATAACAAATAATTCTACGTCCCCTGTGGGGCCCGTAGCAAGTGACCCTTATTAAGCACAAATAATATTACTTGCATCGAAAAATCTCATTTTAGTAGACTTGTACAACAAACAAGGGGTAATCAATTTTTTTAACAAATTTTTTTTCTTCATATTTCCATACAAACATACTATTTATAAAATACTAATGTGTAAACAGGAATAGCCCACACCACTACAGAAAGCATGAAGCACAAAGACACTTACCTGGATACCAAATAACACACACATTTTGGCATTAATTTGTGGGACATTCTAACAATATACAAATTTTGAGACTTCAAAATGATAACAACAAGAAAATGTGGCCTTGCGGCACACAAACACCCCTGGTGGCAGATTTGAGAAACTCCGCCAAAAAAATAGATCCACTAACACACACGTACATACGGACGGACACACAGTCCAAACACTATATACATGTACCTCCAGCTTCTACCGAGAACTGCGGCATACAAATATGCAAAATAGAAGTTCTTTAGAAATGTCAGACACAATTCTTCAAGTTTTATTTAATATTGGCAATATTTATATACTTACCTAGCACATTTTATTGTGCAAAAATGCAACAAAACACTATGGTATAAAATGGTATTCAAAAATACGAAAACCATGCCATGTCATTTTTTCTGTTTTGGAAGAAAACCAAGAGCCGGTGGGATGAACAGATTATTTATATGTGGCTGTGACTGGAGAAATGGGGTTTATGGGTTTTGAGACCAGTGTAGATCTGCACAGTCTGATCACCACTGTTCGCCATTCCATCAATGAAACACCCGTCACGCTTATAACAAGCAATATATATATCGTTATCAGGCTACAGGAGTGTGGTATTTGATCAGGAGCTACACTGGTCACAGATACCATTAGCCCTATTTCTCCAATGATATGGAAAAAAATGGGGCTTACGGCATGTGTGGGCAGTGTAGTCTCTGGGGGCCGTTTCACTAAACTTTGTACGACTAAAATGTTCATAAGTGCAAAATTTGATAGTCTATGAATTTCTCAATAACGCTGTTTGCTTGTAAACAATTACTGGATTTAAATTTATTGAGCATAGGCTGCATATGCAGCCTATGCTCAATAAATATAAATCCATCAATTGAAATTTCCAGACGATCCAAATTTTCCACTTACATTCTGTAGACAGATAAGAATCGAGGAAAAGAAGCATTTCCCGTCACAGCTACAGATCAGATAATTATTTTCTCAGTTGTAATTTATTATAACAGGTTGCAAATGAGTACAGAATTTTACTGAACTTGGGGTGGGGTGGGGTGGGGTGGGGTGGGGTGGAACACCCACAAAATATAAAACTCTAGGAGTGAGGTCCATTGGACGCCATCGTGTTATTGAAGTGATATCATGTTATATACGTACTAAATGTATGGAACATTTATTAAAACTGAACATTTGGTAGTCATTACTTCGTGTTATATCCAAATTTGTGTATAACGAATGGTGTTATAGCGTGGTTGAAGTGTGTTTCAAATGCTATTCATATCATTAGACAATTTCGCAGTTAACCCATTACACGATACAATTATAGTAGTATGAATCTCTATTTTCTTTATTTCCTTTCAAACGTATATGTTGTTACCACTCATTTGAACCGTCTCGTCGAGACGGTTCAAATGAGTGGTAACAACATATACCTTTATCAAGAAATAAAGAAAATAATGAGATTTTTTTTCAACAAAAATTATCGTATCCTTAGGCTGAAATGGGTTAATGAAATTGTTGAAATGTTCAACAATCGAATCATGATAATTTTATACAAACCTATTTTGTTAAGCGACTGCATATGGAAAGTTCCATGTGCGTTACCAGATAAAACACAGTTTAAATATATGACACATTATATCATGTGTATGTTTTGGGTTAGTGGTTAAGTTTATAATACACATATAGTTAATGTATACAAATTTTGGTTATTGAACATTCAAAGCGGGATATATCGCGAATACAGATCGAGGTTTAATTATGACACCAAATGTGTAATCAGCAGCTTGACAAGGCCAATTAACCTCTTAGAGACTCAACACAATTATAGTAGTAGAGAAAACAACCCCTATTTTATTTATTTCATCTCGAAAGTACGATATATCTTGGTAACAACATATACTTTCATGGAGAAATAAAGAAAATAATGAGATTTTTTTTACAAAAATAATCTTTAGACTGAAATGGGTTACGCAGAAATAGTACGATATTAATCTAATCCCACACCATAAGAAATTCTAGGTATAAGTTTAATTGTTAGCCCGCACCAAAACATAGCCTTTAAAATGATTGGATACAAACTATGTCTCACATTCGCGGCAATATATAGAAATGTTACAAACAGCAAGACTAAATGTACAATCTTATCATTATATTGATAGGAAATTTCGTTCAGATAGAGTCGTACACCTATTTGGCTGTAATGTATACAATATCAAGGTTCATCCAAAAGACCAGTAGCGTATTTCATCAACATTGCAAAGTATAGTTTAGTAGCAAAGTATACTTTGAGGGAGAAATTTTCAATTTTATGATAAATTTATTAATTTTTATTATACTGAATTTATTACATTATCACAGCCAATTTGGCTGTGATAATTTATAAATTCAGTATAATAATTCTGCATACTTTTAATCATGAAATATATGCATTTGTTAGTTCTATGTGAAATAATGCATTTCAGGAAAAATAAATGATTACTCCCTCAAAGTATACTTTGCTAGTAAAGTATACTTTGCAATGTTGGTGAAATAGGCTACAGTGGGATAAAAATACAGTGAAAAAAGTATTTTCTTCATGCCTAACACAGGGTTTAATTATGGCGGGATTGAACCCAAATGCAGGGTTTAATTATGGCGGGATTGAACCCACTAACTTCAGTATTGACATCTAATGCTCTACCCACTAACTTATTCAGCTATCCCTATTTGCGGGGTCAACTTGCGCGGTACACAAGTAATAAGAAACATAAATACCATTCACAATGTTTGGAATCTTGGAATTTTTTAATGATGGACGAACAAAATTCAAAATGTTAAAATCAACCGTTAACCAATCAAAACGTCATGCTAAATTTATCTACAAGTTACATCTAATCCTATATCACTCACTCCAACAATTCAATAAATAATGATAATAAAAAAACATGCCCAACCAAAAACCAAAATACGGCCCACTGATTTTACCCAGAGCTCCAGTTAAGATGCGTAATTTAACCAAATATTGAGGTATTTTTCATAGTTCTTCAGCAAAAATTGTAAGTTGGGAGTTCTTTAGAATCGTCTCAACGAGACGATTCTAAAGCACTCCCAACTTGCCATTTTTGTTGAAGAAATTACAAAATTCCCCCGAAAGTTGATCAAATTACGCACCTTAACTGGAGCTCTGATTTTACCTCCAAAACAGAAAATCATGGCATGGCATGGCGCCTGGCTTACTCCCCCTGTTAGAATACTCCCAGATAAGCGGTTGTACCTTCATCATTACTGTAGCAGTTATGGCAATGTAATTTGTTCACCCGTACTCGCACGTCCGCGCCTTCCGAACCATTGCCGAGCGGGGTTCGACAGACACAACATCGGAAACATTGGACATGGAAATACAGACCCAGCGATTCTATCACCATGGCAGCGCCAAAGCCTGTCAACGAATCAAGTCAAAGCTATGCACTGTGGGTAGTGTATGTCACGGGTGTCCGGGGGCGTTTCACTAAACTTTGTACGACGAAAATGTTCGTATGTGCAAATTCTAAGGATCGTCTGGAAATTTCAATTCATGGATTTACATTTATTGATCATAATGATACATTAGTCATTAATCAATAAATGTAAATCCAATAATTGTTTCGAAGAAAACGTTGTTAATGTGGAATGTACAGACTACCATAAATTTGCGCTTACGAACATTTTAGTCGTACAAAGTTTATTGAAATGCGCCCTTGTGTTTAAACGGGCTTCGATCTGCAGTTCCTTGAATATCTTGATTTTTTATGAGATAAAGTGCAAATACACAAGGAAATTATTTAATATCTCCTGCTGATGGCAGATTTGATTTCATTTATTGGCATTTAATGGCCTATCAACAGCTAAGGTCATTTAAAGCCGGGCCAACAGTTCGATCCCGCATGTAACCTGCTGCATTGTTACAAGGTCAGCATCACGGGCAGTTGACAGTAAGAAAATACCTGTGACGCCAGCACTTTATTACATCAAAATCACTCAAGTTGTTGCTAAGATATTTAGACAAATGTAGATTGAAGCAGGCCAAAACAGCAGGGGGCCGTTTCACTCAACTTCGTACGACTAAAATGTTCGCAAGTGCAAAATGATGATAGTCTGTAAATTTCACATGACCAATGTGTTCTTGTAAACAATTATTGGATTTACATTTATTGAGCATAGGCTGCATATGCAGCCTATGCTCAATAAATGTAAATCCATCAATTGAAATTTCCAGACGATCCTAAATTTGCACTTACGAACATGTTAGTCGTGTGTGACGTACATTGACCACTGTACTATGGTTAGCTGCGACAATCAGAGCACACGGTCACAATTGCGGCCAGCTGAAAGCCGGGCGGTTGTAAGACCACACGCGACTGAACTTTCACCCATGTCCGCCATCGGACAGGTCCAACTGGCCCAACTATTCTACAAGTATTGCCGTACTGGTATTATTATGCTACCCAACTGATTATGGACTAGTCTGAAAATAATTTTGTGACGATTTGATTGATCAGAAAATTAACATATCACAGTCCCTTCCAGTTATTTAGGGTTGCAAGGGTGAACCCTTACTACGCTGAATTAAATTTTGTCATCTGCCGGAAATGTTTTATTTTCAATATTTCTCGATAAAAACTTGTTTTGACAGCGCACGAGACATGTGCTGAAAACACAGGTTTTTTGTTAAGAATTCAGACGAGATGGCCGCGACCCGCATGTCGAGCCTGCTGAGGCATTTGATGGTCTCAGAGTGTATTTATTTAAGTTTGATGCCCAATAAGCATACAAAGTTTCAAGCAAATCTGACTTACGGTTACAGAGATAGTAGGTATGTGAAAACTTGAACGCAAATTTTGACAGAAACTTTAACGCAAACTTGACATGTGGGCACAGGTATTTAAAAACTTTTAACACAGATTTTGGAACGCAAACTTCTAAGTCATTTGACCTTGACCTTGGACACAGCGGCCGCATGAGTGGGATACAGCATGAATATATGGATCATAACTAATAAGCATATGAAGTTTCAAGTCAATGTCACTTAGGACTGCAGAGATATAAGGTATTTAAAAACATTAACGCAGATTTCGGACGGACGGACGTTCTACATTACTATACTTATGTGGCTTATCACATGTTAAATATTAGCCACATAAAACGATTTTTTAGGTGGCTAATTGTAACCAACCCTATCCTTTACCAAGTCCATAACCCTGTGGGGCTAGCCACATAAGTACCCTAATGTGTGCCCGGACGGATGCACGGACGGACACCCGGACGTCATTGTGATCACTATGTCTCGCTTTCCGCAAGTGGGCTCGACAAAAAAATGAAAAACAGCAGACGACAATTTTCGTCTCCCGCATAGTGGGGGTTAAGATATGCATACCATCCTATCCTCCTGGCAAGTAGTACAGTCGGGCCTAAATTGGACCAGTCGAATTGCAAAATGGGGGTAAAGGGCAATCGCCTGTTGTAAGACGTACAGCTATATGGTACGAAGACAGTCAGTCTAACTCAAGTATAGTACATACAATGTACATGATGAGTTATGAAAGGTTACTTAAAATGTTTTCTTGTTTTCAATTAAAAATAAAAAAACACACACATGTGCTAATTTGTACTATTGTGTTAGCTGTACCTGGTTTTAATATTAACCCTCGACTCTTTGCATGCTGGGAAAATTGTGGGCTATAAATAGTTCAAAAATAGCAGACAACAATTAATTATATTTTCTTTTATTTCTCCCTGTAAATATTATAAACAGGTCTTGTAATTTTTTTAGAATTGAGTCCGGATGACGCAATTCTAATGAAAATCCAAGACATATATATTGACCTATTTTGTTGGCTGTTTCATGCAAAGAGGCGGAAACTGAATACCGGTAATGTTGTTACTGGGTTTTTTTTTTGTCATTTTTTCTATTAACAATAGTGTTGGCAATGAGAAGTAAACTTACCTGATTAATTCCCATCATCAGACTATCGTAGAAAACATTTTTGAAGTAACCTTTCTATGTCATAGTCAGGCCGATTATTCAACTGTCTGCCTTATCCGTTTTGATGAAGTAACATGTTTTAGAAAACAGAAAACAATAATTGCCTTAAATTGTCAAATATATGTAAAGTACCAATCTATATGAAGAACTGAAATATATGCTAAGTTATCGCTTTCAACACTACAAACCTTTAAAGTGGTGTTTGCAAACAGTGTAGATCCAGATGAGACGGCTCGTTACGAGCCGTCTCATCAGGATCTGCATTGTTTGCAAGTAAATTTCATATTTTTTCGGGAAAAAAAAAAACAAAACCTTTTGATAAATGGACGAGTCTGAAAATCATTTTGGGACGTTTGGATTGGTCAGAAAATTAACATAGAACAGTCCATTCCAGTTATTTAGGGTTGAAATGGTTTAATAAATTGAGATTAACCCATGCAGAATACTGATTCATAATTTTTTTTTCTGTTTTTCTCACCAAAAAAATTACCCGTTTAATGTTTAAATTTTGACAAATGTTTATTCTATAATAAACTCGATGCAATTGTTAAAAGGCAAACAGTTTAATATTGGCCTATAAATGAGGAATGATATGCGATATATACCTTATATATGATGACGAGACATCAAAGGTTAAAGGTCAGAGAACTCCACAATTGAATAGGTAATATATCCGTAACCAAGATTAACACCATTTATAAGTGTTACCTTCAAGAAAGTCACACGCTAAATGATTTAAATTTTCAACTGAAATGTGGAAATAAGTGTTAAAGTTTGGCACAATTTTTTACGTATCAATGCATGCACTGTCTGTTTCACAAAAACCTGGCCAAAATTTACGGCAAAAGCAATATTTTTTTGGATAATATTAAATTTGTCTTAAGAATGAGCCTTCTTTTTATCTCATGAAATTTAGTCAAATATTGATTTTATTACGAAAAATTGATTTGTCTATGGGAATTTAACATGGGGAAAAAAGAGGTGCAGGAGCTGGGGGAGGAGCCAAACAACAAAAAAAGTGACTACGAAACCTGGCTAGATAGCTTGGAAATGCTCTAAGAAAACAAAAGTTAGATTTTGAAAATCGGTCCACAATTTCTAAAATTTCCCCAGGTTAAACCCCATAGACATCTTCACAGAGTAATCAAATCAATTTTGGACCAAATTTCACAAAATAAAAAGAAGGTTCATTCTTAAATTTTGATAAAATTTAATATTATCAAAAGAATTATTGTTTTTGCATTGTTTATATAGCGGTAAAATTTGGCCAGATTTCATGAAACAATCAGTATGTATTTATCAATAGACGGGTCATGAATCATGGAAGCCAAAAACATTCACGATACATCAATAACATTGATGGATGTAGCCTTCAAAAATGCTAACCTTGACCTTGAGCACAGGGGCAGTACGGGTGGGTTATAGAATGAAAATATTGATGACGACAAATAAGCATATGAAGTTTTAAGTAATCCAACTTATAGCAACAGAGATCCAAGGTAGCTGAATACTTTAACGCAGATCTCAGACAGGTGAACAGACAAACAGATGAACAGACAGAAAGAGTGGTGACTATAAGTAACCAAAAATGTTTTCTGGGTACATACAATTTGCTCATAAACAACTTCTGGGGCATCCCACATGACGTCAGCATAGTGATAGGGTCGTGTAATATACAATTATTGCCTTTTTGTGAGGGACAGACGGACGGACGGACGGACGGACGGACGGGGACGGACGGACGGACGGGGACGGACGGACGGTCCGTCGGGGACGGACGGTCCGTCGGACGGACGGACGATTCTCGGCAGGGCCCTAATAAACCAGAGACAATGACTGCAAATGTTTTTTGTTTTTTAAATGTCTAAAACAGTATTCTAATGCACTCTATAAATATCATGCAATCTGATTGGCTGACGGTCATACATTACAGATATATCATTGTTGCAAATTATTTTAATATGTATTCCTACGCCAGTAGTAAAGGAGTGCATTAGAAATAGGTTAATTTTCAAATTTGTGGCGTACGTATATCAGAAAATGATAGTTCGGAAAACATGTTTAATGGCTCCGCTATAGTGAGTTGTCATTAAACAGATTTTCCGACCTATCATTTTCTGATATACGCCGCAAATTTGAAACTTACAATACAGTTAACCCTATATTTTACACCATCCTATCACCAAGCCGACAACTGTGGGGCACCCGGCATGTTGACATTGGTGTGTACATGTCATGTACACACAAATGTCAACATGCCGGGTGCTACACGACTACATGTACATGTAAAGTAGTTCTGATTGAACATTTTTATTTTTAAATTGACACACGTAAACTCCGCAATGTGATTCTGAAGTATCGAGTGCCAATGAAGTTATATTTCTCGATGAAAGTATATGTTGTGACCACTCATTTGAACCGTCTCGACGAGACGGTTCAAATGGTGGGCACGACATATACTTCTGAGCGAATAGAAGGCAAATATTTAGGATTTTCCGCACACATAATGGCGTATCCTCAGCATGAAATGGGTTAACAATCTCAAAGTCCGCCTTAATTGTTGAGTCATTTCAGACTGATTGATTCTTTGATTGATTAGATTGACTATAGGAATGAATGGCCTTTTTGTGGAATTTATCGGGGTATAAACTTGGAAAAGTTGCGGGAATACTGGACGAAGCGATAAAAAATTACAATTTTCGAGAAAAAAAAAGTGTTTTTTTGGGGGGTTTTTCTCGAAAATTGTATTTTTTTAGGGCCTCGTCCAGTATTCCCGCGACTTTTCCAAGTTTATACCCCGATAAATTCCACAAAAAAGCCATTCATTCCTTATAATTCCAGCATTTTAAATAAATTCATCAAGAAAATGCGTTTATTTTCCGTTTTCTTAAGAATTATTTTAACCGCACCTCACAGTTACGGAAAGTAGTTTGGCGTGGGAATTTACTGGGATATAAATTTTGGACAGAGACTTGCTACGGGCCAAACAAATGTTAGGGAATTGTGTAAATATTTTTGTGCTGGAATTATATCGATGTGATCATGGACAAATGGACGACTGGGTAGAACCAGTCTGCACAATCCAGGCTCACAGGTGGAAGACTCGGACCTGTGACACAAAAAAAATACCCATTAAAAAAATCCATTACCCCACCCACTTTGTCTACAGTAGTAGCTTCAATTATATAATAGAACATAGTACTGTATGAGACCAAGTGGGTGGGGTATTTGATTTTTTTTTAATGGGCATTTTTTTTTGTGTCACAGGTTCGATTCTTCCACCTGTGTCCAGGCCAAGTGCAGCTCAACCTCGACTATTTAAATTCCGAAATTCCCGATTTTGAGCATGAGAACAGATTATGCTCGGATTGTTTTATAAGCATGTGCAATGATCACTTAGCCAATCCCCTTTTGCCACAATATCAGGTTGCACGACTGTGACAACTGATCAGGTAATGCGCTAGTTATAAACAAAAACATCTCAACTATTTACCGATCCACTCTCTTTTTTAATTTTCGCTGAAAATTCGAAAAGTGAGTGGATCAGTAAATAGTAACGACTGCATTTCCATATCAGTGAAAATAATAAACACTCATTTTGTCAAAACCTGGACCATCTGCTAACAAAAAAGTGAAAGTCCCAGCAACAGCTATGATCATATAGACACAGGACCACAGATTAATGTCTCATCCGACAGACCAGTGGGATGGGAACACTACCGGTATGCAAGTATTTTTCACCTCTAGGGTGAGGATTGAACTCACAACCTCTGGTATTGAAGTCCAATGCCATATCCCCTAGGTCACAGCCCCATCTTGTCAGCCAACAAAACAAACGAATAACAATCACTTGTTGCCTAGCAACATCGCCATGACAACTCACCTAATTCCTCCCCACAATGAGAACACTTCTGTTTTCCGCTCACCGCCATTACTTGCTCCGACGGTTCGTCCGTCGATGGTGACGATTTCAACAACGAATTGTGCTCCAACTTCCGCGGCGAACCCTGGTTCGCTTTAAAACTAAAATTTGCAGGTAATGTTTGTGTCATAGACGAATTCGCGAACGAATTTTGCTGCGTCCTTGCACTGAATTGCTGTTGCACTGGAGCAGGTTCCGGACTCCGACTCCGATTCATTTGTCTTAAACTGCTCCCACTTGTTGATAAAGGTCGCGACGAAATACGCGCCTCGGTAGTTTGCGATGATGGGTAAGAGTATCTATTTTTTGGCGTATGCATATCGCCCCGGAATTTATTCATTAGCGCACTTGTACTTGGTTTAGCGGGTCCAGCTCGTGCGGTCTGAACTGGGGTAGGCGCGTCAAACTTATGCGCCACGCGGTCCGATTGTTCCGCTATTCGACGTCGCTCAGCTTCTTGAACCAACCAGTGATCCTGTGGTGTGGAATAATTCTTATGAATCACGTCAGATCGTTTCCCGATTACGAACGGTCGCTCGTTCGTGGATTCCGAACCATCTGCTTCATCTCCCTCCTTAATCCATCCAGCTGACGTACGGAATTTAGGTTTCGGGACAGCGTTCAATGAATGCAACTCAACTTTCGTCGGCGCCTCCCGAGTAACTTGCTCCCCATCCTGCTGTCCGGTCCCATCCGCATTATCCGGACGACTCTGTAGTGGCGTAGGTTTACGACTCATCACCACTAAATCGTCGCGAGTCAGTCGCCCCTTTTGTTTGGTGGATTTATCCGGTTTCGGCGCAGTTACTGGTGCAACGTTCAGGGACCGGGCTTCGAATCGTCGCGGGGCTAACGCGGGTGTGGGCGACTTTGGTGACAGGGATCCAGCACTGCCAGAGGAGGACCGGGAACTATGGTATGGGGAATGGCTTGTCGACTGGTAGTGGGGAGACAGGTGCTGCTGTTCTTCCGTCGACCTTTTATGCTCCAACTCGCGTCTTTCGCGATCAACACGCTCCTGTTCTCGTTGTAGCTTTTCTTGTCCTTTTTTAATATCTTCCTGAAAATCATCAACAATGTAACTGCTATCTGAATTTGATCATGTCAAATGGCTCGGCTTGATAGATAAGCAATACATTTCAATACTTTTTTTTTTACTTGCTCGACGGTATCTGTGACGGTATCTGTGATAGAGATTTTAAGTTTACATCAAACATGACAGGAAAACTGAAAGTGTCCTAGCAACAACTAAGGTCACATAAAGATAAGTATCCGGTCCGAGAGACCATCTATAGAAGCAAAATGAGCGTTTCATTGATGGAATAGCGAACAGTGCAGATCCTGATCAGACTGTGCGGATGAACAGGCTTGATCTGGATCGACACAGGTCGCAAAACCCATTAAGCCCAACTTCTCCAGTCACAGCCACATATTGAGATGGGGATTCGGTTTAAAGTCTGTTCCGAAAGAAGAGCGGGATAGAAATATTACGAAAGTATTGTTTCATGCCTGGGGAGGGTATTGAGTGAGTGAGTGAGTGAATAGGGTTTAATGTCCGCTTTTCTGACATAGAGGTACAAGCCTCAGGGAGTCTACACGCAGACGGGTCAACGGGGTCGAGTCCCGTATCCACCTGTCCAAGGGGGGTAAATCCCAACTTCAGAACTCAATATTTACAATCAAAATATATATTCAGTCCTGAAATTAGAACAACCTGATCTGGTGCCAGGCCCTCGCCACACCAGCATCATTTATCCCATCCCCTAAAAGTAATAGGATTAGCACTAATCTTACTTTTATATATGGGGCATAGCCCGACTCAACTCTCACATACAAGAAAGCCAAAAATGTACATGAGGGCCAAATCCGGTATAGTGGGTTCCGGAAAGTATGAACCCAATCGTTAAGCCAGTTTAGTCGCCTTTTACGACAAGCAATGGCTACTGCAGCACTATTCTCAGGATCAGTTGATCTCGCCCCGGTGCCTGCACGGGGCCGGGGAGGGTATTGAACCCACGACTGAAGTCCAATGCTCTACCACCAGACTATCAATCCATCCCCGACTAATCTTTAACCCTTTGACCGCTACACACAACAATTGTCGTCTGCAGTTGCTTTTATATTTTGCATTATTTCTCAATAAAAACATGGTTTGACAGCACTTTAGAATCATTTCCAATGGAAATGATTCTAAAGTGCTGTCAAAGCATGTTGTAAATTATTCTAAAATGCTGTCAAAGCATGTTTTTGATGATAAAAATGGAAAATAGAAAATAAACAGCAGACGACAAAAAAAATAAGATAGCGGTGTAAGGGTTAATCCTTTCTACAAGTAGTCATCCCTGCTCAGAACCAAACTTGTATACAGATTCTCAAATTGCATTCAGAAAATGCTTTTATGAGTACCGCAATAACCCTACATATTTGAACACAATTTATTCTGGGAAACACATAAATCAAGGGGCATCATCACGTGGTTACGACAACAACAACAATTACTGAAACTTCTAGAAGCGCCTCTGATTCAAGGTACTTATTCTTTTATATTGTCCTTATTATGGAACGGATTTTGATGAAACGCGTCTTGTCAAGTTGCATTTGGTGTTCTCGGTACTTTGGCCCCAACTTCGAATAGTGTTCCGTGTTTACGATGTTTACTGACACGGAAATCGATTCTTCATAAAAACGACATAAGTATGTGCCGAAGTACCGAGACCACCAAATCCAGTTCATGAAGACGCGTTTGCTGCGCCATATTTCATCAAAATCCGTTGCATATTAAGGAAAATATAAAATTATACTTACTTTGGAGTGGGCGCGCATTTAACACTTTCAGCCATTGTTGTTGTTGTTCTAACCACGTGATCAAGAACCTTGTAAATGTATTATTTCTCACAGCAGGTAATGTCCAATTTTTTATACTTAGTATGGTTGTACTTGTTTATCACAATAATCCATTTGAATACAATTTGCCATTTGTTTTGGGAAACCCCTATAAAATATGGGTTTCCCAAAGGAAACCCATATTTTATAGGGGTTTCCCAAAACAAATAGAGTCAGAATATTTACCTATATATTACACGTACAAATTTGAAATATTTTCTTTTCTATTTTTCAACGAATATATACGTTGTGACCAATCATTTGAATCATCTTGACGACACCTTTCAGATGGTGGTCAAAACATACACTTCTGACCAGTAAATGAAACCCATACCCTGTACAAGAACTAGCTGGCGACACCGAACGGAACTAGCTGTAGCCAACTAACCAAATATACAACCAATAGAATATCCAATAGAGAAAATAGATCTTGAAAACAGAATAGACCCAGATCAGCCTGCACATTTGTGCAGGCTGATCTGGGTATATTCTGTTTGTCACGTAATTTGCAAAATAGTGTGAACACTGTGAATTCTGCTCAGACTGCCTAGAGATTTAATTAAAGCTCGTTAATATTACATTAATCCTTACAATGCTGAATTAAATTTTATCGTCTGCTCTGTATTTTCCATTTTTTCCATTTTTTTCTGAATGAAAACGTATCTTGACAGCACATAAGAAACGGGGTCTTTATTAAAAAAAATAAGTTAAAAATGAAAAACAGCAGCCGACAATATTTAGTTTCTGCCTTTTAAGGTTTAGTTATTTTCTCAACAATGTTACCAAGCCTGATGTAAACAGATTGACGTAAATTATGCAAATGAATACATGCGAATATGTAAATGTAGCTTTAGACCGACATAAACTTTAATTAGATCATTAATTACTGCTGTTTACAACTTAATAATCTCCACAAGAAATTGCATTTAAATGTAAACGTTGAAAAATATGTCCTGCCAACAGACATACTATTACACTGTGAGTTTGCTGTTTGACAGAAAACAGATATTCTTAATACGAGACACGCCATGTGATTTTGTACCTTCGGACATCTGCGTAATTTATTAAATACGTTTACAATAGTTTTCATAAATAAAGTTAAAAGTTGACCAAATTTTCAAAGTACATGCAACTGCATGTACTCTGAAAATGTTTTCGTCAACTTTTGACGCCAGTTAGGGAAAATATCGTAAACGTATTTCATGAAATTACGCAGATGTCCGAAGGTACAAACATATCACATGGCATGTCTCATATAAACTAGTAATGTTTATTTTAACCCTTACTACGCTGAATTAAATGGTGTCGTCTGCTGAAAATGTTTTATTTTCAATATTTCTCGACAAAAAACGGGTTTTGACAGCAAGCACATGAGAATCGACGATTTTCATGTGCTGTCAAAACCAGTTTTTTGTTAAGAATTAAAGCAAAAGCAGACGGCAATTTCCGTCAACAGCGTAGGAAGGGTTAAAGGTCTAAGTCAGTTATGAAGATGGTTTCGAAAATGGTATAACAACTATTGTTGTTTTCTCTTCTATTTTCCATGAAAAATGAAACAACTAGCAGATATCACAAGAAAAAAACTAACATTACATGCAGTGTCTGATCTCAAACTTTCAGACAGATTTAAGTCGTTTCATTTTTTCGTAAAAGTGTGGATGCGACTTATGCAAGGAAGCGGAAAATAGTTATTTTTACTTCTCTTTTAAAAAGAAAACGCCACTCATTTGCATACTTTAGTCTGTTTCTAAATTCTTGGATATAATAGATAGATATGTTCTGTATATAGTTGGAGATAGATTACTTCTTGCTTGCGTAATTGTTGTTCCTGTTGTTCTTGCCAACGCTTATGGTCCTCTTCAAATTTCCTCTCCTCTTCCTCGTGGATTTTCAGCCGTTCCTGCTTCAAAACTTCCTCTCGGCTTAGTTCTGAAAATTATTAGAAAACTGATAGAGAATGCCAGGCTAGTGTCTTTTAACTCTTTGCGTGCTAGCGGCGAAAATATCCGCCAAACGAATTAGGAGTGTATGTTTTATTTCTCTCTGTAAATATGTATTGAAATTTCATTATAATTGAGTCCTCAGGACTCAATTCTAATGAAATTCCAAGACATATTCATGATATTTACGGGGAGAAATACAAGAAAATATGACAAATTTTTGTCCGCTAGTTTTTATAGCCCACAAGTTTCCCAGCATGCAAAGAGTTAATATCAAGTTTGTCAGGCAAGGCTAGGAAACATGTGGGAATTCCAAGACTCGCCGAGGAATTCCTACTGTTTCCAAGCCGAGCCTGATAAACTTGATATCAAAAGACAGTAGCCCAGTATTCTATTTATCAGGTAACAGTTTATGCTTGAAAATGACCACATCGTTATCTATGATGACGTCTTTATCTATGAACAAAACGCGGACTTGTTTACATTGCGTCATTACACTGACGTCATTCGGTAACGTCACGTGACGTCATCCGACCAATGGAACGCCAATTTTCACTTCGTTGCAACCCGGATGTTCGTATCAGGTCAATGCCTGATACAACAATATGTTATCCGTCAGTACGTATTCTGGCAATACAGGACCGGTTACCTGATAAGTACTGATTGATCAACATTTTTGTGGTATGTCTGTCCAATATTTATAGGTTATTTGATTTGTATGTGGATATATGCACAAGTTCCACAGCATGCGATATTGCACGACTTTAGGAACGCAATATCGTTGCGCGGCGGAACGAGTGGCATATATCCACATAAAAATCTAATAATTCCAGCACAAAAATATTTACACAATTTCCTAACGTTTGATTAGTCCCTAGCAAGTCTCTGTCCAAAATTTATATCCCAGTAAACTCCCACGCCGAACTACTTTCCGTAACCGTGAGGCGCAGTTAAAATAATTCTTAAGAAAACGGAAAATAAACACATTTTCTTGATGAATTTATTTCAAATGCTGGAATTATAAGGAATGAATGGCCTTTTTGTTGAATTTATCGGGGATATAAACTTGGAAAAGTCGCGGGAATACTGGACGAGGCCTTCCGGCCTTCGTCAAGTATTCCCACGACTTTTCCAAGTTTATACCCCGATAAATTCAACAAAAAGGCCATTCATTCCTATAATAACCTTTTCATTATATACGTACATCATTCGCAATTTATGTGCACTTCAAAAAATATACAAAATATAAATAAAATAAAGTGGGGATTTAGAAATTTTGCGAGGTGAAGCGTAGTTCCGGCATTGAGCAATGTGAACTCACGAGACGTCAATATGTAAAAATATTAACGTCTTGCTTTGCATTGTGTTTCAATGGAAACAAAAGTACGTATATAATAAGGTCAGATGCAAATGGGAAGATACCAGGGGGCCGTTTCACTAAACTATGTACGACTAAAATGTTTGTAAGTGCAAAATTACCTTAGGCTGTGAATTTCACATTAACATTGTTTTCTTGCAAACAGTTATTGGATTGACATTTATTGAGCATATGCAGCCTATGTTCAATAAATGTAAATCCATCAACTGAAATTTACAAACGATTCTAAATTTGCCCTTACGATCATTTTAGTTGTACAAGTTTAACATTAGAAAACATTTGAAGGCCGGAGAATTGTGGATTGGTCACAGCATGATAGAGGAGAATCTGAGGAACGCATGTGTGAAATATGTACCAGTTACATGAAAGGAAACAGTAATTATAAGAAATTTATCCAAGCATTATGTTAGTGATGAACGCATGAACATATAAAAGCCTGAAATGCTATAATCCCCTGCCACCAAATGGGCCTTATAAAATTTTTCACCAGAATGTCTTGTAATGACAGTATACTGATCTGGTACCAGGTACCCATGCAACACCAGATCAATGGATGGATTCAATGGGGTTTGGTTTGGTGCATTTCCACCGTTTCAATAATATTATAGAATGATGCTTAACCCTTTCCCTGATAGAAACGACTTTTCACGCCTCTGCAGAAGATGTCTTTTGAAAACATTGTGGGAAAATGAGAAATTGCTTGTAACAAGCAATTTCTCCTTTTCCCACAATGTTTTCTACTCTATCAGATAATTTAACCATCATTTGACCCAGCATTTGATCCTTTTATTCAGATGTTTTGGATTTGGAAGAGTTGAAATATCGCAAAACAGGGAAAGGGTTAATGAACCACAAACCCACTATTCTAATAGTGGGTTTGTGGTTCATTACACAATAATTCCAGCACAAAAATATGTACACATTCCAGTATTCCCGCGACTTTTCCAAGTTTATACCCCAATAAATTCCACAAGAAGGCCATTCATTCCTATATTATTCTACATATCATAATATTGCAGAATATTTTTAATAATATTGTGGAGTTATCTCCCTGTACCTGGCACATTGTTCATTTTGCGGAGCGGAGGTTTGTCTTCCCGCGACTGGAGATCCACGTGGAAACTGTACTCTGGCACCTTTGTGTCGCTGTAATGGACAGAACCATTGGTCAATAACGCACTAAAGCCCGGCTAGGAAATGTGTAGGAATTCCAAGGCTTGCCTCAGAATTCCAACCATTTTCGAGCTGAGATTGACATTTAAGGAGCATGATTTGCATGCAATAAAACAAGGGCATCGTTATCACTAAGCTAATCTCCTTGCTGGCAGCCTTGATAATAATGTTTTTTAACGCATTTGCGGACTTCTTTACATTGCGTCATTACACCGACGTCATTTGGTAACGTCACGTGACGTCATCTGACCAATGGAACGCCAATTTTATGCTGGAAATAATATATGCTGGAACAAACTGAACATAAGTCTGACCTTGGGCGGTCGGACGTAGGTCGTATGCAAATCAAAGCATCATCCCTAGATACATATTGTGGCCAGTAGCCTATTTCATCAACATTGCAAAGTATACTTTAGTAGCAAAGTATACTTTGAGGGAGAAATTTTCAATTTTATGATAAATTTATTAATTTTTATTATACTGAATTTATTACATTATCACAGCCAATTTGGCTGTGATAATGTAATAAATTCAATATAATAATTCTGCATACTTTTAATCATGAAATATATGCATTTGTTAGTTCTATATGAAATAATGCATTTCAGGAAAAATAAATGATTACTCCCTCAAAGTATACTTTGCTAGTAAAGTATACTTTGCAATGTTGATGAAATCGGCTACTGATATTATCAAAATCGGCAAAGCTGAGGCTTTGATAGTATCCGTAGGAACAGTGAAAGAAAGGGTTTGATGTTCAAACAACAGTTATGGCCATACAGAGATGGGCCATCGGTTTCCAAAGTTGGATGGAAAGACTATGAAAGTATCGTTTCATGTCGAAGATAGTGATTGAACCCACAGCCATCGGTATTGAAGTCCAATGCTGTACCCCCTACACCGCAACCCATCCCTGATCTTGAGACACATGTACCCTCCCAAATCCACAGATATAAAATTTTACTTGCTGAAACTTTTAAAATATATTTTTTTAATAAAATCCTGCTTTCTTTCAGAATGATATGCTGTTAGCACTATTTAATTAATAAATGGCGTTTAATGACCTGTCAACAGCTAGCGTCATCTTAGGCTGGGTCAACAGGGTCAAATCCCGCATTTCACTTGTATGGATGGGAGAAAATCCCAAAATCAGAACTGACTATTTACAGACAAAATATATATTCAGCCCTAAAATTAGAATAACCTGATCTGGTGCCAGGTCCTCATCACACCAGAGTCACTTAGCCCGACTCCCTAATAGTAATAGGATCAGTACTAATCTTACTACTTTTATAATGGGTATAACCCGATTCAAGTCTCACGTACCAGAGAGCCAAAAATGTACTCGAGGGCCAAACCAGAGATATCGGGATTCCCGATAAGGATGAACCCCATCGTTAAATTTACCCTTCACATTCTCCCAACCAGCCGCCCACATGCAACAAATTAATCACCCAGGTCTGTCTTGATTCCGTGGGTCAATCATAAGTTGTCTCCCTGGAGTGCTAGAATTCAGGCGGATCGTCATCGGCTCGGAATTGTATCTTGGGGGCTGGGACACTACGGGCCGAAGGGGTTCCATTTTATCCAGGTTCCGCGTGGCAAACTTTTTCGTTTCCTGGACTTGCGACTCGATTTTCTGGAGAAACGATTCTTTTTCAGGCTTCAGTATCGATTCCTCCTGAAGGTGAGAGAATTGCATCGTGGGAAATTTAATTTCATTTCAACAAGTAGGTTACAGCGAATTATACGACTTAGTTCTGTCGAGTGGTACAGTGGAATCCCTCTAAACCGGACACCCTGGGAGGTCCCTAAGGGTGTCCGGTTTAGAGAGATTCCACTGTAAACAGACATATGCCTACTTGAAGACACGCATGGCTGCTTGGAGATCATAAACAGACATTGTTATCAAAGATAAATAGCAATGAAACATATCTAAATAAGCTCAACAACTTTTCTCTGTGTCCGGGTTATAGGATTTCTACAGTGGTAGCTTACACCATTGTGCTATCGACTATATACAGAGAAATGATGTCAGTAATGTCACGATGACAGGTTCCTTCCACCAAGTTAAACTTCGATTGCATCTATAAATTAATTCGCACAACTCTTGTGGACATATTTTATGCTTAATTTGCTTTGTATCATGTCTGAAATGTAAGATAATGTGAAATACTTTGCTCACTCATTTGTTTAGTGGTCAAACCCAATCACTTGCACATTTCTTCACGATAATCATTTCACCTGGTTGAAAAAAATGTATAATATGTGTACATGAACTCCATTGCAGAGAGTCTGTATAAAACAGCATTAATCCTTTCAACACCACAGGCCTGTATAGTGGTATTGGCAAACAGTGTAGATCCAGATGAGCCGGCTCGTAACGAGCCGTCTCATCAAGATCTGCACTTTTTGAAAGTAATTTTCATATTTTTGAGAACAAACAAGAAATGCGTCTGTCGAACGCGGATCCCACCTGTAGCATATTTGAGAAACTGTGACAAAGTGGTTAACCGAAAAGTGTGACGGACGAACAGACGTACCAACATTTTGGGTTTACGGGCTATTTGCTATATAAAAGATCAAAGGACTAGCCCCTAAACTTCAAAAGGTTTTATGGGCTACTGAATAAGTTCAAAGAAGTTCAAAGGATTAGGCTCCTCCCCCTAGCCCCTAAACCCCCTAATGTTTGCCCGGACAGACGGACAGATGGACAGACGGACAGACGGACAGACGGATGGATGGACAGACAGACGGACGCGGATGGACGGACGGACGGACGGATGGACGGACGGACGGACGGACGGACGGACGGACGGACGGACGGACGGACGGACGGACGGACGGACGGACGGACGGACGGAGACGGACGGACGGACGGACGGACGGACGGACGTTCTTACATTAGGGTACTTATGTGGCTTATCACATGTTAAATATTAGCCACATAAAACGATTTTTAACCACATAAAACGATTTTTAGGTGGCTAATTATAACCAACCCTATCCTTTAACAAGTCCATAACCCTGTGGGGCTAGCCACATAAGTACCCTAATGTGTGCCCGGACGGACGGACGGACGGACGGACGGACAGACAGACACAGACGGTCCAAACACTATATGCCACCCGTTTCTTCGGAACCCGGTGGCATAAAAATACCCGCTTTTCATAAATGGACTAGTCTGAAAAATTTTGGGACTGTTGGAATGTTGAATTAATTAGTTTGATATGGTTATGTCCCTTAACGTTAAGTCGTGTCAATATTTCCCAAAACCTACTTGTTTCTTCTTGCATTCCTTGACTTGTTTATATCGAGAACAAGAGTGCCGAAGGTCACAATATACGCCCGTCAAGGCAAGGCCAGTCAACAAGGGGAGATCATAAACTTACTAACAACCAATAGGATTCTTCCTCTTGCCATGATAAACATGTGTGCCAAACTTGGTTATGATCCGTCAAGTAGAACTTAGAGTTATTGGGTGGTCAATGATACAGAGTGCGAAAATGAAAAATGGCTGCCAAGGGGAGATAAGTCATCAGAATTTTTTTGAAAATGAATAGGCTTCTTCGGCATGTCGTGATAAACACAAATCTGTGAATACATTTACATAGATTTTACATCCATTCAGGTGAAGCTATGTTCCCGTGACTCACTCGTTTCTTATTCCGTTCATCCTCCTCCTTTGCCCTCTTCTTTTCCTCCTCGTATTTTTCCCGAATCCTCTGTTGGTCTTGCTCAAACTTCTCCTGCAACAAACACACCCATCTCATATATGAGGCTGTGACTGGTGAAATGGCGCTTATGGGATTTGTGACAAGTGTAGATCCTCATGTATATCCGCACAGCCTGATCAAAGATGGAAGACTCGGGCCATTGAAAAAATCCCATTACCCCACCCACCTAGTGTCCTACTGTACACTATGTTATCTATAGATTTCTTCAATAAGCATTTTGTATGTCACATGTCCGAGTCTTCCACCTGTGATCGGAACCTGAACTGTTTGTCATTCCATCAATGAAGCAACCATCATGCTTCTAACAAGCAACATATATCGTTATCGGGCTACAGGCATATGCTATTTGATCAGGAGCTACACTGGTCACAAGTCCCATTCTCAAGGGAGCAAAAAGACAAAAGGTCTCGATTAACCCTTTCAGTCCTACAGACCATAAATAAGGCTACAAATACTGTAGATCCAGATGAGCCGTCTCATCAGATCTGCAGTGTTTGTCGGTATTTTTCAGACAGTTAAACCCTTAGACTGCTACACACAACAATTGTCGTCTGCTGTTGCTTTTATATCTTGCCTTATTTCTCAATAAAAACATGTTTTGACAGCACTTCAGAATCATTTCCAATGGAAATGATTCTGAAGTGCTGTCAAAGCATGTTGTAAATTATTTTAAAGTGCTGTTAAACCATGTTTTTTATGATAAAAATGGAAAATAGAAAATAAACAGCGACAAAAAATTAAGATAGCGGTGTAAGGGTTAATGGAATAGTCCAGAAATGATCATGGAACTATCAATGTCATGGATTTAGGGATGAAAGGGTTAATTGACTAGGTTTTTAAGTCCATGCAACAGCAATCAGACGTTCAATCACGAGTGAATATGAAATGCTGTTAATTGATTGTGGTTGGTTGGTTGGTTGGTTGGTTGGTTGGTTGGTTAATTGGTTGGTTAATTGGTTGGTTAATTGGTTGGTTGGTTAGTTGATTGATTGATCAATTGTATTTGTGTGTATGTTCATACAATAATAAAGTCATAAACAGACAGGGTTTCAAATGGAAACACTTGTCATAAATTTTGAGACAACACAAAAAATACCACAGAACTTTTCTTAGTTAAGACAGTATTTTATTTCATTGGAATATACACCTGTCACATATACAGATTAACATCATGAGGGTGGAGGAAGTTTACATGCTAGTATATATAGTAAATATACGGTTAGTGTCGTCAAATATAAAATATATTCGATTGAGCATTAGACAGCTTTATTAGAGTGAGCTTTCTCCAGGCGAAATCGAATATATTTTATATTCGACGGCACTAATCATGTATTTAATTTATACCGCATATTGCACTTAATTGTCTGAACGTGCGTGACGTCATGTTTTGACGTCATTCTCTCGCCATACGTCACAAATCTAGCGACGTCATTCAAAGCAAAATGGCAGCGTCCACGCTAGGTAGATTCGGTATTGTATCGGATTAAATCTTCAATTTATTTACGATGAGCTTCAGATAGGCTGGCTTTAGACTCCACAGTTGTCATAATAAGCATCGAAATCACATTGATTAAATCACATATCGATGGTCTAGTAACATAAGGTCATAACTGCTATGCTTTAGCATAGCAGTTACGACCTTATGTTACTAGACTATCGATATACTGTAACAATTTACATAATTCAGCTGAATCTACAGCGATTTAAATTTTAAAATCCCCTGCCATCTTGAATTTTCTGTTGAAACTGACCAATCAGAGGCCGTTATTTATTCAACCCCCCTTTGTTTTGCGACGTGGAGCAATGGCTGCAGCACAAATCTTTTTCCGGGGGCTTTTTTTTTAAAAAAATAGGTCGAATTACCTGCGGGGAAAGGGGTGGTTCATCTTTGCTCGGAATATTAAGTTCAATTGGACTGGGAATCTCTGACTGCCCAGTGCTGGTTTCGGGCTTGGGTTCAGGCTATAAACAACAAACACGGCACACATCAACACACAAGCAAGCAGACAAACATACAGTATTATACAAACTAGCAGACAATGCAAAAGATACAGGAAGTCTGCAAGTTCAAAGCTTTGGAAATGATTCTAGAGTGCTGCCAAACTATCTCAGGGCTCCAGATTTGCTTAAATACCCAATTGAAATCAGAAGTAGCGAGTATCAAAAAGCAATAAAACTTTTGTGGTACCTTTATCATGCTGCAGAAAACAATAAACAGACCACAAATATAGCATATGTTTCTTATTTTCCATGAAAACATATCTTGGCATTTCATTAGAATTGTCTCCAAGGAGACAATTCTAATGAAATACCAAGACATGTTTTCTTTTCGAAGCAAACTATTCATTAATTGCTGTCTGTTGATGTGTAAAAAGTGATGTGATTTTATTTTACCCAATTAAAATGTTTAAATACCCAATTGCTTCGGAAATGATGGAGTGACAATACTCAATTACTAATTCCTTATCTGGAGCGCTGTATCTTTTTGTTCATAAAAATTGAAAATAAAAATAATCAGAAGATGGGTAACAAAGCAGTTAGATCAGTCACTAACAGTAACAGCAGTTAGATCAGTCACTAACAGTAACAGCAGTTAGATCAGTCACTAACAGTAACAGCAGTTATATCAGTCACTAACAGTAACAGCAGTTATATCAGTCACTAACAGTAACAGCAGTTATATCAGTCACTAACAGTAACAGCAGTTATATCAGTCACTAACAGTAACAGCAGTTATATCAGTCACTAACAGTAACAGCAGTTAGATCAGTCACTAACAGTTATTCTGAACAGCAGAATGTTTCACTGTTTTGGATTTTCTGAGCTTGACAAAGAAGTATCTGCATTATTATTTTTTCTGCTTCCTGTATCTTTATCATCAATACTAGCAAGCAGGGAACCAGTACTTGTGTGACTGATTGATTGGTTGATTGATTGATTGATTGGTTGGCTGGCAGGTTGATTGATTGATTGGTTGCATCCATGCAGTCTGATGGGATACTCGCCATTCTCCAATCAGTCAGTAAAACGCCTATCATGCTTCTAACAAGCAGTATAGATCTAACCAGGCAGTTGATTGGCCGAGACTGAGCTGTCTCGGCCAATCAAACTTCCTGATTTCGATCATTTGCACCAAATACATGCAACCCTTAGACTCACAACAATTGTCGCCTGCTGTTGCTTTTAAGATTAAGATGTGGTCTAAGGGTTAATTCATAATGACTGGTTCCATGCCTGGCTGGTTCCCCATTATTGCCAACATGCAAAGCACACGATACCTGTGTGACGTGCAAGCAACAAAACACATGGCACGAGTGAGAGAATGAAAGTGATGAGCAGAGCTCCAGATAAGGTGCGTATTTGCGTAAATACCCAATTAAAATTGCCAAAAACCCAATTGAAATCAGAAGTAGTGACTATCAAAAAGTAATGAAATATTTCTGGTATCTTTATCATGCTACAGAAAACAATAAAGAGACCACAAATATAGCATATTTTCTTGTTTGACCATGAAAACACATCTTGTGAGACAATGAAATACCAAAATGAGATGTGTTTTCATTTAGAAGCAAACTATTCAAGAAGTGCGGTTTGCTTCAGAAATGATGGAGTGACAATACTCAATTACTAATTCATTATCTGGAGCCCTGGATGAGTTTACAATGCTGTCAGTGCCAAGGTCATACCAAGACAGGATCTCAGCTTCTAGTATTATCCAAAATAATATATTCTGTGCATACTAGTTTGTTTGTTTGTTGGTGTTTAACGGCCTCTCAACAGCTATGATCATGTAAGGCCGGGCAAACGGGTTCGATCCCGTTTTAACCTGCTGCATTGGGGGTAAAATCCCAAAATCAGAACGGAATATTTACGAGAACAAATATATTCAGACCTGAAATAAGAATAACCCGACCTGGTGCCAGGTCCATACCACACCAAAGTCACTTGGCCCCTTCCCCTAAAATAAGATTACAAATAATCGTAATACTCACGTAATGGGTATAACCAGATTCAACTGTCACATACAAAATGCCGAAGACGTATGTGAGGACCAAACCAGGTACGACTAAAATGTTCGCAAGTGCAAAATTATGATAGTCTGTAAATTTCACATTAACAATGTTTTCTTTTAAACAATTATTGGATTTGCATTTATTGAGCATAGGCTGCATATGCAGCCTATGCTCAATAAATGTAAATCCATTGATTGAAATTTACAGACGATCCTAAATTTACACTTACGGACATTTTAGTCGTACAAAGTTTAGTGAAACGCACCCCAGGTCTCCAGTCAGAATTCCGTTAAGGATGAACCCCGACCATGCTCCCGACCAACCACCCGCATGCATACTTGTAATTATGAGAATTTTCGTGAAGTCTGTGATATCATGTATGGTGGTCCTGTTTGCCCATCTTAGGACCATTATTCTCAATCCCAAATATTTTTCCCCATTGCCAAAGAATTTTTTTTATTGTTTCGGTACGATTTTTGTTTCCAATTTCAGATCCACATGGTCCACTCCCAAAATACAGACAATGAACTCTGTAGTAATACAGATTTATGATTATGAGTATGAATTAAATATTTATTTATTCCATGTCCTGGGGGCCGTTTCACTAAACTTTGTACGACTAAAATGTAAACAATTATTGGATTTACATTTATTGAGCATAGGCTGCATATGCAGCCTATGCTCAATAAATGTAAATCCATCTATTGAAATCCTAAATTTGTGCTTACAAACATTTTAGTCGTACAAAGTTTAATGAAACGGCCCCTGTATATTGGAGCAAGATTGAAGTACTACAGTGATATTTTGATTCTGGAGTATATATGACAGTTAGAAAGAGCATATAGAAGCACAAAACATACAGTTTTAATGCACAAATGATTAACAAACACTTCAGCAACATTAACCCTTAGATCGCTACACACAACAATTGTCATCTGCTGTTGCTTTTATATATTGCCATATTTCTCAATAAAAACATGGTTTGACAGCACTTCAGAATCATTTCCAATGGATGGAAATGATTCTAAAGTGCTGTCAAAGCATGTTGTAAATTATTCTAAAGTGCTGTCAAAGCATGTTTTTGATGATAAAAATGGAAAATAGAAAATAAACAGCAGACGACAAAAAATTAAGATAGCGGTGTAAGGGTTAACAAGAAATTCACCGCAAGCACACACACCACACAATTCATTGACCACAGAATGTGACTTGTATATTAGGGATACTCTAGCCAGATCAGATCAAACTCCTGACTAGATACAAATTGACAATACAGTCTACACTCGTTTACTCAAAGTCCAGGGGACTGAGGAAAATACTTTGAGTTAACAAACATTTGTGTTTACGAGTTATATTACATAGGAAAACCTGCACTGGGGAATAAGAATTTAAATATGAGTTATCAGTAGTTTGACTTAAGTGAGTCTGAGGTAACGAGTGTTGACTGTATAATTATCGACGGTGCGCTAAAGTAAATCTGTGGTCAAAATGGATGGATCTAGCCGTCAAAAATTGTCATAATGGAGTTAGCCCCCTTCTTCCACTGATACCTTGAATTGTGGGTAACCCGCTTGTGGTGCTAGGCCCCTTATTCCAGTACCCTTTCAATTTATTTATTTGTTCATTTAATGGTGTTAATATTAACATTGTTAATTATTTAACAGTCCGTTAAACTAACAGGTTTTGTGCAACTGGGCCCAGATGTCAGATAATCGAAGGGGTCAGTGGAATAAGGGGGCTAACTCCTTCATGGAGTTGGCCCCCTTCTTCCACTGACCCCTTCAATTCTGGGTAAAATGTTTAAAATATCCCTCTGACATAGTTGGCCCCCTTCTTCCACTGACCCCTTCAATTCTGGGTAAAATGTTTAAAACATCCCTCTGACATAGAGTTTGTTTGTTTATTGGTGCCTAACGGCCTATCAACAGCTAAGGTCATGTAAGGCCGGACAAACTGGTTCGATCCCATTTTAACCTGCTGCATTGGGGGGAAAATCCCAAAATCCGTACGGAATATTTACATCGAGAAATTAAGTCTCATGGAGTTATCCCCCTTCTTCCACTGACCCTTTCAATTACAGCTAAAACATTAAAATTATCACCCCGCTTAACAAGTCATATATTGATCAAGCAACATACACATACCAAGTTCCATACGACAATACCTACCTGGGGCGTAAGGCTATGAACTTTCGGAATGTTCATTTCGAACTTCGGCGGAGTTGCGGGCCTTGTCTCATCTTCGGACTCCGAAGACTCGGATGAAGACTATTCAAATCACAAACGGGTGGGTGTTAGTTGACATGCAGGCATTCCACAAGGCTACTAGTATATATCTAATCAAACGCATACTTTATTATTTGTGAAACATTCAGAATTCAGATTACAGTAACAAGACAGTGAGTTTGTAAAAAATTGGAATATGCCCCGGTAGTATACATACAGTACTTGAGAATAAAATTGGACATTTCTAATTTAATTTTTAAATTATTTTTTCTATGTATGTCATTGATATATGTAAATTGAAATTTATCATTCTATTGACTTCACAAAACATGCATATTATCGCAGATTTACCGACCGACGCATCGACAGATCTAGATCAATCTTATATATAGTAACCGACCTTGCAAAATCATGAGTAACTTCCCTTACAACTACTGGGACAATCCTTGACATAAAAATAAGTGGCATTTGTTTGTTTGACATCACTTTGCTTAGCTTAAACTAGCGACTCGGGTTGCTTAGTTTAAACTTTGAATCACGTGGCTTAGTTTAAACTTGGTCTCACATGGCTTAGTTTAAACTTGGTGTCTCGTGGCTTAGTTTAAACTTGGCATCTTGTGGCTTAGTTTAAACTTGGTGTCACATGGCTAAGTTTAATCCTTTCAACCCTAGAGGCCAGGGGCCCGTTTCACTAAACTTCTTACGACTAAAATGTTCGTAAGCGCAAAGTTAGGATCGTCTGCAAATTTCAATTTTTGGATTTACATTTATTGAGCATAGGCTGCATATGCAGCCTATGCTCAATAAATGTAAATCCAATAATTATTTACAATAAAACATTGTTAATGTGAAATTTACAGACAATCATAATTTTGCACTTACGAACATTTTAGTCGCAAGAAGTTTAGTGAAACGGCCCCCAGAAAGCCAAGATGTTCATGAAAACACTGTAGATCCAGATGAGCCGGCTCGTAACGAGCCGTCTCATCAGGATATACAACATTTGTACCTGTTATTCACCTCTAAATAAATCCACATCACGTTATTAATGGAATAGTCCAAAAATTAATATGAAAAAGCCAATGTGGGGTTGAAACGGTTAAACACAGCAACGTGATGTCAAACTGACAAACTCCACAAATTCTAACACCGACGATGCCTCCGGCATATTTACTCGTGATTTTCCAAGTTGATGAAACTTCAAGAGCAAATCAATATGTCCCCATACGATCACATAGGGAACACAATGAAAGGGGGCCTGTTTCACTAAACTTTGTACAACTAAAACATTTGTAAGTGCAAATTTAGGATCGTCTGGAAATTTCAATCGATGGATTATGCAGCCTGTGCTCAATAAATGTAAATCCAATCATTGTTTACAAGAAAATATTGTTAATGTGAAATTTACAGACTATCATAATTTTGCACTTATGAACATTTTAGTCGTACAAAGTTTAGTGACACAGCCCCCAGGGGGCCGTTTCACTAAACTTCGTACGACTAAAATGTTCGTAAGTGCAAAATTATGATAGTCTGTAAATTGCACATCAGCATTGTTTTCTTGTAAACAATTATTGGATTCACATTTATTGAGCATAGGCTGCATATGCAGCCTATGCTCAATAAATGTAAATCCATAAATTGAAATTTCTAGACGATACTAAATGTGTGCTTACGGAACATTTTAGTCGTAAGAAGTTTAGTGAAACGGGCACCAGATGTTTGTCTAGTATAGTGACAATCAAATGGAAAGGCCCAAACCATGCTCAACTCTTGCTATAGAGCAATATATATACAAAATATAGATTCTGCGACATAATTTTTTTGCTTAGCAAATAAGCATATTTTAAACAATTCCAAGAAGCTTAAATATGCTTACAATTGCTTCTTTGGTAAGCAGAAAAAATTTACGAGAGAAAGGTCTACCCCTGGCTGCTGCCTGGACCGACAAGTAAAAACTTTTACACAAATATTAAAAAACGTTAACGCAAATTTCTAAGTAATTTGACCTTGACCTTGGACATGAAGGCCACATGGGTGTGGTATGGAATGAAAATATGGATGATGATAAGGAACTATATGAAGTTTTAAGTCCATCCGACTTACCGTTGCAGAGAAAATGGGTACTCCAAATCTTACGGACGCAAATTTCTAAATAATTTGACCGTGACCTTGGACATGAAGGCCGCATGAGTGTGGTATGAAGTGAAAATATTGATGATTATAAGGAAGTATATGAAGTTTGAGGTCAATCCGACTTACCATTACAGAGATAATGGGTATCCAAAAGCTTTAACATGGACGGACGGACAAATGGGCGGAAGGACAGACAAAATTACAAAAAACAATATATCCTTCGACATACTTCGTATGCCGGGGATATAACAATTGTAAGATGACCATTATTCCAATTTAACACCAATAACAATTTGTAAACAAATATTGCTTGATTGAGTTAAATTTAATATCCAGAGCTCCAGATAAGGTGCATATTTGCGTAAATACCCAATTAAAATTGCCAAAAACCCAATTGAAATCAGAAGTAGTGAGTATCAAAAAGCAATGAAAAATTTGTGGTATCTTTATCATGCTACAGAAAACAATAAACAGACCACAAATATAGCATATTTTCTTATTTTTCCATGAAAACACATCTTGGTATTTCATTAGAATTGTCTCCAAGGAGACAATTCTAATGAAATGCCAAGACATGTTTCATTTAGAAGAAAACTATTCAATAATTGCTGTCTGTTGTTGTGTAAACAGTAGTGTGATTTTATTTTACCCAATTAAAACTTTGAAATACCCAATTGCTTCAGAAATCATGGAGTAAAAATACTCAATTACTAATTCCTTATCTGGAGCCCAGAATATCTAAACTGTCCATTATACAATGACTAAATCAGTGAAATATGTCACATGACCAATAGAAAGAGTTTACAAACAAGGGTAATAATATGGGCTATGCATATACATAGGAGATAGGCTAGTGTTTTTCAATCATGTTTACCAGTAGCCTATTTCACCAACATTGCAAAGTATACTTTCCTAACAAAGTATACTTTCATGGAGAAATTTTCAATTTTACGATAAATTTATTAATTTTTTATATACTGACTTTATTACATTATCACAGCCATTTTGGCTGTGATAATGTAATAAATTCAGTATAATAATTCTGCATACTTTTACTCATCAAATATATGCAATAGTTAGTTCTATATGAAATAATTCATTTCGGGAAAAATAAATGATTACTCCCTCAGAGTATAGTTGCTAGATAAGTATACTTTGCAATTTTGATGAAATCGGCTACAGGCGAAGCCAAGAATTTTTTCTATGGAAAGGTGGCCTATTTCACCAAAATTGCTAAGCATACTTATCTGGCAAAGTGTACTTTGAGGGAGTAATCATTTATTTTTCCCGAAATGCATCATTTCATATCGAACTAACGACTGCATATATTTGATGATTAAAAAAAAGCCCTTATTCTCCAGTCACAGCCACAAATGAAAAACAATTACAATGATGAATTGCTTTGTCATCAATGCCCGACACAAGACATGTGTTATCAGATGATGTGGATTTACATTTATTGAGCATCGGCTGCATATGCAGCCTATGCTCAATAAATGTAAATCCAATAATGTATTATGTTGATGTAGATTGTTACAGAAAAAAATGCAGTGAAATCTATCAAAATTGAACATTTATTATCGCCGTCTTTTGAGCAGTTCCATTGCACCTTTTCCAACTTTCCAGACTATTTCAGACACTGCCACTTCAACACAGTTTCCATGGTAACACAAATCTTAACCACAGACCTACCTTCATGTCGATCTCATGTTTTTTACTCCATTCCTCCAATCGAGCTGTGTCCTCGAAATTATAAGTATTCGACCGGGCCGACAACAACGGCTTAGTAGATACCGTCGACTCAAAATCCCTAGACACTTTGTCCAGCACCGAATCATCTTTGCTATAATCTGCGAGAATCTTTGACACGTCCGACTTGTAAGGTAACGTCGAGCTTTGCCACTTTGATGCTTCGAACTTCTGTTTCGTCTCGGTCGGAAACGAGGCATGGTATTCGGACTTCGGCCGTCGTTGCCATCGTAATAACGATGCCGGTGGACCAAATCCATCCTCACTGTCGCTGGACTTGTTCGACGGTCGACCCTGAGGCGGTGACTCGTACAACGGGGTTTTCGTGACCATGCCATGTACGTCTGGGGGTGCGGAGGTGGGTGGGGTGGGCGGGGGTGGAGAATCGCGAACCTTCACCGACTCCACTTCCTTGACTGGTGTCGTGTGCTTACGCATCTGGACTGGTTCCACATCTACAAAACCGAGTAAATGACCTGGTAAATAATTGGGATGATAAAACATGTAGAATTTTTCTTAATTAACCCTTAGACCGCTATCTTATTTTCTTTGTCGGCTGCTGTTTATTTTCTATTTTCCATTTTTATCATCAAAAACATGCTTTGTCAGCACTTTAGAATAATTTACAATATGCTTTGACAGCACTTCAGAATCATTTCCATGGGAAATGATTCTGAAGTGCTGTCAAACCATGTTTTTATTGAGAAATAAGGCAAGATATAAAAGCAACAGCAGACGACAATTGTTGTGAGTAGCAGCCTAAGGGTTAAGTTTAGAATGAAATGGAATGGCGCATAAGGGCCCATCAACATAAAAGCCCATATATCAACACAAAAGAGTATCAATCATTTAGGGATTAAGTTCAGAAATAAGCAAAACATTAGAAAAAGAACACACTCTGGAAACCCATAATAGTTGGGTATTAAACTTTCTTAAATTAATCGAGTGTGTGCATATTTTCTCACATGAATCGTGCAATCAGTAGCCTATTTCACCAACATTGCAAAGTATACTTATTAAGCCAAGTATACTTTCAGGGAGAAATTTTATTAATTTTTATTATACTGAATGTATTACATTATCACAGCCATTTTGACTGTGATAATGTAATAAATTCAGTATAATAATTCTGCATACTTTTAATCATCAAATATATGCAGTCGTTAGTTCTATATGACATAATGCATTTCAGGAAAAATAAATGATTACTCCCTCAAGGTATACTTTGCTAGAAAAGTATACTTTGCAATGTTGGTGAAATAGGCTACAGATAACAAGAAATCAGTAACACTGATAAGAGGATGTTCCACTCAAAAATTAGTTATTTGACCTTGATCACAGGCCCCGAGCATTTTAGTCTAACCTGAATCCATTTTGCGGACATTCGGAACTTCTTGCTTTCGTTCAGCAAGCTTAGGTGATTCTTGTCTGTCCACGCGTCTAAGTAACGGTGATTCAGATTTTTCTGCTCGCTTTAGAAGTGGCAAGTCAGGTCTTAGAGTGATCGCCATGTCAGTTTTTGGTGCAGACTGGGCACTAAATGCTATTTCTGTTTTGAAGTTCTCGGCCATCACAGGACTTGGTGGCTTTTCTGGGGTCTTTCGCTGTAAATACACGGTTCATAGAGAATCAGAGCTCCACATAAGCTGCGTATTGGCATATTTTGCACATTTATTTTACCAGCATACGCATTGATTATCAAAAGTGGGAGTACAAAATACTCACAAATTGAGTAGTGAAAATAAAGCAAACAGTGTTTTGTACGAGTTTTCAAACTGTTCATAGAGTATAGAATTATATTATGTCTACCGGAATACATGACAGAGAACACGTATGAATATAGTTCATTCAAAACAACCAGTATTAGACACCGACATATATGGGAAAGGTAACTATAGTTAATCAAAGTACTGAAAGTGATGAAATATGTTATCTCCACAAAAACTGATCGGTGTGTGGGGTAAGTTAACTTGTAAATCACACTGGTGTAGGGGCCAAGTGACTTTGGTGTGGTATGGACCTGGCACCAGTAGCCGATTTCATCAACAGTGCAAAGTATACTTTACTAGCAAAGTATACTTTGAGGGAGTAATCATTTATTTTTCCTGAAATGCATTACTTCATATAGAACTAACAAATGCATATATTTCATGATTAAAAGTATGCAGAATTATTATACTGAATTTATTACATTATCACAGCCAAATTGGCAGCGATAATGTAATAAATTCAGTATAATAAAAATTAATAAATTTATCATAAAATTGAAAATTTCTCCCTCAAAGTATACTTTGCTACTAAAGTATACTTTGCAATGTTGGTGAAATCGGCTACTCGTCAGGTTATTCTAATTTCAGAGCTGAATATATTTTTTCTCGATGTAAATATTCCGTTCTGATTTTGGGATTTCCCCCCCAATGCAGCAGGTTAAAACGGGATCAAATGTGTTTGCCCGGCCTTACATGACCTTAGTTGCTGATAGGCCGTTAAACACTAAGCAATTTAACCTGATCTTTTAATGTAACGCATGGAAGAGTGATTTTTTCGATCGGTTATCTGGCGTGTTTGATATGTTAGCGATATAAAACTGTCAAAGCTGTATCAATAAATTATTAATAAAGAACATACACATGCAGAAATTGGTTATTTTACCGTCTCAAGGTGTTTATCTGACATTTACCATGAAAATCTTGTAAATTTGAAAGCTTCATTTCGTTATGTTGAATGTTGAACAACAACTAGATGGATTTCATGGGAAAAGGATTTCCCTGTTCTATTATAATCAAAGATTGTTTGTTTAAAGGTATAAAATATAGTTAACTAAATTTTGACATTTTTGAATGGGTTAAATTGTAGCCGTAGATAACATATCAGAGGCGAAATTTTGTAGCTAGCTCCGTACGTACTTTACCGTGAGACGTAAACATAATAGCTGCTGTATTCATACGCACGAAATGTCTTGATTCGAATTTCCAAAATTTAACTGATAAACTGAGCCCAAAACTGTGAAAACTATAGAGAATAGTATATGTAGAGTTTTAGATACAAAGCAAGACAGACCAAAATTCCATAGGATAAGTTGGCACAGGGCACTATTTTCTTGGTCGTACTCGCCGTTTAGGCGCAGCACGACAATGGCTGCCACCATAGAAATTTGTGTGACATAATATGCTATTTCCAAGGGAGATAACATATAAAAATAGGCTCAACATCTATTAGCAAAATATTTTTAACAATCTTAGGCTAGGAAATATGGAAATATTCGCGGAGATTTATGTTCGCGAATTTCAATCCCTCACGAAGAACGCGAAGGTATCTCGTGCACGAATATTAGTTGGTTAACAGTATATGCCATTTTTCAACTTTACCGGTGTGTAATAACCCCTGACATGTGTAATAACCTTGGATATACCCACCTCATTATTGCCACGTTTCAACTCGTTATTATTTGCCTCACGCTTGCTCTCGGCAATCAGCTGGTCCATGATTCGGGGTCGCCCAGTGTCCTCAACATCCAATCGTGATTGCAACTGAAACAGATCACATCCTTCATTGTCAATACAATGCAAAATAATATTAAACCTTACTACGCTGAATTAAATGTTGTCGTCTGCTGGAAATGTTTTATTTTCAATATTTATCGACAAAAAAACCTGGTTTTGACAGCACATGAGAATAGTCTCCAGTGGAGACGATTCTCATGTGCTGTCAAAACCAGTTTTTTGTTAAGAATTAAAGCAAAAATGAAAAACAGCAGACGGCAATTTAAGTAATATGTTAATCGCAGGGTGTATCTCACACATGCAAAAGATAGGTCAAGGTCAACAGAATGACACCAGAGCTCCAGATAAGCTGCGTATTTGCTTAAAAACCCAATTAAAATTGCCAAAAATCCAATTGAAATCAGAAGTAGCGAGTATCAAAAAGCAATAACAGTTTTATGGTACCTAGCTTTATCATGCTGCAGAAAACAATAAACTGATCACAACTATAGCATATTTTTCTTATTTTCCATGAAAACACATCTTGGTATATCGAGACAATTCTAATGAAATGCCAAGACCTGTTTTCATTTCGAAGCAAACTATTCAACAATTGCTGTATGTTGATGTGTAAACAGTAGTGTGATATTATATTACCCAATTAAAATGTTGAAATACCAATTGCTTCAGAAACGATTGAGTGAAAATACTCATACTAATTCCTTATCTGGAACCCTGTGACACAATGCGAAGAAGCTACTGGTGAAGTTTTTGAAAGATCCGACTAACATATCAAGAGATAAGCAAAATGTGGAGATACATCTAACTGTTGAAACATGTGTAATAACACCTGGAGCGCATTTGATTGGCTGGCCGTATCACCAAAATTACGTAGTCGTATTATGCGCCAACATTATGTCAAATTAATAAAATAGAAACATTCCAAATGATGTCGGTAATGGCGCGACTAAGCAATGATGTTTTGACGTTGACATGATCATGTTTTAAACGTCATTAGAAGCGTCATTGGCTCATGAAAATTACTGCAATTGTCAAAATGAGCTCCGGTTTGGTAGTATGATGTGTTTACAAAGAATAAATTGTGTGCGACTCGTTTCATAAATCTCATATCAAATGGAAACTCATTTGAGATCCTCTATTTACTTTTTTCATAAAGAACCAGGCCATCAGTGGAAGACTCGGACCTGTGACACAAAAATAATGCCCATTACTCCAGCCACCTGGTCTCGTACAGTACATTATGAGACCTGCAGCCGATTTCACCAACTAGAGAATCGGACTGCGGATCGGGAGACCCCGGGTTAAATTCCCACCTCTGCCGCTGCGAATGGTCGATTCGGCGCGTCCTTAGGCAAGACAACTTCGTGCTAGCCTAGTCCTATCGGATGGGGACTTAAATAGTTGGTCCCGACATGCAAGGTCATCGAGCCAGTGCCGTCGTTAACTCAAAGCATTTACATTTACATTCCACCAACATTGCAAAGTATACTTTTCTAGCAAAGTATACTTTGAGGGAGAAATTTTCAATTTTAGGATAAATTTATTAATTTTCATTATACTGAATTTATTACATTATCACAGCCATTTTGGCTGTGATAAGGTAATAAATTCAGTATAATAATTCTGCATACTTTTAATCATGAAATATATGCAGTCGTTAGATCTATATGACATAATGCATTTCGGGAAAATAAATGATTACTTGCTAGAAAAGTATACTTTGCAATGTTGGTGAAATCGGCTACGTGGGTGGTGTATTGGGATTTTTTTAATGGGCATTTTTGTTGTGTCACAGGTCGGAGTCTTCCACTTCTGTACCAGTCTAGTGTTGGTTAATTAATTAACCCTTCCTACGCTGTTGACGAAAATTGCCATCTGCTGTTTTTCATTTTTGCTTTAATTCTTAACAAAAAACTGGTTTTGACAGCACATGAGAATCGTCCACTGGAGACGATTCTCATGTGCTGTCAAAACCAGGTTTTTGTCGAGAAATATTGAAAATAAAACATTTCCAGCAGACGACAACATTTAATTCAGCGTAGTAAGTGTTAACTACATTTTTAGCAGGCTCGACTTGGATATTGTAGGAATTCCTGGGAGTCAAGATATACAAGATAGATATTATGTTCGTCTATACCTGCGGAGATTTGTAGCTGATATCATCAGATGTTGGGTCTGTGGAGAAACTGCTGCTATCAGACTGCGACTTGTTGTCTAGACTGGCCGTCTGGCCGTGGATTGGTTCATCCTCGTCTAGCGAATCAAACGAGCCTGGAAATACACAAGTTTCTGATTGGTTAATAATTTTATTTGGGGTTTTATGTTTATTCAACTGCAACGTCATGTTTGTTTGTGTATTGGTGTTTAACGGCCTATCAACAGCTAAGGTAATTTAAGGCCGGGCCAACAGGTTTGATCCCGTATTCAACCTGCTGCATTGGGGGGAAATGTAAAGACGGAAATGCACCTGTATGGGCGAGTACCATACATTCGGCACTAAATTTACAATAAAAACTTTCATCAATGAAAACAGCATCGCGATCCGGTGCCAAGCACCCTTACTACACCGGATCACTTGGCTCTATGTGTGAAACCCTAGTAAAATTCACCATTAAGATAAAATTCCTTTAGGATGGACTCTGTACTAATGAATTTATAAATGTACCAATTGAATGATTTAATATGACGGTATATGTAAGTTCAACTTGGTCATTAGCTAAGGAAGAGTAATGCACAGTATGTCGTGTTATTACCAAATTCATTCTCACACCAAATTCTCCATTCAAAGTAGCTATCAACAACTGTGGACATATATCATTGAATACCCTTACACCGCTATCTTAATTTTTTGTCGTCTGCTGTTTATTTTCTATTGTCCATTTTTATCATCAAAAACATGCTTTGACAGCACTTTAGAATAATTTACAACGTGCTTTGACTGCACTTTAGAATCATTTCCATTGGAAATGATTCTGAAGTGCTGTCAAACCATGTTTTTATTGAGAAATAAGGCAAGATATAAAAGCAACAGCAGACGACAATTGTTGTGTGTAGCGGTCTAAGGGTTAATCCACAGCGATATAATTAAATAATTGTATAAAACAATTCAAGAATGCATAACCTTTACATTCATTTAAAATATTCATTTTTTATATACACTTGAAATAATCCATGAAACTGTAATATTTTTGGAGTAGTGCATTTCTTGTTAATAATCCATTACATTCAGAATACAACTTTTAATATGGGAAGGAAATCTAAAAAAAAAAAAATATATATATTTTTATTTCTCCATGAAAGTATATGATGTGACCACTCATTTGAACCATCTCGATGAGGCGGTTCAAATGGTGGTCACGACATATACTTCTAAGCACACTTAACTCTTTGCATGCTGGGAAACTTGTGGGCTATAAACAGTTAAAAAATAGTGGACAAAAAATCATCATAATTATTTTCTTTTATTTCTCCCTGTACATGAATATGTCTTGGAGTTTCATTAGAATTGAGTCCTGAGGACTCAATTCTAATGAAACTCCAAGACATATTTACAGAGAGAAATAAAACATATACTCCCTAATTTGTTTGGCGGATATTTTCATCGCTAGCATGCAAAGAGTTAAAGAAACTATTTAGGATTTTCCAGAAACAAAATGGCGTATCCTCAACATGAAATGTTTAAAGCACACAACACAAGATACTCAACAATGTAACTCTTTCCTTTCAATTGATACAAGGTAGAAAAAATATACAAATTACTTGAATAACTCAGCAGGTTCTTTCACTGTGACGACATGAACCCATGTATTACTACACCATAATAACTATTTTTCAGCCTCATTAAATGGATTTAAGGTCATTCAAAAGGTCATACACAGCAGGGTCAACATAATCTGACAGTTTAAACTGGAAATTTCAGTAAAGATCTTAGGCCAAATATAAACTATTGAATGGTTCCGCTTCCTGCTGCCGTTACTGTGGGGCGCTGCTTTAGTATTTTATTATAATTCACTATTTATTGACAACAATAATTGATTTTTTTATATTAATATTCCATTAAATACAAACAAATTCAATTGTTTCTTGAAATAGTAGAAAATGACCATGGAGAATATCCCCCGTCAATAATCGAGTGTGCCGATTTCGCATACATAATTAACCCTTTCACCCCTAGTAACGGAAATGAATTTTGATATGTAAATTTTGCAACCAATCCAATTGTCACAAAATGATCTTCACACTAGTCTGTTTATGAAAATGGCATGTTTCTGCTCTTATATAAACATATGAAAATTACTTGCAAAAAGTGCAGATCCTGATGAGACGGCTCGTGACGAGCCGGCTCATCTGGATATACACTGTTTGCCAATACCACTATACAGGCCTGTGGTGTTGAAAGGGTTTAAGATAACCATTAAATACATTAATATCACATTCAATTGTTTCGCATAATTCCAGACCATATGGCATTGAGTATACCTAATGAGGAATCAAGTGTGCCAAATTCCCTATACATAATTTATATGTACAGTATAATATAATTATGATAAGGTTGTTTTTATCAGATATTTACTTCTCATCGTATTATGTATTCAGAATGTAATCAACTATATTTTAAGTCAATATTTTTAAAATAACCCGTTACTGTGTGTATAGTATTAATTAAGCAACACCCATATTTGACAATCTGGATATCGGATTACAAGTAAAATACCTAAAATCACGATAGGAATGAATGGCCTTTTTGTGGAATTTATCGGGGTATAAACTTGGAAAAGTCGGAAGGCCTCGGGAATACTGGACGAAGGCCGGAAGGCCTCGTCCAGTATTCCCGCGACTTTTCAAGTTTATATCCCCGATAAATTCCACAAAAAGGCCATTCATTCCTTATAATTCCAGCATTTGAAATAAATTCATCAAGAAAATGTGTTTATTTTCCGTTTTCTTAAAAATTATTTTAACTGCGCCTCACAGTTACAGAAAGTAGTTTGGCGTGAGAGTTTACTGGGATATAAAATTTGGACAGAGACTTGCTACGGGCCAATCAAATGTTAGGGAATTGTGTAAATAGTTTTGTGCTGGAATTATAGGAATGTGACACCAACATTCACCAAATATAAATTTATATTAACATTTTTCTCTTTGCAATAAATCATAATTATTTAACATGTATAGCCTGATCTACGATAAAAAACAATTTGTTTGGTTGAATAAATCACAAATTATGTACCACAAAGAATAAACATGAATACTATTCCCTCTAATTAGTACATAACGACATTACCTCAATAGAATCACATTTAAGTGAAAATATACTTAAACAATATTTCAATCACAAATTATGCAAAAGAAACCACAACATAGAGAAAAAAATATCATACCAATATCTGCGAAGAATAGTATATCCTCAAACAAGTAAAAAATCACTTTGCATTTAATAGGAGTGAAAAAATACTTTCAAAATGTTTTGTTTTAATAAATCACAAATTATGCACCATAAAACAGATAAAAGTCTAAACATACCTTCAAAAAATAGCATGTCCCCCAACAAGTCGGTTCAAAATATACTCTCAGGGCTGCAGATCAGGAATTAGTAATTGAATATTGTCACTCCATCATTTCTGAAGCAATTGCGTGTTTCAAAATTTGAATTGGGTAAAATAAAAACCCATCAGCAGAAACATGTCTTGGCATTTCATGAGAATTGTCTCCTTGGAGACAATTCTAATGAAATACCAAGATGAGTTTTCATAGAAAAATATGCTATATTTCAATTGAGTTTTTTTTTGCAGTTTTAATTGGGTATTAATTAAGCACCTTATCTAGAGCTCGATCTGTACTCTTAAAATGTTTCACTTGAATAACTCACAAATTATGCAACACAAAAGAGATAAAAAAAAAGTCCAAACAGATACCTTCAAAGCATAGTAAGTCCCCAAACAGGTATAAAATCACTGTGCATCGGTACAATGTGGAACAAGTGAATATCGATACATTAATTCCCGACTATGATGTGCCAGGTTGGTATGCGAGCTGATTACATTTCCCATACCCGACATACTCTTTTCCCGACAACATCCAGGCCGCGATATTAATTCTCAGGTGAGAACAACGGGGGGGAAACAAAAAGTGTCTGCTGCTGTTGTTTCATAGTTTTTTCTTTTTTCTCAAACATGGTTTGACACCGTTGGAAATGATTCTAAAATGTTGTCAAAACATGTTGTTATTGAGAAAAAATAAAAAGTTAGAAAACAGCGGACGACAATATGTGTTTCCCCTCTTTCTTCGGGCTCACCTGAGAATTAACACTTACTCAATGCTGAATTATTTTTGTCGTCTGCTGTTTATTTTACATTTTTTGTATAAAAACATGTTTTGACAACACTTTAGAATCATTTCCAATGGAAATGATTCTAAATTGCTGTTAAACCATGTTTTTATTAAGAAAATAAAAATGAAACAACAGACGACAAAATTTAAGTTAGCATTGTGAGTGTTAATTCTCAGGTGAGCCCTTAGAAAAGTACAAAACAAAAATTGTTGTCAGCTGTCGTTTCATATTTTTTCTTTATTCTCAATAAAAACATGGTTAAACAGCACATTAGAATCATTTCCATCGGATGACAACATTTAATTCAGTAATATGGATTAAAGATGAAATGGCGAGTTGAATTATTTTGTCTGCTATTTATTTTCTATTTTCCATTTCTCAGACAAAAAACATGGTTTAACAACAATTTAGAATCATTTCCAATTAAAATGATTCCAAAGCGCTGTCAAAGCATATTTTTTGGCAAGAAAAATGAAAAATAGACAAAATTTCATTCAGCAATTATTAACTGAAAGGGAGAGCGAGAGAATTTTGGTTTAATCCTATGACAAATAAACCTGTATTACTGTGCATACATTCCCAATAAATCACTGATAGTTTTTTTATCCCGTCAACACAGTGCGTATGTGCCGTGAAACACGGTGCCGTGAAACATTTTTGATATCCAGTCAATACTATTTTTACATTTTACAGCCATTTGTAGGTGTTGACGGGATAAATAGAATAGTAGGTTAGTGCCGTGAATGGGAAAACATATCTGGCGCGGCACGGAAACGGGATGTGCTCGGCAGAGCCTCGCCCATCCCGTTTCCTGAGCCTTGCCAGATATGTTTTCCCATTCACGGCACTAACCTGCTATTCTCTATATCATTTTCGGCATATCCCAAAGAAAAGCTACATAGCCAAAATGTGATTGATTGGTTGGGGGTTTACATCCGTTCAACAGCAAGGTCAAATACAGACGGGAATGCACCCTTTACGAGTATAAACATTTCTAACTATTTTCTGCAATTTTGTCCAAAAATATACATCTTGATGAGAAGGTTCAAATGACGTCCACGGCATATACTTCTGAAAAAAATAATTTTTATAATTTTTTTTTAGAATTTTACATAATGAAAATAGAGTGTAACAGGTTAATGGAATAGTCTGAAAATGAACATGGAATACCGTAGTAGCTCATTCCAACAGAGCCCCACAGGGGACATGGATTTCTTTTTTATTAATTCGTTCCCACGAAATAACAATTCATTCCCTCAATTTAAGAAGTCGTTCCCTGGAATTAACAATTTGTTCCCACGAAATGACATTTTGTTCCCTCAATTTAACAATTTGTTTCCTCGAATTAACAATTCGTTCCCATGATATAACAATTTGTTCCCACGAATTAACAATTCGTTCCCATGGGAACGAATTGTTTTTTCGTGGGAACAAATTGTTAAATTGAGGAAACAAATTCGTGGGAACGAATTGTTTTGTTAAATTGAGGGAACAAATTATTATTTGTGGGAACGAATTGTTATTTTGTGGGAACGAATTAATTAAAAAAAAAGAATTCTACGTCCCCTGCGGGGCTCTGTACATTCTAGCTACCTTACTTGGAGTGAATAGGGTTTACATCTATTGTAAACAAACCCGTCAAATATGTCAAGAATATATATATATATATATATAGCTTCAATATTGTGTGCAAAATTGCACATTCCAGCACTGTCACGGATCATAAAGCACGACTTTAACAATTTATTTCATATGTAAGTTATGAGATTATAATTTGAAGGTAAATACACGACATTATTACAGTAACGACAACCAGTTGGATTTTTTAAATAATTTATAACTAAAACAACCGCTATTTGTTTGTGAGACAATTTCAAAGAACACAAAATTTATGTTTTTTATAACAAAACAATGACTCGGATAAGTATTCAGTTGTTCAATTTAGGCTAATGCAACCGAATGCACCATTTTATTTGATCAAATTCAAAGCAGCTTGTATTGTATTCAGTCATACACTTTCACATGAGCTGAACAAGGCAGATAACTGGGAAATGGATTTCTGCTATAGTCATACGCATATATATAATTTGTGAAACGTAACATTCATTGGTTATGAATTAATCATATGATACCACATAATAAATTATGTAGAAACAAATTCCTATTCAATACTCTATTACAATTATTTTAAATGAAATAAAAAACTTATAACCATTAATTTATAGCATGAAATATATACAGTGACCATTTGAATCGTCTCTGTATAAATTAGAAGAAACCTGTGACACTGAATGGAGAAATTGGGCCTATAGCCTTTGTGACCAATGTAGACCCAGATCAGCCTGCACATTGTATCAGGATCTACACTGATCACCCTTCTGTCAGCCAAACAACCGTCATATGCTTCTAACAAACAAAATAGATCCTAATCATGCCACACAAGTGTGATGGCAGATCAGGGGGCCGTTTCACTAAGCTTCGTATGACTAAAATATTTGTAAGTGCAAAATTATGATAGTCTTTAATTTCACATTAACAATGTTTTCTTGTAGACACTCATTGGATATGCAGCCTATGCTCAATAAATGCAAATCCATCAATTGAAATTTCCAGACAATCCTAAATTTGCACTTACATTTTAGTCATACAAAGTTTAGTGAAATGGCCCCCTGGAGTCAGACTTAAGTGACAAATATAGCAGGTCCAATTCTCCAGTCACAGCCACGTTTACATTTTCCAAGTGCAAAAATTCTGTATCAAAAACATGAAACGAGTTAATGTGGAAAGCGTTTGCAAATCGGCAAAGTCCATTGTCAATATGGAAGGAATGTCCATCATCCCCAATACGTGGCTGTGACTGAAGAAACTGGGCTTATGGATTTTGCGACCAGTGTAGATCCAGATCAGCCTGTGCATCGCACAGTCTGATCAGGATCTGCACTGATCACCATTCAGTCAGCGAAACACCTGGCCCGCTTCTGACAAACAGTATCTGTCCTTACCATGCCGCGGGACTGTGCTAGATGACCAGGAGCTAGACTGGTCATAAATCACATAAGCCCCAGTTTCTCACGCCATACAAACATTTCTATTTTTCAGTTGCAAAATTTGTGTATCCACAGCATGAAATAAACATGAATGCAAATCGGCAAAGTCAGTCGTCAATATGGAATGTCCATTATCCCTCTATATCCCTCTCCATCAGACTAAACCTGTCCAAGCTGCCAATCTAGATTGGCATGGAGCAATGAGCTCAGGGGTTACAAGGGCATGAAGGCAAAACAAAACAATCAGAACTTTACGGAGCCCCGCAGGGGACGTAGAATTCTTTTTTTTATTAATTTGTTCCCACAAAATAAAAATTTGTGTTCCCGCGAAATAACAATTTGTTTCCTCAATTTAACAATTCGTTCCCACAAATTAACAATTTGTTCCCTCATGGGAACAAATTGTTAAATTGAGGGAACGAATTGTCATTATGTGGGAACAAATTGTTAGCTCGAGGGAACGAATTGTTATATCGAGGGAACGAATTGTTAAATTGAGGGAACAAATTGTTATTTCGTGGGAACGAATTAAAAAAAATCCATGTCCCCTGCAGTGCTCCGTAGATCTTGGATGCGATTGATGGTCGTTGATTTTTGTCAAGTTTCAGCCAATGAGACTACGCATTTCTAATTTCGAGATCAGAAACATGCTCAGTTTCTGCCAATCAATTTGATTTGATATGATTTGTTGGTGTTTAATGACCCATCAACAGCTACGGTCATTTAAAGCCGGGCCAACAGGTTCGATCACATTTTAACCTGCTGCATTGAGGAGAAAATCCCGAAATGAGAAAGGAATATTTACATCGAAATAATATTCAGCAGTGAAATTAGAATAACCTGACCGGGTGCCAGGTACATACTACACTAAAGTCACTTGGCCCCTTCCCCTAAAAGTAATAGGATTAGTAATAATTGTATTACTCATACACAGGGTATAACCAGATTAACCCTCACATATAAGACAAGAATGCCTAAGACGTACCTGAGGGCCCAACCAGGTCTCTGTTTGGGATACCGGTGAAGATGAATCCCAATCGTTAAATTACCCCTTGCATGCTCCCACCTGCCACCCACCAGCCAATCAAAGTGAAAGAGAAAGGGTTTAATTAACATCCAACAGACCAGTGGAATGGAAATACTATGAAAGTATTTTTGAAGCCCAAGGCGAGGTTTGAACCCACAACCTCTGGACTGGAACCCATCCTTGCAGCCAATCAAATTGTGTGATATCAATTACAAATTTGGAGAACATATTCGGAACATTCTATAAGCACAAAACTTGAAATTATTGGGCCAATTGATAAACTGATAATTCATGTGTCGCTGTAAATGTCTTCGATTATGATGCCTTCAATTTCATTGAAAATTGTCGCTCTAATTCCGAGTCCATTTCAAATTTGTAGTATGAATTTTCACATAAAACTGCAAAGCCATTTTTATTAGGCACCACAGCGTGTGATATTCGACTGATGGGATAGAGCTCAATTGTTTGTGAGACTTTACACTACTAACAAGCCGAACAATGTTCATGTGTTGAGTAAATGTTTATAATTTTATGATACACAACATTTGTGGCAGCGAGTTGAGAAAATTTGGCTTCTGGATTATGCGAGCAGTGTAGCCCCAGATCAAACTGCGCATCAGGACCTGGACTACTCGCCATTCAGTCAGTAAATCAACAGTCTTAGGCAACAAATTATGCGAGCAGTGTAGCCCCAGATCAGCCTGCACATCCGCGCAGTCTGATCAGGGCCTGCACTGCTCGCTGTTCAGTCAGTAAATCAACAGTCTAGCAACAAACTGACAGTAAATACTGATATCAGACTGCAGGAATGTAACAGAAGGTCAGGATATACACTGACAATGTCAATAATCCACAATTTCTCCGTTCAGGGCCACATTTGTTACTGCAGTTGTCACCTGAATATGATAAATTGTGATGTGTTTCAAACATGGTGGGGCATCATGTGACCAAAAATGGCAACGATTTCAAAACATCTACAAAGGTCTGTTAATAAAACAAGGTTACGGAGCCTCACAGGGGACATGGATTTTTTTTTATTAATTCGTTCCTACTAAATAACAATTCGTTCCCTCGAATTAACAATTCGTACCCACGATATAACATTTTGTTCTCACGATATAACAATTTGTTCCCACGAAATGACGAGGGAATGAATTGTTAAATTGAGGGAACAAATTGTTAATTCGTGGGAACGAATTAATAAAAAAAAGAATTCTACATCCCCTGCGGGGCTCCGTACAAAGAAGGTAAATCATATTGAATTTGATGCAATATCTATATTTTTCTTCGTGTTGTGCAAAAGCGCTCAAAATCACTTAAAAACACTACATGAAACACTAGTAACAATGTCATGTAAAGTAATTGTTTACATATTTGGTTTAAATTTACATATTTGATTATATATCATAAACATTTGAACACATTTTCAAGTCTCATTTATTCAGACTTTTTCTTTTTGCCAAAAGCCACGTACGCTTCGTTCACCTGTGGTTTCCTCCAAGGTATATTACAGGGACTATGTATCTGTAAATCTCAGAGAAATTGCTCCAGAAACAACAGTAGTAATTCTAGATAATAGCAGGTATGTAACAATGCGGGAACCGAAAATAGTCGTCTGCTGATAATTCATATTTTGTCTTTTCTCTCAGTAAAAACATGGTTTGGCAGCATTTTAGAATCATTTCCATTGGAAATGTTTCTAAAGTGCTGCCAAACCAAGTTTTTGATGAGAAAAATAAAAAATATTCAGCAGACGACACAAATTAATTCAGCATTGTAAGGGTTAAGGCCATAAAAAAGTGCTTTCGTACTCAGATATCTACGCATCAGAAAACGCCCTGTGCGTCAAGCATGTTATCGTCACGGAGAAACAGAATTGTACTGTAAATTTGCCACATGTTCAATAAAAAAGAAATACCATGCAACAATATGTTAAATCCAATCTGGTGATTGTTCATGTCTGAAGAGGTTATAGTAACTTTATAGAACATATATGCACGTGGAGACTTGAAAGACAATCAGAGACGACCATCTCAAACAAACAAAATATATTTAAAAACTCCGCCCTCCAATTTCACATTCCGCAAACCTCGTCAGAGCTCCAGTTAAGGTGCGTAATTTGATTAATTTTGGAGAGACTTTCGTTATTTCTTCACGAAAATTGGCAAGTTGGGAGTGCTTTAGAATCGTCTC